>CAMZMU010000110.1:8521541-9106719 GCA_947311845.1 Poa pratensis
AAAGGGAGCCACGGAAATTGCACATACCTATAAAAACAACCCTGCAAGGGAGTCTTTAAAAGAATACTAAATGACCCCTAGGATCGACAACCTGATAAGGGAGCACATAAAATAACTCTTTAGCATCTGCCAAAGAAGTGAAGATATGGTTATTGGGCAATGCAAAATATCCTACTAACCGAGTTCATAGTATAGAAACTGAAAAATATACAGGGAATATTTAAACCAAGTTCATTTCTAAATTTAGTCAACAGAAAACTGGAGCTGAAGAAAGAATTCATCTTCGGACTTACTTGGTTGTAGCTATGATTTTGAGAACCATGGTGCTTCTCTCTTTAAAATTGCAAAAGGAGACGAATTTATCTTTCAATTGCACACTTCCAATGCTCTGCAATAAACCGCTCCTCACTAAGTCAGATCTACGTCTTCTCTCATCAGCACTGCAAGGGAACCAGCGTGCAAAAAGTTTTAAGTAATCATAGTTTTTCAGCCCAAAACGTAGATCTATCTGACTCAAAAAACATTCTGAACTGGTAGGTGGCTATATTTAAGTAAAGCTGGTAAAAAGATCATAAGGAATTTGGACTGTTTTAAGATCAGTCTTCTTACTGAAACTTTGTGCTTGCATGGGAATTGCAACACATCAGGAAGGATCGAAGGAGCATCAAGTTCAAGCTTTTAACTATTTCCTTTTCTCTGTACAATGAATTGGGTGACTATGTGAGCACAGACTGGCTCCAATCTCTCTAAAGTCAAGAGAAACGGTCATCACAGAGCACAAAGGACAGCAAATTACCTGAATCTTTACAGCACATAATGTGTCATCAATTAAACATGCTAGTTCTCCCTCCCTCCCTTCCAAGCAAAATACCTGCAATAGTGAAAGAAAATTAGCCTCCAGTATTGCTGAGAGGAGCGTGTATACGAATTACACCAATTAAACATCGGTTCAAGTGTAAATACTCGATCTGGTACAAAATAAACTATTTGAGCATGGATTTATTTATCCTCTGTTTCTATGGAGGGGAAAAAGAACAAGGAAATGATTGACAATGGCAGTTCAAACACTAAATGAATCCATATTTGGCAACATATCAAGTTACCAATATAAAGCATAGGAAAGATCAGACACGGACAGACACCTCTCACAATAATGCTGAAACAATTAAACATAATTTGCACCATGCAGCTCACAAAATGTTTAATTTCGAGCAGTGAGCTGCCATTATGTGGTAAATACAAGAATAAAATGACCAAATACACTATTGAGTAGATTAATTTTCAGAGCTATTGAATGGATCAATCTTCACTACAACCTGGGATTAAATTAAAGAGAATAGTGGAAGAGAGAGAGGAGGAAATGACCTTCACCAAATCAAGTGGTCGTGGGGCTAGGCCAAGCCTGTGCAAAAATCAACATCTTCCTTCGGATCTCCCTTCCTGCCAATCATAAACGACCATTACCAAATCAAACAGGCTACAAGTCAAAATAGAATGAAGAACAAAATTGATTGAGCCACGTCCTGGTGCACGGCTCGTGACATCGTCCTCCTCAACACTGGGGTCCAGAGAGCTTCAACATGGGGAGAGGCACTTTCAGCTCCTCCATGGCCGTTACTCCTCAAATCCTCACTTGAGCAAACAAACAAGAAAGAGAGGGGATGGAGACTCACCAAAACATATAGAGGATGGGCGTGCTGCTGGAAGTGGAGGATCTCCGTCCTACCTCTCCTCCATCTCGCCCTCGGCCGCACCAGCTCAGTCTGCCATCGGTTCCTCCAGATGCGAGAGATTCACCTCACGTAACTCCCTATTTGAATCCAGGAAAGAGGAGTCCCGGATCTTGTTCTCCAACGGTAGTGAGAGAGACGAGTTGCGTGGACAACCTGGTAAAGGAGATAAAGTGTGCCCATCTCGGGCAGGTCCCGTCGTCCAGCAGCCGCCGCCGCAGCCGCCATCGACGTCCACTACATTACCGTAGCCCGCCCGCCGCCACCGCGTCCACTGCAGCAGCTGCCGACGCCGTCGTCCACTGCAGCAGCCACGCCGCCGCCGTCCGCTGCAACCTCCGCCGCCGCCGCCACCGTCCGCAACTGCCTTTGCCGCCGACGCTGACACCGTCCTTGACCGCAGTTCTCACCGCCGTCCGTTGCAACCTCCGCCGCCGCCGCCCTGTCGGGTGCTAGGATGTGGTAGTCGAGGCTGGGCTCGCTGGATCCGGCCGGAATTTGCCGGAGAAGGAGGGATTGAGAGGAGTGGGGTTGGGGGAGAGGGAGCTCAGGGAGGAACGGGGATTGGGGGAGACGGGGGAGAGGTAGGAGCAGGGATTGGGAGAGACGGGGTGCGGGGGATTGGAGCTAGGGTTTCACCGCGGGTGTGGGGTTTTGTCTCACGCGGCTGAGCAGGCCAACCAGAGCGACGACAGGACGTGGTCTCGCACACTGATTTGTGGACCCGGTTTTAAAAGGGATCCACCCGTCATCGACCTACTACATGTTACTAGCCTCAAATGGGTGTAAAAGTTTCCACAGCATCTAACGGCCAGCAGTCAAACACCCATGCGTTTTACCCTATTCAAACGACATCTAACGCACCAAAATGATTGGGAGGGGCAACTGGGGGCAGGAGGCGGGTAGGCATTGGTCTTTTATAGAAGTAATTTGCCCATTTCAATCCATATCTAGACCATATTTGAAATACCTAAAACATCTTATATTTAAGAAAGGAGGAGTAGTTACTAAAGGTTTGATATTAGTTCTAGTTAACCTAAAATTTCAAGACATAATTTTGGTACTCTTTGAGATTACTCTTATTTTGGAATTCTTGATAAAACTATGAACCCAGCTCACACACCACCTTAGATGAGCATCCTATCCTCTTATCTCTAGCCTTCTCTGGAAGGTCATTTAACAAAATATTCTTCGGCGACAGTCTTCCACCATCCTAAACTCCTGCTCCTTTATGTCTACCTCTTCTTCGAGTTCGCGAGGAATAGGGAATAGGTAGGAAGAGCAAATAAGAATAAATCGGTCAAAGCTCAGTACTTCCCAATGACTTTCATCAAAATTGATAATGAATTTAAATTTAAATTCTAAGGTTCAAACTATTATTAGGTTCGAATTTGAAATCTTGGGACTCAAATATTTGCACGTATCTAGACACGTTTTAGTGTGTATATTCGCCCATTCCAGTCCATATCTAGACCATATATTTGAAATACCTAAAACATCTTATATTTAGAAATAGAGGGAGTGGTTACTAAAGTTTTGAGATTAATTTGAGTTGACCAAAAATTTCAAGACATAATTTGGTACTCTTTGAGATTACTCTCATTTTGGAAATTTTGATGAAACTATGAACCCAACTCACACACCACCTTAGATGAGAATCCTATCCTCCTATCTCTAGCCTTCTCTCGAAGCTAGGTCATGGAGCACGACCTTCTCCTACTCCTTTATGTCTACCTCCTCTTCGAGTTCGCGAGGAATGGGGAAGAGGAAGGAACAGTAAATAAGAATAAATCGGTCAAAGGTGAATACTTCTCCAATGACTTGCATCAAACTTGATCTGAATTCAAATTTTAATTCTAATTTTCAAATTATTATTAGGTTTGAATTTGAAATCTTGGGAGTCAATATTCGCCCGTTGACTAAGTTTCTGGACAACATCTCCAGCTTGCTGCATTACTCCACGGCTTCCTCTGCTCTGGTTGTTTATCTTTGCTCACATGAAGAGACAAAGGAGGAAAAAGCAATCGAATAGTCCTATCGGCACCGGGCTACAGGTAGCCCGTTTAAAAAAAATGAAAATCTGATTTCAAAATTTAAAATATTCTGGAAAAAATACATGGATATAGTCAACTATGTACACTACGAGCGTGCAAAATTTTGAACGTGAAATACCTCATATTTTGGGCTCGTAAAAAAGACAAATCCAACAACTTTTAGAGGATTTGAATTTTGCACTGTTCCTGCCCCCAGATCTGCACATTTATTATCTTTGTTGAGGCTAGAATACATGGTATTTCGTATTGAAATTGTACACAAGGTAGAACAAAGTATTGGCTACATTATTCTATTTATTATTATTTTTTTAAGCTTTAAATTTAAATTTTCTATTTTTTCAACAATGGGTTACGTGTAACCCGTGAGCCATATCGCCGGGCTCGAAGCAAAGTTCCTTTTGTTTTGTAGGTTTCATTGGTTGATGAGTGTGCCTTGTAACTACCAAGCACGTGATTGTACTACCTTCTTGGTGATCTTTGTGTGTGGGTATCCACCCTAACCCATTCGGCGTTCCATGAAATGTGTTGACTTGGAAAACAAATTATTTTATTAGCTCGATGATCTCGTGGAAGATGATACGAAGATTCTATATGTAAACCATACATCACATAATGACACGGGCTATCATGCTTTGAGTGAACGGAAAGTTCTCATTTGCAGTCGTGTTGCGTCGTGTCTGAACTACGAGTACTAGATTGCTAAGTGAATTTACGCGCATTGCTCATCATTAAGTTGAATCAAGAATGTGAAAACAATCCGTGTCCAACTTAGCGTCACCACTTACTTACGAAAATAATATCCGCTAAAAAACTTACGAAAATATATCCGCTAAAAAACTTACGAAAATAATAAATACATCAGTATCTCATATATGAAGATCTTTATGAGGGATGTCTTTTTTTGCAATGCATCTAGCGGAAGTTCTGAAAACACTGGATTTTTTCCTCCAAACAACCCAGTGTTGTCAAGAGTCATCTGCTGTTCCCCAGCCAGTGCGTTCGTTCCTTCCATATTTCCTTCAGTTACCAAACTGAGTAGGAAAAAAAAAACTCTTCTATAGTTAAATGTCCAAAAGGTATATCTTTCCCTTAATCTGGGGTCAGAGATATAAGTCTGAAATGTGTAAGGAAAGAAATGACAGCGTGTCACAACTCCCTCACCCCCCGTGTCGTCCCCCAGGCGACACCGGGGGCGCCCGCCGCCGCCCCCACACCACCCTCTCCCCGGCGCCCCTCCCTCCACCGCTGCCGCCGGCTACGGCGCCGCGGTAGTGGCGGACCCCCGCTGCCAACAAATGGTGCCGGGGGAGGTCCTCTCTGTGGTGGCGTCGGCGCTCGCCGGATTCGGCTGGGGAGAAGAAGGCGGCTCGCCGGCGCAGGCAGGCCGGGGCGGGCGGCGGGGGCGTGCGCGAGTTGGAGATGCTGGGGTACTGCGGCGGCGGCGGCGGCCGACGTGGGGATATGAGGCTGCGACGCTCGGGCCGATGTGGGCCCAATATGGGTCTGATCTGGGTCGGGAAGGGCCGTGACTGGGAGTTTCATAGGAGCTCGGGCTGGAGTTCGTCGGGTTGGGAAGGGTCGCGTTGATGCGGTGACATGAAGTCGAGCGGAGAAGCAGAGTGGTGGGTCGGCGGCGGTGGTTGCAGGGTGCTGAGGGCTGGCATCGTGCCGGCGAGTGTGGCCTTCTCCGTGCGGGTGAGGAGGCCGGTGGTGTTCGTTAGTCCTGTTCGTGGACGCGGTGGTGCAGGTGGACGTCGGTTTGGCTAGCTAGTTGCTGGGCACATGTTCGGCATGTGGTAGATGGAAGCGTTGGTGGCAGCGCTGTTTGGTTGCTCCGGGTGAAAGCCCAGCACTGATCTCGGTCAGTGCCGGCGACGCCAACGTCTTTGGACGTCGTTCCCCTCCTTGGAGGCGTCGTTGTGGAGCACCAACCGCCCCTTTGTCCAACAATTCCCCAGTATCTCGGGGTGAAAACCTTGCATTGTCTTCGACAAAGCAGGCGATGACGGCGTTCTCGTCGTTTTCCTCCTTGGGGGCATCGTCTTGGAGTCTCGGTACCCATGCCTTTTGTTGCCATGCTAGCTTGTCCCATCGGCGGGTGCGTGGACGTCGAGGCGGCGGCTTCGAGTTGGTTCTTGCATGTCGGGGCGGTGGCCCCGGATTGTTCTGCGGTGGTGACCCAATGTGGTGGGGTTACGGCTCGGCAGAGTGTGAGTGGCGGCTTCATGCTACAAGGGTGTGGCGAGGCTGTCGGCTCGGTCAATGCGTCCTAGCAAGATGCGATCTTCAGTATGTCGAGGCAGCGGCCTCGGATTTGGTGTGGCGGCCGTGGTCTGCGGGTTGTTGCCCTGAGCAGTTTGGTCTGCGGGCAGCTAGGTCGTGCGACGTTGCAGCTCGAGCGCGAGCGGTGGCATGTCGGGGCGGCGGCCCCGGAAGGTGCTCCAGGTGGATTGCGCAGGGCGTGATGGAGAGTTGGATGTCTGGGCGGCGGCTCCAAGTTTTCTACATCATTGAGGGTTCTTCGCCTTGTGTCGTGTGGGCGACAAGACTACTCTCGGTGTTGTTCGTCGTCGAGACTCCCCGGAGGGTTGGTCTCTTTCATCTGCGTCAGAGTGTCCCGTTTCTGCTCCTCCCATGGCAGTAGAGGGCTAGCCGGCCGGCTGTGGAGTGTTGGGTTGAGCTTGGCTCTTGGTGTTGTGTGGGCTCTGCCCCGTGGTGTTCGTTGTTTGGTTTTCCTCCGGTTTTTTCCACTAATAAACCGGTCACCTTCTTCTTAATTAATGAATAAGGCAAAGGTTTTGCCTTCATTTCGAAAAAGAAATGACAGCGTGTCACGTACTGATCGATTTCAAAAATATAGAGAATGCATGGCCGTCTCGTGAGTCGTGACTCGTGAGCAAAGACTCTTCACGAGAGCTTAAGCTCGTTTACAAGGAACAACTACCAGAACGTTTCAACATTGTTTGACAACGCACACGATTAATCATGTCACTTCCCAGAGATTCATGATCCTCTGAGTTAAAAATATGAAAATCCTGTGGGGATTATTAGCCACACCAGCTGCAAGGTGCATAATGCATGTGCGTGATCTGCCATATATGATCACGATTAGTCCAAGTAAGAAGGAAGGCACATGCACCGTATGTACATACATGATCTTCGTTAACCGTCGTCAGTTGGTGGGAGTGACAGATAACAGAATTCCCATCAGCTCGCCGGCCGGCCGTTGCTTATATAAGTACCAGAACACATGGTAAGCTTCAGTATGCCACAGAGTTGAAGTTGGATCAGATAAGCAGAGTTTTTGGCGAGATGGAGAAGGTATCGATCCTGGCGTTGATTCTGGGCTTGTGCGTGTCCCAGCTCGGGGTTCAGTGGCTCAGCAGTACTGGAAGCCCGCCAACGCGACGTTCTATGGTGGGAGCAACGCTACGGGCACAATGGGTATGCAAAAACCCATAACTTTTTGAGCATTTTACCGCTAAATGAGTCCATGTACAATTTTTCGTTATAGGCACATTTAGCTATATTCAACACTCCCCCTCACATCTAGGCTATTTTAGTCCTTAGCGTGGGATAGGAGCGGGCCGCAGGATCTTTTTTCCTTTTTTTTATCCGCGTGAACGGGGTCTCGAACTCGAGACCTCTTGGCTCTGATACCATATGAAATTGATGCACTAACCATCTAGAACAAAAATCCAAACTGATGAAAAGGGGCTAAGCAATATATTTATATTCAACAGCCTATAGCCCCATTTGAGGGTTGCCGCTATTTGCTATAACCTGCTATTTAAAACATTGTAAACCCTCACAGATCGTTACCGGTTTTGCTACTACGGAATAACGGTTTCCATGACCCTTCTTCAATATATGCAGGCGGGGCCTGCGCGTACGGCGACCTGTACAACGCCGGGTACGGGAAGAACAACACGGCGCTGAGCACGACGCTGTTCGGCGACGGCAAGTCCTGCGGCGCGTGCTACGTGATCACCTGCGACGACTCGCGCACGCCGTCGTGCAAGCCCGGGACGTCCGTCACCGTCACGGCCACCAACTTCTGCCCGCCCAACAGCAACAAGCCCAGCGACAACGGCGGCTGGTGCAACTCGCCGCGGGAGCACTTCGACATGTCCCAGCCCGCGTGGGAGACCATCGCCGTGTACAAGGCCGGCTTTGTCCCCGTCAACTACGCCCGGACGACGTGCAAGAGGACCGGGGGCATCAAGTTCACCATCCAGGGCAAGGACTACTTCAACCTGGTCCTCATCAGCAACGTCGGCGGCAGAGGCGCCGTGTCGGGAGCGTCGATTAAGGGCTCCGCCACCCAGTGGATCCCCATGAGCCGCAACTGGGGTGCTAACTGGCAGGGCAACGCCAACCTCACCGGCCAGAGCTTGTCGTTCCAGGTGCTGACGGACGATGGAAAGAACGTCACGGCCTACAACGTCGCGCCGCCCAGCTGGAAGTTCGGCGACAACTTCACCTCCTCCGTCAACTTCTACTAGCAGTCTGATCGAGCAATGACCATTTGTCGATTGGGAGATTGACTGGGCCGAATTAGCCAGCAGATCCATGCGGACCGATGGGCTACAGACGCAAGAAACTAGGCCGTGTTTTATTGTTGACATGAAACTAGGCCGTGCTAAGTTATGGAAAGTAATGGACGTATTTTCGACTCAATAAACACAATTCCCTATGAGTTGACGTCCTTGCATATTGTACATGTATGGTTACAATTCATATGGGAATCACCTCCTTATTATATATAGATGATGCAACACACCTCTCTAATACTCCCCTGAGCAAGTGGAAAGACTGCAGGCCTGCAGGGAAGGATGGTTTTTGCCCCCACTCAAAAATTGAAACTACATAAGAATTTGTTCATTTCTAGGGAAAATTATTTAAATTTTGAGAATTTATACAAGAAATGCCCCCAGTCAAATCATATGCCCCTCTCAAAACTCTGTCTGGGTCCGCCCCTGCCGTCCGGTTGCTCCCCTCGAAGAATCACTTGTGAAGCCCGGCAAGAAACTGGGCCATGTTTTTTGACATGAAATTAGGCCGTGTTAAGTTATGAAAAGTCATGGACCTATTTTGGCTCGATAAATAAAATTCCCTATAAGTTGAGGATCGCACTATGTCTCGTTTCTAGCGAGTGGAATCGCCGGCGCGTATGGGCCAGCTGGGCCTGAACACTTGTGTACATTCCTGTGCGTTGTTTCCTTCCTCTTAAAGAAGCATGTTGATGCATTCCAGTGTCTTTTGGCAGATTTCCTGATTTCTTTTTTCTTTTTTGTTTCTTCCTTTTTTCTTAATTTTTCTTGAGGTTCTACCTTTTGTATTTCATGTTTCTTGTTCTGTTTAGCATGAAATTCTGTCCCTTTATAATAAGGATGTGTTCCACCCGTGCTAATTAGTTTTTCATCTATAGTGGTGCTATGTTTTTTCAGTGGTAAAATTTTGTTCCTTTCCATAAAAATATGTGTGGTCCACTAGTAGTTGCCATTTTTTTTTCTTATATGAATGAACTTTCTTCCACTTGATTTAAAATATTGTTCCACTTTTACTCGTGATTTTTTTTCACTTGATCTAATATTTTGGTTCAAATTTAGTTCAAATATTGGTAGATCTATTTTTTTCTTTGTTAGTAGTTGACCCAAAGTTTTATTCGACTTGAAATCCTGATTTGTTCCATGTGCGTTCAATTTTTTTTTTGTTCCACTTGTAGTTATCACTGGTTCTTGTAGTCATGATAATCATTCCACGGTTGTTAAAACTTTGTTCCATTTAATCTAATTTCAGGATTGTTCCCTATCTGTAAACGATTGTGCATGTCGGACTTTAAATTAATGAAGTCCAAAAGGCCGAAAACTTAAAGGATGCTAGAAACAGCATACAACACAACATACAAGCCAAGAACATAGAAAATGTACGGAAATGAAGTGCGGCTTGAAGAAGATGAATATCAAGTTTCATGCACTAGATAACACAATTAAAAGTTTGAATTTATGGAAATGGTTAGGTAATCAACATATACACTTCAACTCCCCTTTTCACATGTGACTCGAGAAGGAAAGGAAGATTCCAACACGTGCATATAAATATCAGGTTTATGGTTTAAGAGGCCTACATGTGGACACCAAGGGGGCAATAATATTTTTTTGGATAAATTGCGAAAGTGAGGACTAGAACTCGAGACCTATGGCTCTGATACCGTGTCAAGTTTCATGCACTAGCCAACGCAATCACAAGTTTGAACTGATAAAAATGGTTAGGCAATCCATATATACACTTCAACAATGATGACCTCAATGGTCAAAGACCAAAGTAGAAGCAAAGCCAACATCATCATATCAGTCAGCCGACTTGAGGGCGGTGTTGTGTGGTCAGCTTCAGGTGGTTGGGGAGGCGCTCCTCCATCCCCCAAAAGGTACCTACCACCTCGCCCTCCTCGAAGGGAGCCCCACCGTCAGATGAAGGAGGCACTCACCTCAGGGCAAGGAGGGGTGGTCCAAGAGAACACCACAGAAGGCCAAACAACACATACCACCACGATGCGACGAGCACATAACCACAACTATCTATCTATCTATCTATCTATCTATCTATCTATCTATCTATCTATCTATCTATCTATACTTTTTAGAAAACAAAACCGCACTAACTGTAATTAATGTTTCTATCTCAACATGCAAGCTATCCACATCCCTTTCACTTTTAGCCAACCAATTTTCCACGCCATCCCACTAACATTCATTACTTATTGTCTATTTCTATTTGTTCACGTACGGCATTCCTTTTTTACTGTTAGAATGATAAGACCACACCATCCCGCTATGTAATAACAAAATTAAACCATGTGCTAGGGGAACACAGGAAATAGTTTCACCAATCAAGTGAACTTTTTTGCTTGCATATTTCTATACTCAACTGCAAATTTCATGTGTTTTTTCAGATTTCTTAAACGATAGCCGCTGCAACGCGCGGGGTATCATTTTAGGTACTTAGGTACCCATGGACGACCAGGACAGAAAGGGTAAATGTGGGTGCAGGCGTTGTACATTAAAAGACGGAGAAGCTAAGATGAAACGGAAAACAAGACAAGAGCAAGGCCACTGCAGTCATCCATGCCACTACGGTGTTGTTGCAGGGAAGGGTAACCCTATCCCCTCAATTGCAAGACGAGGACGCCGACCCATTGACACACAAGCACGAGCATCAAAGACAAACCCCAACCAAAGAGACATAATTAAATGTCTTCACCAACCTCCCCGTTGACACCACCACCTCAACCACACGACCACAAGACTCACGCCTGCCATGGCACCTCTTGCCGGCTACCCACCAAACCCCAGAATGTCGTTGTCGCACAATCAGAAGAGGATTTTGGGCTCTCGCTGGGAAGAAGGGTAGGGTGGGGATAAGGGACCTCAATAAATTTCTTTAGGACGCAAACGGTGCCCAAAAAGAATAGCCTCTGTTGTGGTCAAAACGACCATGGATTTCTGCCAGTCACTGCTCGTACCACCAGCTCCCAAACCAACATCTGAATGGAAGGTCGTCGACGGGCAGCAAATCCAGGTCCTCCGCCTCGACGCCCGTAACCTCTACATGAGAAGCGAATCGGTCAATCTTTGCCACCACCTTCACCAGCAGGTCACGCGGTCTTTCCCGATGTACTCCTCACGCGGTGGCGAGGGGACTATAGCCCTAGGGCATTGGCGGCGCATGGGAAATCCTAGTGACCCCTGAGTCGCCCTCTGAAGGACGACGCCAGTGCCAGCCCTTACTGTATTTGTTTCAGACTCATCCACTTCCGTGTTTCGCGCATCCATTTGCCACTCATCCCTAGTTCCCAACCGAAGGTGGCTCTCCAATACTTTCGGATATGATAACTTCCACAAAGGGCTGCTTGTGAAATGTCTCATGATTGACTTTGATTTTTTAGTGATGAGTTTGCTTAGTCCTACCTACAGAATTATTCGGCGTTTTGGACTTGGTAATATAGGTAGCCGGCCGGGGTTTCCGCCTGGGCATGTGCTTGAACCTAACAGAGGAGCATAGGCATAGCGTGTCATGCATAAAGAATTGCGTGAACCGCGACGGTTTCCATCGGATGGTACCACTACAAGTGCGTACGGCCCTTAAATCATGCATATCAACATATTATAGCAGCGAACATGTTCTGTGCTCGATCGTCTGCGAACAAAAAATGTCAACAACTGTTAGTGTCAACCTGCTTGCTCTACTTCTTTTTTCCTTCTTTCTCCAGCACTCTTGCACTGTAATACTAATTTGCAGTACGCAAGAATGTGACACCCTTTGGCATGGAGGCTGACAGGCCATCTCCTGGCTGGCTAACCAAGGCGCTTTGACTTTAGGTGCTATAGATTGAGCTGTGCGATCACGGGAAATCGGAGCGGATTGATCGATATGTAGAAATATAAATGCAATGGGTAATCGGCCATATTAAATTTGCTTCTCTATGAGAAACCAACATGTGGTTGAATGGTTAGAACGGTGGTTCCCCATCCCACCAGATTTTAAACCTTAGATTTGACACATGTGTGTCACATAAACGCGGAATATTTTTTAGTGGGAGATGACGTTTCCATCGATAACGATGCGTCTGTGCTGACTTCGTCAATCTCAAAGCCCGATCTTTCGGTATCAATTATTTGGATGTCCTCATAGCATTAGTGTGTGCGCGCGTTCATATGGATGAGTTTACGTGCGTGTATGTAAACGTCTACGTTTATACTATGTCTATCCAAAAGAACTTGCTGCTTTGTTAAAACGGAGGTCCTAGCTCAGACGAAAAATCACATTCGAGATTAACCATGCGATTGCCTCGTGATTCATGCTTCCTTGAGGCAGGAGCGAGACGGTGCAGAGCAGTGGAGCAAGTGAAAGCAGTAACGACACAAAAGGATGCATGGAAATGGCGGATGAGAGGTTTGTAATGAGTAGGTGTCGGCAAAGACGGGTGGCACACTAGTACAGAAAAGGCTATTAGTGGCGCACCAATTTGGTATTCTGTGGCGCACCCCCAGAAATGCTGGGTGCGCCACAGAATTCTCGCCACAAAAATTATTTCTGTGGCGCACCTGGCTTGGTGCGCCACAGAATTCTCACATTTCTGTGGCGCACCTGGCCTGGTGCGCCACAGAATTCTCAAAAAATTCAAAAAATGCAAAAAATAAAATAAAAATCAAAAAATTCCAGAAAAATCAGAATATGAAATAATATGAAAAATCCTAATTATTGGTATTATTTTCATATTTTTTGAATTTTTTGAACTGATACCTTCCCCCGCTAGGTCACCCATCCTCAAATTGCTCCAACCCTAGCACGATTAACTTCTAAGTTCCACCCACTCCACCTACCCTTGTGCTACTCAAGTTCTTATTGATATATATATCATATGAACCCTCTTAAGTCGTGTATGTGTGTATGTGTGGTATGTGTTATAAATGTGTGTTTTTAAATTTCAATTTTTCAAAAACTTCTAAAGTTTCAAAAGGAGATTCAAAAGTTTCGAAAGATCCAAAAAAAACTCCAAAAGATTCAAAAAATTAAAAAATTTCAAAAAAGTCAAAACACTTCAAAAAAATCCAAAAAATTCAACAATCTTCTTTGTTATATATTTCTGTGTCTTTTTTGGAATTTTTGAATTTTTGAATTTTTTTTGATTTTGTTGCGAAAAATCGTCTGTTTGAAATAACTTTTTTTCTTTTGGAATTTGAGGCATCTGTGAATTGCTGACCGGGTAAACCGTCGGATTTTTCTCACGATGTTTTTGACATATTATTTTGAAATCGTCTGCGAAAAATCGTCGGATTTTTCTCACGATTTTTTTGACATATTATTTGCGTTATTTCGACGTCGTATGCAAAAGTTATGGCCGTTACAAGATTTTTTTCCTGTTTATTGCAGAAAAGGTCAAAATTCATATTTCAAAATTTCTATACCTACTAGACACTCAAACCTAACTACATGTCAAAGGATTTTATTTATTGAAATTTGTATCATTTTCTTTTACTTCCTGCAAGACTAAAAAGGCGATCCACGGGGGGGAGGGGGGGGGGGATTTGGAAGAAAACAAATTCTGGTGCGCCACAAAATGTCAGGTGCGCCACAAAATGTCACCTTCAAATTTTAACCCGCCCCCCAGATAACTTTCTGTGGCGCACCTGGCCATGTGCGCCACAGAAATGTGACTTTCTGTGGCGCACCAGGCTTGGTGCGCCACAGAATGTCTAATTTCTGTGGCGCATCTGGTTTAGTGCGCCACAGAAATGTGACTTTCTGTGGCGCACAAAACCACGTGCGCCACAAAAAATAATTCGGTGGCGCATCAATTAAGTGTGCGCCACAGAGTGCCAACCTACCTATATAGGGTTTCCCTACTAGTGGCAGAGGTGTGGCTAGGGTCAAGGATTTTTGTATCCATGGTGATCGGGTTAGGGTTAGGAGTGAGGCAATGGGATCGCACAAGAAGACCATGACAATTGGGGTATGAGGGATGGGTGACAGCGGTGAGAGCAACGACTGCAGTGATTCTTGGGTTAGGATGCTGCACGTGGCAAAGCAATGCTAGTCCGGGCCATGTAAAGAGGGGGTAGGGTTCAACCAGTTTGACGAGGTAGGAGGACGGGTTGTGAACAAGAAAGATGATAGATATGCGGGGACAAAAGAGAAAAACATTCAAAATTGATTTGTGATTTGAAATCCTCGATGCCTATTGCATAAAGGTGGAAATTGCCTTAAGTATACATACACATGTATGCATTAGGACTATAAGTTTTTTAAAGTCAAACAATATAAACTTCGATTTTTTTTATAGATAAACCATTAAGATCTACCCTAACAATCAATAATGTTAGATCCATCATGAAATAAATTCTCTTATGATATCCATTTACAATTATAATTATTAATATCTTTCTAATTAGTTAGTCAAAATTTACATTGTTTAACTTTTAGAAACAGTAATAATAAACCTTAATGCCAGGAACGTAGGGAGTATAAAGAAAACCACCTTTTGCTTGGCTTGTTCTAATCCTGAGGAACATCTTCATTTTAGGAATACAACTTTCTAGAAACAATGAATACCTAGTTTCCAGCTATTTAACGCCTAGTGTGTTTGTTCCTGTTTTTTGCTGGTTTCCCGCTATTTAACCAACCAACTCTTTTCTTCTTAATTAAAATGGCAAGTGTTTTGCCTCGTTTCAAAAAGATGTTTACCAAGGAAACATGGAGGGGAAAACCGGTGATATATTAGAATATATGCCCTATATATGTGCAACACAGTGTCGTTGTGAAATTGTGAACTGAACATAGTTTAGCTGATTAGATTCCTTGTGGAAACTTATCTACCCTAGTTCGTGTTCTAAACTTGGTATGGGTGCTTGTAATTTACTGGAGTTATTCCATGCTTTTCTCACGATGTTCTTCTAGTGGGTGACAACGTGTCTGTGGCGCATGTTCATACGTGTGACTATATTGGCATTTCCGCATTTGTGTTTCTAACAAAATGTATCACTGTGAAATTGATGACTGAACAGGGCGGGCAAGCCACATAACATGACCCTCACCTCACAAGTAGGATCTCATCCCCTCCCCCCCCCCCCCCCAGCCGCGTTTCTCTCTCCTCCCTCCTTTCTTCCGTTGAGAGCCCTCGATTCGCACCTGGCTCCTCCCTCCTGTCCGCCGGCGGCTTTGCCGTCTGGCCTCAATGGGGGGGGGGGGGGGGGGGGGGAGGAGGCCGGTCTCTGTATAGTATCTAGCTATTAGGGTAGTTGCGAGGTTTAGGGTTTGGTCCTACATGTCGAATGTCACACAGGCTTGGGTTCCTGACACTTGCAGCGGCGCTGGTGAAGCGTCTCTCCTCTCTGGCGACAACGGTTCATGGTGGACGGCCGAGTCTGGGGATGGATCTGGCGGTGGCCCTCTAAATAAGCTTGTTTTTGGCAGATCTGTTGGTGGCGTCAGGGAGTTTTCCTTCTGTACTCGTCTTGGTGACGAGGAGGATGGAGAGTCCCGTACTCCTGGCTGCCGGCGATGGTCTCTTCAGCAAGCGACTAGTAGTGCTTCTCCTGGGAGCTCTCCCACGAAGGCTTCCCCGTCGTCGTTCACCATGGTCGAAAGGCGACCGCTCCCGCCTTGGATACCGGTGACGGCTTCTTCCGGCCGGCATCCGATGGTTTTCTACTACCTCGAGGCTTTTATGCGATGCGAAGGCCCTTCAACTCCGATGCAGTAGGCACCCGCCTCCCTATCCCAAGTGGTCGCGTCCCCGGCGACATCGATGTTGGCTGGGTCGAGTTCGTCCGTCGCGTTGGAGAAGGAGCAAAACCGGATTGTTTTTCTTTAGTTTTTCCGGAGGTCCTAAGTGCAACTTTTAAGGGCTCGGGTGTAATTTTCAGTTTTCTAGAAGCCTTATCTGTAAAATTTAACTCTTGTGTTGACTATGAATGAAGCTTCGGTCCTTCGTCCACCAGTTCAAAAAAAAAAAAAACCTCACAAGTGACTTCATCCTGACGACTGGAGCCGGGAGAACTAACATGATACCCGCAATTTGCATACACCCGCTGTACGGGGAGCTCTGACTAAGGATATAAGCAGCACAGAAAATTATTCCTCTAGACATTAGCGTTCGACCCAATCATGAACTCAACGTGCAAATGCGCGCAAAAGTCAAGATCAGCCTACCATTTACGCAGCCGAGATACTCGCTTCTCAATCAAAACACCGATCGCGCTAAGCACACTCGCTTTCCCACTGTAAATTAAGGGCCTCTCCGATTCAACTTACAATATGAAAGGGCGAGTTGCCAATCAATCGGTTGCAACCGAATTGAGTTTGATAGACACTACATACTCACATGATATATAATGGTGTGCCGACACATGCTTCTGAGACCACAAGACGTACATTCCCAGCAGAGTACGATCTTGTAGTACAAGTACTAGTACTGTATCTCGGCCGGATCGAGCACCGACATGGCGGTCCTCAAGATGCTCCTCCTCCTGGCGCTGTGCGCCTTCCTGCTCAGTCCAGCGTCGGCGGTTAAATGGACGCCGGCGCACGCGACGTTCTATGGCGGAGGCGACGCGTCGGGCACGATGGGTTAGTCTATTATTCGGCTTGTCACTCTATAACCTTCTCGCCAGATTTCCGTCAGTGCAATTGTTGATGCTATTTAACATGCACCGTGCGTTGATCTCACCGTGCAGGCGGGGCCTGCGGGTACGGCAACCTGTACGGCGCCGGGTACGGCACGCGGACAACGGCGCTGAGCACGGCCCTCTTCAACAACGGCGCGTCGTGCGGGGCGTGCTTCACCATCGCCTGCGACACGCGCAAGTCGCGGATGTGCAAGCCGGGCACCACCATCACCGTCACGGCCACCAACTTCTGCCCGCCCAACTACGCGCTCGCCAGCGACAGCGGCGGCTGGTGCAACCCGCCGCGGCAGCACTTCGACATGTCCCAGCCCGCCTGGGAGACCATCGCCGTCTACAAGGCCGGCATCGTCCCCGTCAACTACAGGAGGGTGCGGTGCCAGCGGAGCGGCGGCATCCGGTTCACCATCAACGGCCACAGCTACTTCGAGCTCGTGCTCGTCACCAATGTCGCCGGCAGCGGCGGCGTCGCGCAGATGTGGGTCAAGGGCTCGGCCACGGACTGGATGGCCATGACCCAGAACTGGGGCGCAAACTGGCAGAGCAACGCCTACCTCAACGGCCAGAGCCTCTCCTTCCGCATCAAGTCCGACGATGGCCGCGTCGTCACGGCAAACAACGTCGCGCCGGCCGGGTGGTGGTTCGGCGGAACATACACATCTGGGGCTCAGTTGTACTGATTCACGATTACTTGCACCCATTGCATATGCATGAAACCCAAAGCGGCATTCATGTCGTGTCTGTAAGCGCGTTTCGCCCCTCTCCATCCCCTTTGTATCTGATCTTGTGCATTCTTGTATGTGAACTGCCCTTTTGCTTAGAAGTTTACCATGTCCGATCGACACGGCTTAGGATCAAAAGCCGTCTACCAAGCAGGCACATATGTTTGTTTTTCACCTCCATGTACTCTTTATTAATTGATTTAGAAGTACTAATGTTTACTGTTTAGGGTTCATAGGCAGACTTGCTTTCTCCCGTTGAGCCTGGCCGATTTTTTCTTTTGGGTCCATCTACATCTAACCTGACTAGATCGATTAAAAAGTACAATTTCAGTTTGTGAGTTTCACTTTTTAGAAATGTAAGACGATTTACTATTAGAAAAAACTTTTTAAATTGATTATATTTTAATATGCAATGTGAGCATCTCCCTGCCTCCAGTACCTAAAATAGTTTTTTATCAAGTTGAATGAGCCAGCCACAAGCATACAGGGATGCCCCGATTTGTCCTTGGATCTTGGCTGTCTGGACCATCTATGGCTCGATAGTATAGACCGACACTATGGACACCCCTCTATGGAAACGGCATGAGTTAGGCGACGGAAAAATAGACCAAATAGACCCCAGCACTATCAGCGACATATCGGCAACGGTTGCGCATATTTCTTTGTTGCCAATATATTTCCAACGGTCCAGAAACTACCTCCGTTCGCAAGGTGATAGCCCAGTAAGCCCACAAGGTGATGCGCCTATAAGATCCCTCACTCCCATCACAGACACACTTACAGTCTCTCCCAAGTCCCAACCCTAGCCGCACACTCCCTCCACGCACTTCACTTTCTCTTGTGGTATCCAATGCCGAACTCTCCGTCACCAGCGGCAGCCAAGACATCGCATCCTCCTCCGTCAACCGTCAGCGTCGGCCGCAACCCATACCGCGATCGTCGCCACCTCCTGACGCCGGCCGCAACCCATCCCGTCGGGACCCTTCACTCGCATGTTCATGCGGTGCCGTCGGAGTTCCCCTGCCAACTCGATCGTGTACTCGATCAATGGTCTCGAGTACATCCGGCGCATTTGGAGGTCCCCTGTTGCCATGATCTTATCCTCCTAGGAGGAAAGGGATTTCGATCCGAGGCCAGGCTCCTCCTTTCTTGCGCTTCCTTCGAGCGCGAGAGACTCGACGATGTTTGTTGCTTGGCTGAGGCTAGATCTATGGCGGGCTCTAGGTAATACATTCCATCTCATGTAGTATCTCTTTGTCAACGGTAAAATTTTCTTACTGATTGATGTGTATCGGTTTGATCTGGACTCGTCGTCGCTAGGAGTTAGATCGCGTACAAGGATTCACTTTTTGTTGGAATTGAGAATTTTATGTTTTAAAAATAACATTTTTTAATGTTTTTAATATAAAATAGATTAAATATAATACAAACCTTGTAAATAGATAGAATATCGTTTTCTTTTGATAATATATAAATCGATATGCATATGTAACAACTGAGATTTGTGTTGAAAATCGCTAAACTAAACTGTTACGTACGTATAGACTTGCCGTGGCTTGACTCTTTAGGATCATCTTGTGACAACGTGGGATAAGGTGAATCGATCCAACTTGATCTTCTATGCATTATGTAACAATATTTATATTTAAATCAGGTAGCAGTGCGTACAGACTAGCAATATGTACATACTAGACACAGACAATCCAAATAATGGATCACTTGACTCTTTAGAATCATCCTGTGACAACTGGGGATCCATTCACCGTATCTTCTGTGCATTATGTAAGAATATTTCAACACATTGTCGGGCTAGCCATAGACAATCCAAACAATGGATATGTTCACTCACATCTTCATCATGGGATCATCTTGTTACAACCGATCCTTTCACTTGATCTTCTATGCATGAAGTAACCATTACATAAATAAATATTTATTTTTGTCATCGCTCAGAATGAGAAGTGTACAAGAGACTACTAATTTTAGTTGCATTTAGATTTATTTCTAAGTTCAATCTCTCACTGTTTCTTGTTTCTGTTTCTTATTTCTGAATTTATTTTTGCAGTGTGTTCTAGAACAAGAACTTTCTGCAACGATGCAACCAACAAATATTATTGGCTCCGCTTCCTCCTCATGAAAGAAGTTTAGACTTTTTCCAGCATATGATAGTGACATCTTGATTCAAATATGTACATGTAACATTGTGTATGTCACAGTGGATATATTGCTTATGTTTAGGCCGTGAAAATATTCAAATGTGCTGTGAAATATTAAATATATTTGTGAAAAAATAAATATTTTAGAAATATGAAAAATTCTCAATGCAAATGATGAAAAACTAAATTCCGTTACTATAATGCTCTTCTCACTTCGGAAACAGAGAAAACTAAATGACCAGTTTGACCCGGGCTCATTGGAAACGGTTAAACACATTCATTGCTATTGAGCTCGTTCACATCAGCAGTGTGGCTTGGGAAACGGACCATTTCTTCATTTTCGATGAGGGTTTTGACCCGTTTCCATAGTGTCGTTCGGTACTAGTGACTCTTCTCATTCTATTTTTGGATCAGAAATTCGATCTATTATTTTTGTTCATTTCATTTCTTGTATGAATATGTGATGATACGTTATGTTCTTGTTTGGATTTTTCTTTTAATGAGATGGATCTTGCTCAAAATGGGAGCAAACATGTATTAATTCGTAAATATTTATATGAATTATGTATGATTATTAAACAAACTTTGTAGGAAACTTGTATGAAAAATTGTTTCATATTCTCCGGAAAAAATCTTATATAAATGTTGTATGAAACTTGTATGAATATGAATATTTTTTATTATCCTTTAAGGAACAAAATATATGAAAAACTTGTATAAAACTTGTATGTATTTGTGGGAATCAAACAGATCCACAAAAATGTATGAACATCTTCCGAGCAGAAACTTCTGTGATAAGAAAAAGATCATAACATTTGTTTCTTATTAAAAATACAAAAAAAAATATTAGTCCTATTTCAGATTCGGAATCTGGGTCAAAACAAATGTTTGACAAGGTCATAGAAATTGGAAATATCTAAAATGGTAAGGGACATCGTGTAAAAACGAATTGGACTTATGACCGGGCTGGACTGAGGTGGGAGGGCTTTTCTGAAATTTTACTGGCACGAATCTCTAACAATCCGAGACAAACTGAGGGTAGAGATAGTGTCGAGGGGCCAACTTACAAGTGGAATTGCATTTTCGGTCCACTTACTTTGCTCATCCTCCGTTCGATTTAGCTTGAGAGAAACAATCGGGTCTTTCATGAAAAGTCTAGATCCTTCTTGATGTGACCATGTGCGAGGCCAAAAAGTGGAAAGTGTGGCGATTTTGTGAGATTTCTGTTCTATATAATTGGGGGATTTTTGTGCCCGGTGCTCTAATGGTGGACTTGCTATTTGGCTTTCCTTCTTCTATAAAGAAAAAGGTGTGCTTTCTCGCGGGTTCTTAAAAAAACTGCTTCCCTCATAATGTATTTTAGTTTTCCTTTCCCATATTGCAGAACCGCGTTGGGCACGAAAGCGATCGTTCTATGGTGGGTCTGGTCTCTAGTGCAGTGGTCTTCGCAAGCTGTTTCGCTGGTGACATGGGAGAACCTTAATAAACTGCAACATCGTTTTCCACATGTTCTGGCTTGGGGCAAGCTCCCTCTAGCGAGAGGGAATGTAGAGGAAGGTTTTTCCCCCTCTCCCTCTCCAGTGTCGATCCCGTGGGCGATGGGGGAGGGAACCCCAATTTCCCCACTCCAGCTCTCCTCCCCCTCATCTTCCTCCTCCTCTCCGCCATTGCCGGACGACGACGCCAGGTGAAGCCCGGGCGCTGGCGGCGGCGGGGTATCTTTCCCCTCTCGCGGCAACGACGGCGCGGGCCGTGGAGGCTTCTTGAGGCGACGCGCTCGGCAAGGGGTGCGTCGACGCGGCTACCGGCTGCGTGGAGGCCTTGCGGCATACTTGCGCGCATGAGTTGCGGCGGTGCGAGCTCGAGCGGGGCAGCGACTTCTTCCCAGTGGCCGGCCATCAAGTGCCATGGCGGGCGCTCGGCGTCGACGGTCGTGGCGGCGTTGGCTCAATGGCGGCGACAGTCGGGGATAGCACGGCGGCAGGGTAGCTGGAGCTCGGGATGTGGCCATGGCTAGGGTTTGTCAGCCCAGATCTGATCCCGTTGGGCCCGATCTGGGTTTTACGGCCCCGGCCGGTGCGCACAACCTGAGACTATCTCCAGGAGATAGTTGTGACCTTGGCGCTGCAGCGTGGCGACGGGACTGGTCGGGCCTGATCCGGGCCAGCGAAGGCTGATCTGGGCCTGACCGGACCTGCTACTGCGTCCTTCGGTGACCGCCTATGGCGGTAGAGGATGGGATCTCCTCTTATCAGTTGCGGTTGTCGCTCTCGTGGGCCTGGGTCTGACGCCGGCCCCACTTGTCCATCACAGTGACCCTGCACTTGTTGGTCCCTTGTCTTGAGGTCGCGGACGCCGGGGCGGCGGCCCTGGAAGGTGGACTGCACGGTCGCCTCTGCGGCGAGCGACGTGTCGGTGGTGATGGTCTCTCTCCTTGGCTGTTTGGGTGGTGAGGAGCAGACAACAGGGGTCCCTGGTGTTGCAGTGCTTCGGCTTTTGCAGATCCCATATCGTGGCTTGGAGGCCAAACTCGAAGGCAGTGGACGGTCCTTAATACCGGGCGTGGTGCAAAGGGTCTTCCGGGCGAAATCTCAACACTTTGGTGCCAATAGCGGCCATGCCTGTGGGTATGGTTACACTCTTGGGGGCGCTGTTGCGGGTTCCTTGGATACACTAGGGCTCCGGGTCAAAAACCTTGACCGTCGGTCTCGTTGTGGAGGTTCTCTTATCACTAGGGCTCCGGGTGAAAAAACCTTGACGACGTGCCATGTCATTACCCTCTTTGGGGCGTCGTTGTGGAGCTCTGGTATCCCGTGGGCGTGTTCCGGTGATTTCCAGTGGCAAGCTTGGCGCTCCTTGTTCTTTATTTCTTATCTTTGATATGCTTTATAAGAGGTTCTCTTATCACATTGTATCGGTTTGGCCGTTGTGACTTTATTTATAAATTGAGGCTACTTCCTGTTTCGAGAGAGGGAATGTAGAGCCCACTAATTCTACTTCGACTAGAACCCATCCGCCCAAGCTCAAGATGACAAGCGCACACCAGACAAGGGAGAGTCCGAGCGATTCACTGGGCTCTGATCTCGGTGCTTGCACCTGGAGATCGCCGGCGGCGGGTGGCAGAGATGCTCAAGGACTTGATTGCATTCCTTTTCTTAGTCCTAGGGTGTTTTCTGTAAGAAATCTGGCTTTTTTTTCGAATTCTAGGTCTTCTAGGGCAATAGATGCAAAGGGTCTGATTGTAAATTGTACCTGCCACGTGGTTATATAAAATGCAGTTCTGGGGTCCTCGGGCCCCACCCCCTTGTACAAAAAAAAAAATCCCAAGCAAGCTGCCGTTTGTATTCGTTGGCAATAGATCACGGCTGAAATGCCGAATTAAGCTGTAACTAGAGAGCTACGTGAACCATCTCCTTCTCGTAGCAATTCCGCGAGCGATTTTCTAATACAAACCACAACCCTATCGGACGCTAACACTGTAGTGAAAAATGATGTTCCGCATTCAGCATTCTGTTCTCCTTGAATTGGCTCGAATTACGACCAAAATCCATTTCCTGCTCCCATCAGTTCTGCCTATTGGCAATGAACCTCGCGAGATGGTGTAGCGGCGCGGCGCGCTCTACGTCGAACCCCTCGAGCTCCCCCTCGGCCATCGCCAGGAGCTCGGAGGCATAAGCCTGCGCCTGGTCGATACCCAGCAGCTTCGGGTACGTCGCCTTGCCGGCTGCCTGGTCCTTCCCGCTGTCTTTCCGAGCTGATCCGACGTGCGCGTCACGTCCAGCACGTCGTCCACCACCTGGAAGAGCAAGCCGACGGAGCGCGCGTACCGCCGGACGCTCTCAATCTCGGCGTTCGTACCTCCGCCAACAATGGCACCGCACACGGCTGCGGCCTCGAGGAGCCGCGCGGTCTTTTGAAGGTGGATGTACTCCAGCATGACGAGGCTGATGGGTGCGCCCTCCGACGCCATATCGGCGACCTGTCCGGCGGCGACGCCCCCGGCACCCGCGGCGTTCCCGAGCTCGGCCACGGCCCGCAGCGCGCGCTCCGCGGGGACAGAACCGAGGTTGGCGCAGCCGCGGGCAAGGTGCTCGAACGCGAGCGCAAGGAGCGCGTCGCCGGAGAGCAGGGCGGTGTAGTCGCCAAAGGCGACGTGGTTGGCAGGGCGACCGCGGCGGAGGGCGTCATCGTCCATGCACGGCATGTCGTCGTGGATGAGCGACATGGTGTGGACCATCTCGACGGCGCAGGCGACGGGCGTGGCCACTGCCGCGGAGCCGCCCACGAGCTCGCACGCGGCGATGGCGAGGATGGGCCGCACGCGCTTCCCGCCGGCGAGGACGGAGTAGCGCATGGCCTCGCTGAGGCGCTCCGGCTGGCGAACGGGCATTGCCCGGTCCAGTGCTTCGTGCACGGCCTTGGCGTTGGTAGACATGTACTGCTCGAAGTCGAAGCTGAACCTCCCGCCTCGCGTCTTCGTGTAGCGGCCGGTGGTGACATCGATGACACTGTCGCTGGTGGCCCTCTTGGGGTTTGTCAGGATGCAGCGGAAGATGGGTATGGACCGCCTGGACGGTGGGAGCGCTAGCGAAGTCCTTCGCTCAACGGAATAACTTCGGGACGGAGCTCCAGCCCGGGCGCAGCAGAAAGCCACCTTGTCCATGCTTGTGCCAAGAATCAAGAGTGAACGTATCACGGACAGATCGGGTGTGCTTGCTGTGGCTTGTTGCTGCTTTGGAGGTGACAGATTAAATAGACCAAGCTCTACTGAATTGCTGGCGTGGCAAGTGAATGGGACTAGCCAATCCTCTCACTGGATAATTAGTTAATTACACTCGCGGTCACACATCTCGTCGTGTATGTGCACTTAAGTCACACATCTGAAAAACGTGATTTTTTGGTCTCACAACTGAACAAGTGGGTGCACGCTGGTCACAAACCGGCCACGTCATTCCGTTATGGACTGAAAATTTTCAGAAAACCCCCAAAAATGATTTTCGGAAAAAGAATAAAGAGGGAAGACGTCATGCTGACGTCAGCACTCAGCAATGGATCTTCACCGGAAACCGTCGCCAGCGACGTGGCTGCGGGGATGGAGGGCGGCGCGATTGGGGGATTGAGGCGCAGCTGCGGGGATGGAGGGACCGCAAGGAGAGGGCGGCACGGCTGCGGGGATGGAGGGACTGCAAGGAGAGGGCGACGCGGTTGGGGGGATGAAGGACGTCTCGAACTCCGGCAGCCAGGTCACGTCCTGCAAGGGGAGGAGGACCAGGTGCAGTGCAGGCGCTCGGGTTCGAGGCCGGCCCTTGGCTGCAGGCACCAGTTGAGGCTCTGTCGCCGTACGCCGGCGGCATCGCGACGAGAGGCGCCGGAGGGATCTTCCACGGGCACGCGCGCGACCCGTGACGGCGAGCCTAGATCTGGGGCCGGTTGGCATCAGGAACTGAGCAAGGGACACGCCAGGGGACGCGGCGGCGGCGGCGGCGCTCGGCAGGGGACGCGGTGGACGGCGGCGGCGCGGCGAGGAGAGCACCGTTGACCTCCCTTTTTATTTTTATTTTGTTTTTCTGAAAAGATCTGACAGGTGAGCCATGTCTAATTTCACAATATTACTCGAGGGGGTTTTCTGAAAAGTCTCAGTCCAAAACGAATTGCACCCACTTGTTCAGTTGTGAGACCAAAAAATCACGTTTTCCAGATGTGGGCACATACGTGACAAGATGTGTGACTACCGGTACAATTAACTCCTGGATAATTCTTGTGTTCTTGATTAGTATAATTTCGTGTTTGTTTTAAGTAACGTGCATGGCATGCACTCTGTGACAAACTACACTGCGTATTAATATTAAAATTATCAAGTTTAGTGGCTTCTCAGCGTTCCCGGTTTGCTGTAGCATCTATTCAGCGTACGTGGTTAGCTCCTATCCACCAATACGCAGGGCTATATTTCAAAAAAAAAAAAAAACGCAGGGCTAAACAACTTTAATAATTCAAGAGGCTACGTGGATGCCTCCTGGCTACAAATCCCATTGTCAGGCCCTACAGATCCACTCCTCGCCATACAATTATTTATAAACTATCATGACCGTTGAATTTGTAATATGATTTCTACTAATTGATATATTGGTAAAATAAAAATCATGTTAATGTGTGGTTTTAACTTGTTTTTGTTAATGCATGTCCAGAAATTTCTTGTTAATACATGAATCCAAAAAATAAATTACATAACTCCAAAATTATTGCTAATACATTTATATTCGATTTTTTTGATAATTTATGCACGGATTGTAAAGTAGTTGGATGTCCAAAATAAGCGGGAGACATCCAACTAGGTGTGAAGTTGCATTTTCTGCTATTTCCTTTATCTCCTACTCACTTCGTTCTCAAATAAGTGAACACATCAAAATTTTAAGATAGATTATGGAGTGTGCTAGAAAATACGTTGAAAATTAAGGTGCAGGCTAGCATTCTCTCCTTTTTAATTTGCCCACCTCCAATAAGGTAAGTGCATGTAGAAAATAAGGAGACCCTGTGTTGAATGTTGTTGGACTTGATACCCGTGTGATGAGAGAAGCATTTTTTTTCTTCTTGAAAGTGCATTGGGAAGATAGAAGTACACTTATTTTTGGATAAATTTCGAACACTAAACATCCACTTATTTCAGGACAAAGGGAGTATGTTTCTGTCGACTGTCCTAAAGTCAAGATCCAACGAGTCCTTCAAATTTACATTATGTTCACAAACTTTCGTTTGGCCTCAGCGCTGGTTTGGGGTACCTGTTTATCTCTACAACTGGTCCACCCGTTAACCACATCATACCAAACACTCTATTCATAGGGCACACATTCTCCTCATAGAACAATTAAATTACCACATAAGATAAAATCACGTCCGCTCCCAGGGCCCCTCGCATCTGCTCCACACGGGACGGCGCTAGGGGGAAAATCCTAGCCGCCACCAAAATCTCATCTCACGATGAATCCCCTTCCACCGCTGCCGTCAGCGTCGGCTGTGGTGGCGGTGGGCTCGGTGCTGAAGGTGACCGAGCTGGTGGTGCACGGCGGGTTTAGCCCGGATTTATATGATGCATGTGCGGTGTGATGTCTGGACAGGCGGCCCCGATCACGTCCACCCCCTTCATCAAATTGGTAGGAGTAGCAACAGTTGTTGTCAGGAAGATGGCTTCAGACTTGTTGATGTGTTACTTTGTAAAGCTTTGCTAAATAATTAATAAAAAACGATGTGTGCTTTAAATTGGTGCAGAGGCGGGGGTTTCAACCCCATTTCTAAGAAGAAAAAACAAATTCCTTTTGTCTTCCTCCTCCCACCTCGAGTCGTCCTTGGCCGCTGCAAACTCGAGTAAGTCGCCGCCGCCCATCATCGTGTCCAAAGGAGCAAACCAAGATGCAAAGCCAACGGTCTAAAAATCATGAACCAAACACGTTCCTAGTGTTTTCATCATGTCACGTGTGGTAGCACCATACCCGCACGGCCGACCGGTCTCGATGCACATCCACTTCGCCAGTTTTGTTCACGCTCCGTCCAACTTGATTGGGACATCGTTTGTCAAGACACTGCAATCTTGTAGCAGAGCTGTTGGCTGACCGGATGGTAGCACAATTGTACAAATCACATTGTTTTATAGTGACCTGCTAGTGCGACGAAAGAGAAGTAGCTAGTAGTAGCAATCTATGTCACCATGGGGAACACATGCGAGGGCCACCGCGAGTCGATCACCAGTTCACCACACGCATGATAATACCTCGTCATGCCTCATGCGTAAAAGATACATACAAGGAATATCATCTTTTTCAGAACAAAATGGTGGAACATGGGGGGAAATATCAAGACACATGGCACTATGGCAGGTACGATCGATTGCGACTCGCGATTTTTTCACTTGTTCGGTTGTATTTAAAAAGTTTTTTTTTAAGGTACTACACTTCTCATTGATAAATAAAACACGAGATACAAAATAGGTACTCTCGATTGCGACGCGGCTCCATCACTGATCATCCACTTTTCGAATCTCCAAACTAGTTTGTCATAGGACAAACCATTATTGTTGAAAGAATCAGACCGGGACAGCACGTCCTGGCCAGACACGCCATCGAAGTTCAGCATTGGCACCCCCGCACAACGACGCCGGAGTAGGGAACCAGAACCGTCAGCCTCCAACCACGAACCCAGCACATGGTGCACCATCTTCCAGCTGTCACCAGTGCAGACCACCGTCTGCACGTACTCCTGGACAAATCCTCTCTGGTCCACCATGACGCCGGAGACAACGCCGTAGCAACAGAGACATAACAGGAGGAAAGACCCATCTGATCGAGTCGCCTCCGCCTCCTCGCCGACACCATCCATAAACCCTACATCCACCGATCTGAAAGATCGACAAGCACACAATGCCACCAACTCCGATACGCCGCCATGGAGGACAACGCAGGTGTGGGAGTGGAGTTGAGGCAGATTTATTTACTCGGGCGCCGATCCCACCGCCCCAACGACGCACCCACTAGTAGTAAAACGGCTACCGCTGGCGGACGAAAAACGGCTACCGCTGGCGGGCACGCGCCCGCCAGCGATGACTACGCCAGTGGTAACATATACCGCTGGCGGGCAGGCTGTCCGCCAGCGGTAAGGGTGGTTACCACTGGCGGGCAACACGGGCGCACGCCAGCGGTAAGGGTTGATACCGCTGCCGGGCACGGCGTCCGCCGGCGGTAAGTTATTAGGAATTAAGAAAACAAAAAAAAATTTAGTTAATACATTTATTTATTATGAATAGGACCCCAGATCTATTAGCAATTACGAACACCCGATAAAACAAGAAAATTGCATCTAGATCCCTGAGGACGCTGCCCCTCCGCCCATCTTGATCTCAGACGCGCCGCCGGCGAGCTGCCCCCTCCGCCACCGGTGAGCACACGGAGCAGCACCTCGAACGGTGGACAACACGGACAAGGCGGGGCGCCGAACTCCTGCGCCGCTCGAGGCAGCCAGGAAGCGGTCGGACGCGCGGGAGGCTGAGGCGGAGTTAGCCGGGCCGAGGGAGGAGGGGGCGCCGGGCGCGGCCACAAGGGCGCGCGAGGCGGAGGAAGGCGGCGGGCGCGAGACGAGGTCGGCGGCGCGAGGAGGAGGCGGAGCACGGGCGTCGGGCGCGGGCACGGGAGTGGGGCGATGCGACGACGAAGTGAGGAAGGGAGTGCGGCGGCGCGCGGCTGTGGTGGCGAGGACGGCGCCAGAACGGGGGCGAGGAGGACGCGGGGGCGAGGACGGCGCCGGAAGGGCGGCGCACGGCGTTCGTTTGGTGAGAGAGGAGATCGAGCGAGGTAGAGGTGCGTGCGTGCGTGGTGTGTGGAGCGTGCGTGCGTGCGGTTCAGGGAGAGAGGAGAGGATAAGGGACTTGCTCCTGATTGGCTCGATCCAACGTCTCACAGTCTCCCAAAGAAAACACACAATCCGTGGGAACCATGGTACTCGCTCCTGATTGCTCTGCTCGCGTGTGGACTTTTAATCAGAATTCACCACCGTTTTGTTTTGTGTTTTTGTTTTCCTTTATATTTTCAAAATACTTTTTTTCATTTCAAAACATATTTCAAACACATGTGTGTATTTAAAAAATTAAATACTTGAGTGTGTATTTCAAAACACATTATAGACCGTAGTTTTCTCGCCTTTTTCTCCCGCCATTATATTTTGGTATAGGAAGCAATAGTGTGCATTTTAAATAGGCGTATCCTGATATAAGAAACCATGGTTTCGAAGAGATTTTACAAATTATTTTTATAAATATCATTTTCCTTTTTCTAAGTGCAAAAATCACTAGTAGAAAAAACACCTTTCGTCCAGAGCCGAACCAGCCATTAATCCCGATTCAATGAAAAACCGGGACCAATGCCTGGCACTGGTCCCGGTTCGAGCTGCCAGGGCATTGGTCCCGGTTCGGTTGGGGACATTAGTCCCGGTTCGTGGCACGAACCGGGACCAATGCTCCAGAGCCAGACACGTGGCGTGCCTCGGAGCTTTGGTCCCGGTTCGTGTCTCGAACCGGGACTAATACCCCTCCCCTGCCTATATAACCCACCCCCCTCTTCTCTCCTCTGTTTTTTTTGCTTGGATTGGTGGGAAGTGGGTGCTAGTTTTTTTTTCTTTGCCACGCACAAGATGTGTTCGATGAAATGCCCGACCACACTTAAGTTCACACAAAGATATCCTCGCCGAGGTTAGCAACTTTATCCTTTTCATCTGTAATTGATACAGAAATATTGCACGTGTCGATGTACGGTGGTCATTTCACTATTCAAGATGTTATTGTAATGGTATTTGATAAACTTAATTATATGATGCAGATGGATGCACGGATGCGATGGATGTACGGCGAACGACGCAGTTCCGAGTTTATTGCAGGCCTGCATAAATTTCTCGAAGTGGCTGAGGCAAACAAAGTGGATAATTTTATGCCTTGTCCATGTGAGAAGTGTCGGAACGTCAGGGAGTACTCTGACCCGAAAACCATTCAAGACCACGTGCTTCGGAGAGGTTTCATGCCCAGCTATAATTGTTGGACCAAGCACGGAGAAAGAGGGGTTAGGATGGAAGACAATGAAGAAGAGGAGGATGATGACAACTATCCTATGTTCCCTGAGGAATGCGGTGATACTGTAATGGAAGACGTTGAAGAAGAAGGAGGTGAACATCGGGCATCAGATGAGCCCGCTGATGGTCTTGGTGGGGTCATTTCTGATGCAAAGCGAGAATGCGATACAGAAAAGGAGAAGCTAAAGTTGGAGGCCATGCTAGAGGATCACAAAAAGTTGCTGTACCCAAATTGCGAAGATGGCAGCACAAAGCTCGGTACCACACTGGAACTGCTGAAATGGAAGGCAGAGACTGGTTGTTCTGACAAGGGATTTGAGAAGTTACTGAAAATAATGAAGCCGAAGCTTCCAAAGGATAACGAATTGCCCGAGACTACATACGAAGCAAAGAAGGCTATCTGCCCTCTAGGATTAGATGTGCAGAAGATACATGCATGCATTAATGACTGCATCCTGTACCGCGGTGAGGAGTACGAGAATATGGATAAATGCCCGGTATGCAATGCACTGCGGTACAAGATCAGACAAGATGACCCTGGTGATGTTGAGGGCGATGACGAGCCCCCCGGAAGAGGGTTCCTGCTAAGGTGATGTGGTATGCTCCTATAATACCACGGTTGAAACGTCTGTTCAGAAACAAAGAGCATGCCAGGTTGTTGCGATGGCACAAAGAAGAGCGTAAGAAAGACGGGAAGTTGAGACACCCCGCCGATGGGTCCCAGTGGAGAAAAATCGACAGAGAGTTCCCGACATTTTCAGATGACGCAAGGAACTTAAGATTTGGTCTAAGTACAGATGGCTTTAATCCTTTTGGGGAGCAGAGCTCCAGTCATAGCACTTGGCCCGTGACTCTATGTATCTACAACCTTCCTCCTTGGTTGTGCATGAAGCGGAAGTTCATTATGATGCCAGTGCTCATCCAAGGCCCGAAGCAACCCGGCAACGACATTGATGTGTACCTAAGGCCATTAGTTGATGAACTTTTGCAGTTGTGGTCCGAACCAGGTGTACGTGTGTGGGATGAGCACAAACAACAGGAATTTGACCTACGAGCGTTGTTGTTCGTAACCATCAATGATTGGCCTGCTCTTAGTAACATTTCAGGACAGTCAAACAAGGGATACAATGCATGCACGCACTGTTTAGATAAGACTGAAAGTATACATTTGGGAAACAAGAATGTGTACCTGGGGCATCGTCGATTTCTTCCGAACAGTCATGCCGTAAGAAAGAAAGGCAAGCATTTCAACGGTGAGGCAGATCGCCGGAAGAAGCCTAACCTCCCTGATGGTGATGTTATATATGACATGGTCAAGGATTTAGAAGTAATCTTTGGAAAGGGTCCTGGCAGTCTATCTGTTCCGAATGACGCTGACAACCACGTACCCATATGGAAGAAGAAATCTATATTTTGGGAGCTACCCTATTGGAAAGTCCTAGAGGTCCGGTCTTCAATCGACGTGATGCACGTGACGAAGAATCTTTGCGTGAACCTGCTAGGCTTCCTGGGCGTGTATGGGAAGACAAAAGATACACCAGAAGCACGGGAGGACCAGCAACGTATGAAAGACCCATACAACAAGCAGACGGATAAAGGGCGTCAATACTTAAGCAGCTACGCTCTTACCAAAGCAGAGAAGGAAATCTTTTTTGAATGCCTGAGCAGTATCAAGGTCCCGGCTGGCTTCTCGTCAAATATAAAGGGAATAATAAATATGGCAGAGAAAAAATTCCAGAACCTGAAGTCTCATGATTGCCACGTGATTATGACGCAGTTGCTTCCGGTTGCATTGAGGGGGCTTCTACCGGAAAATGTTCGAGTACCCATTGTGAAGCTATGTGCATTCCTCAATGCAATATCTCAGAAGGTCATCGATCCAGTAACTCTACCAAGTTTACAGAAGGCTGTGGTCCAATGTCTTGTCAGCTTCGAGTTGGTGTTCCCCCCATCATTCTTCAATATTATGACGCATCTCCTGGTTCACCTAGTCGACGAGATTGCCATTCTCGGTCCTGTATTTCTACACAATATGTTCCCCTTCGAGAGGTTCATGGGAGTCTTGAAGAAATATGTTCATAACCGTGCTAGGCCAGAAGGAAGCATCTCAAAGGGCTATGGAACAGAGGAGGTCATTGAGTTCTGTGTTGACTTTATTCCTGACCTTAAGCCGATTGGTGTTCCTGAATCGCGGCATGAGGGGAGACTGAGTGGAAAAGGCACGCTAGGAAAGAAAGCACTGATATGTAGGGACGGGCATTCTTTAACTCAAGCACACTACACAGTTCTACAAAGTTCCACCTTCGTGGCTCCGTATATCGAGGAACACAAGAATTATGTACGCTCCAAGAACCCGGGGAGGCTGACTCCTGGATTAAAGAAAAACACATGGAGACTTTCGGCAGTTGGTTGCGATTACAGCTCATGAATGACACCACTGTCGGAGATCAGCTCTACTTGTTGGCCGCGTCACCATCTTCGACTGTATTGAATTTCCAAGGGTACGAGATAAATGGGAATACATTTTACACGATCGCCCAAGATAAAAAGAGCACCAACCAAAACAGTGGTGTCCGCTTTGATGCAACAGACGAGAATGGGCAAAAGGACACATACTATGGTTACATAGAGGAGATATGGGAACTTGACTATGGACCTACTTTTAAGGTCCCTTTGTTTCGGTGCAGTTGGGTCAACATGAATGGAGAAGGGATAAAGGTAGACCAGCTGTACGGAATGACAACAGTGGATCTCAAGAATCTTGGTTGTTACAGAACGAACCATTCGTCCTAGCCAATGATGTGGCTCAGGTTTTCTATGTGAAGGACATGTCCTCCAGACCGAAAAAAAGAAAAAAATAAGCAAACGAATACATCAGACGATGAGCCAAAGCGTCACATAGTTCTTTCAGGGAAAAGAAACATCGTGGGAGTCGAGGACAAGACAGACATGTCAGCAGATTATGATAAGTTTGATGAAATTCCGCCCTTCACAGTGAAAACTGACCCAAGCATCCCGTTAAATAATGAAGATGCTCCATGGTTACGGCCGAAGCGATCATAGGCCAGGGACATACGCGAAGAAGGGTTCATGGCATTTATGTAAATCAATGTAATGTATTAAACCTTTATGTGATGTGTAGTAATGTATTAAACCTTTATGTGGTGAAAACCATAATACATAGCTCGGGTCCATTTTTATTTAACCATAATACATCACGAATAATATCACTAACTTTTGTCGGGTCCTAAGCCACGGGGTGCTGAGCGGCCGGCGCTGCGCACCCAAAGAGCAGGAACCATCACAGGGTCAATACTCACGTGAGAAGGATCCCTATGAAGAACCATCCACCAATCGGGACATCGTCGCCGAGATCTGAAAAAATGAGTGGGGAATTTGATCAAACACCTAGGTAGGGAGGGAGAGGGCAGCACCTTGGTAAAAACACGCCCAAAACACACGGTTTCCCCGTCAGACCACCGATGGCTCGTGAGACGGCAAATCGGCCTTCGATCCAAACAGCGGCAAGACGTCTCTGATGATCTGCAACCATCCTAACAAGTGTTGGAGATGTTGCTAATCATCAGATATCCTTGCCGCTGCTTGGATCCGACCGAGGGGAGGATTCACCTTCAGCCTCCGCTCTAGGAACTCCTGCCTCTCAGAAATCTTGCTCTCTGCTACCCGTGTACTATATATAGGGTACGTGTGCTTCTTTAGTCCCGGTTGGTAACACCAATCGGGTCATGTGGCTCACGAAGTGATCGTGATACTGCTGATCCAACAGCTCACAATCCCTCAAAAGAAACACACCCCTGATCCAACGTCTCACAAGCGCTTGAAAGAAACACACGATCCGTGTGCTTCTTTAGTCCCGGTAACACCAACCAGGACTAAAGGCGGGCTTTGCGGTCACGACACGTGTCCTCCCCCAGCGCTGCCCTGGGCACGTGTCCTCCCCTAGCGCTGCCCTGTAGGTCTTTATATATTGTCGCCGACGGGATAAACCCAAATCCACCACTACTACCTCGAGCTCACTCGGCGTGAGAGGGCGCTCGCCAGGTACGAGGAGGACGGCCCGCCTCCTTCAAACTTCAACGAGGCTGGCCGTCGGCTGTGGTGGAGTGGCCATACTCTCTAGAGCGTCATGAACTACATCACGACCGGCGATAACCCCCGCCTGCGCTACCCTCACTTCCAGTGCAGGCGAGCGCCGCCCGACGACAGCGACGACGACGGCGGCGACTACGACGACTACGAGGACGAGTATTATAGGCCTAGGCAGGAGTATGACTAACCTATGGTTCGTCTATGTACCCAAGATTGTTGTCATTAACTACTTCTGGTCTAGCTAAGACGACGATCGTGTAAAATGTATTCTTTATCTATGCATTTCCAAGTCTATGAAGAAGTTTTTTGTAAACTATGTCAAAACTCAAATTTATCATTTATCCTACCAACTAGTACACATGAAAGTACTCCATGCCAAAGGATTTCATTTTTTGAGTATTTTTTTCACTTTCTTTGACTTTTTTAAAAAAACAGTCAAAATGGCCGCCGTTACTATTCATTGTAAGGGGTCGAATTATCCAAAACTATTGATGGTTCTGTGATATAACCACTACTTGTGCACCTTAAAATCATTTTTGAAAAAATTTCAGAGCAAACTATCACACACTTGTAGTTCAAATTTGAATTACTTTCGAAAAATAGGCATAAAGTCGTTTAAGTTGGCGAAATTAGCTAGAAACCGAGAAAATTACCAATATTTGTGGAGTATCCATAAAATATGGTCTACTTTGTGTGATAATTGGATGGGTGCCATTTTGCACCATATTTGTTGTACTTGCTTCACAAAAAATGTCATTTTTGACAAACGAAAAACAAAAAACGATATTTAGATAAGTAATTTGAAAACATAGAAAATGGTTTTGGATTATTTATTCAAATTTAAACACTTTTCATGTTGAAAGTCTTTTCAGATTCAAAACCATTTGAAATTCATATTCAAACACCTAAATAAGAAAAAAAAAGGCGGGAAACAATATTTTAGAACTGAAAAGTTCGAAATAATTTTGAAAAAGGACTCTTTGGTCCCGGTTTATACGAAGAACCGGGACCAAAGAGTCCACGGACGCGCGAGCAAATCTAGCATTAATTTGCCAGGGCATTGGTCCCGGTTGCTGCCACGAACCGGGACCAATGAGGCATTGGTCCTGGTTCATGGCAGCAACCGGGACCAATGACCCCTGGTAAACTGTCTGCGCCCATCTCCTTCCCCAATTCATCACAAAATCGACTAAGGACTGAAGCGCGACGCCGGAGCGAAACTACGCCGTCAGGCTGCCTGACCTCCGCGCCGCCCCACGCCGCGCCCGCCACCACCGACATCCGCGCCGCCCCACGCCGCGCCCTCGACGCCCGCGCCGCACCGCCCGCACGCCGGCCGCCCGTGCTGCAGAGAGGGAGAGGAGCCCGCACGTCGCCGGCCTCCACGCGCACCCGTGCACGTCGACGCCGACGCTCCGCCGCCAACGCACTCGCCTCCGCCGTCCACCGCACCTCCAGGGCCCCTAGGTGAGCCATTGCGCCGTGGCCACCGTCTCTGGCCACGGCGGCGCCGCCGGAAACTGCCGCCCGTGGAGCACCGTTTTTTTAGAGTTAGCCGCTGACGGGTGGGTCACACCTGTCAGCGTTTTAATCATTTTCACGCGTGGAAAAAATAAAATTTGGCCAGGCCCAGGGGGCTGGGAACCTTCTCAGCCCGTTTATTTTTTTCCCTCCTCTTCCGAATTTATGAATTAGCAGAAACTTGCAAGCATGTAGGCATGTTTGAAAATCAATAACTCGAGATTTATAAGTCCAAATAATTCAAACCAAAATTCTCTGGATAGCTTATGAAAATGTCTGTGCAACTAAACTAGTTTCACCCTGTTTAGATTAATATTAATTGCTGGGTATTTAGAATAGTACAGAACGTTAATTATCTAAATTTTTTTGTTTCTGATACTCTAATAATCCAAAAATTATGAATCCAATTGTTTTAACTTTGTATTGCAGTAGCGTAGCACCCCTAATGTTTGTAGAATTAATTAAGCAACAGAATTAATTAGATATTCAAATAAAGATTGTTGCCACTTCTGTACTATATCAAATTTAGTTATCATTTGGTTAATCTAATTTAGTTGAATCCAATTGGGTTAGGTCACAAATAATCAACACTGTGTAATCCTAAAAGGATTTAATTTTTAGAATAAAAGAACTTAGTCAGTAGCTAAAACTTGGTTATTAAGCTTCTGGACTAAAACAAATGTGTAGAGAATTTGGTAGATCATTTTGAGTCAAATCCAATTGTGTTGCCTTCTAGATACCAGTAGCTATCTGTAGAATTTTAGATTGTATTTTTGTGAGCAATAGAGAATAATTGATGAATTAAATTGTGTGTGACTAGTTCCTGAAATAAATAAAAGTATTTGAATTTGATACTAATTTGAATTGAATTAAACTTCAATTGTTTTGACTTCTATATGGCAGTAGATGTTTGTAGAATTTTAGATTGTATTTTTGTGAGCAACAGAAAAATTTATGTTAGGAATTGTTAGTACTGTGTTAGAAAAAATTAAGAAATAACTTGTTTAAGAATATTTAAAGTGTTAGCAAAATTTATGTGTTAGCAAAATTAGCAAATTAAGGTGTTAGCAAAATTAGCAAATTTAACTTTGTATTCACATATGCATTCACATATCCGATTCACATTTTTGTGGTAGATGTATCTTGACATATGGAACAAGTTACCCAACTAAAGTTTTGTGCATTGTTCTTAATTTGCAGAAACTATGGAACGAGACGAAAATCAGGAAAACATCCTCGAGGATATAATCCGCGGGCCGGAAGATGTTGGCGATGTCACCTCACAGTTTCTGAACAACTCCGGTGAGGGAGATGAGTCTCTCAACCGAAGAGACGGCTCCGGTGAGGTAGAACCCGACGGCTGGGGTGAGGGAGAAGTCGGCGAGGGAGAAGCCGACGAGGGAGAAGCCGAAGGCTCCGGTGGAACATTAAATGTTGCAAACTCCGGCGAGGTGCATATACATATATTAATGAAGCCGAAGATTGTATTAATTAAGCCTCTGCTGTCTATATACATATATTAACGCTCTTTCTTCTTTTAGCCCTCCGGATCGAGCAAATCTTCTGTAAGGACAAAACGAGGCCCAGCCAAAAAGTTGGGCGACCAAGAAAGGTACAGGATCGAAAAAGTCGCTGAAGACGGCACACCGACTGCTCCCCCTGATGTTAAAAATAAAATGGTAAAGCAATGCGGAGTTCTTGTTAGGGACTACATCCCGATCACCGTTCGAGAATGGCATCAGCCAAAGGAGGGAGGAGTAAGATATGTCGGCGAGGTGGGCAAAAAAGACTTTGGAGAAAGCTCATGCTTAATTTCACCCTGCCGGCGCCAGAGGTGGATCCAGATGAGGAGGATCCAAATGAGGCAGAAAAGATTGCCCGGCAAAACATGGAGCAAAAAGTCAAGGACTGGGCTCTTAAGAAGATGGCCGAGCTATTCAAGAACTGGAAGAAAAGATTGAACACGAGTTTGTCGAGAAAAATAAGACTCCGGACTTCGATAAAGGGTATGAGAAGATAAGGGACGACTGGGAAGAATTTGTGGCGTACAAGAAATCGGAGGAAGCTCAGGAAAAGTCTGCAAAAAATAAGGCAAATGCTGCTAAAAAGATCTACCACCATACTATGGGGCCTGGTGGCTACGCCTTTAGCATGCCTAAGTGGGAGAAACTTGAGGCGGACCTGCTGGCTAAAGGGATCACTCCAGAGCCACTCGCATGGATCGAACGGGCAAGAAATTGGTTTTACGGGCATGGGGGCACGTTGGACGCAGAAGGGAAGTGCATATATAACAGAAGACACAAAGATAAGCCCCTACTACCCATCGAAGGCATTAGAAATGCAGTAAAGGATGTTGCAGAGGGACGGTTCATTCCCGATAGAGAGGATGACGAGCTCACACGCGCCCTTGGGAATGAGGAACACGACGGACGAACACGAGGCGTACCAGGCTCCAAGCCCAAGACAATTGCGATTCCCGAGCACAGGAAGAAATTTCCTGATAGAAGCCATCAGAGGAGAAAGGAAAGGGAGGCAATGGAAGCACGCGCTGCTGCAGACCGGCTGCGTAATATAGAAGAAGAATTAAAGCGGCAGAAGGATCAAATTGCCGCACTTAGCCAGCAAGGTACTAGCGGCCAATCTCAGCGGCACATGGTAGAAGCTGCATGCGATGGTACCGGCGGCCCATCGAATCGGAAAAGCAGCGTGGCTTCCACGGAGCTCCAGGATGGTACTGATGATGCAGTGACGGTGGCTCCTCTTCGTCGCTACCCAGTGGATGATATCACGGAGAGCACACCTTGTGAGCTACATGTGAAAGTTTTTAACTTAACCATGAAGGTGGCGGTCGGCTATGCCGTACCAATTGGACCTAATCCAACTTACCATTTCTCTCCGGTTCCACATGGCTACGCTGTTGTCGGGGTGGATGAAGTGATGAAAGATTTTGAGGAGCTGAAGCTGGAACACCCTGCAGGTGAAGATGGGGAGGTGCTTGAACTTGGAGAAGCCAAGAAAGGACCATTCTATGGCCAAAGGAATTCATCGTGCTTCCAAACTGGCAGCCAAGGCCATCGACTCCTCACCAGTCTCCAGCGCAACAGTCCTCTTCACCGCCTCAGCATTCTCCAGCGCAACAGTCCTCTTCACCGCCTCACCAGTCTCCAGCGCAGCCGTCTCCACCGCCGCTCAGCCTCTCCGCCGCCGCCTCAGCCGTCTCCGCCCACCGCTGGTACTATGAGGGGTAAGCGATCACCGAAACGTAAAAGGTCGCCCCTCCCAAAAGTACCTCATAAGAATCTTCCCATAGACCTTATGACCGTACGGTGGAGGAAAATGCCGCGATCGTAAATGCCCAACATCAAGAGTGGTTGGCTAGCCTGAAGAAGCCGAAAGCGGCAGAGTTCCCCTCCACCCCAGCAGAAAAAGCCGCCGTCTTCAAAATGCTGAAGACCCTTGAACAACCCCCGCCAAGGCTGACACCAGACTATGACCGCCAGATTCGCAAGTCGGTTCAGGCAAATAAGGAGCGGTCGAAGAGTAGTAGTGCAAGCGGGAAATCAGTTCCCCAGCTCGGAGAACAGAAAAACCAGTCGTGCCCCCCGCTCAAAGTGTTTTCCAATACCGCCGAGGGGTCGAGCACAGGTGATGTCGCTATCGATCCTGAGTTTGTTGCAATATACGGAGAAGCGGCCGCTGCTCATGGCATGTCTATTCGGACTACTTAGCGCAATTACAAGAGTTCCAGGAAGTAGCATACCAATACCGGTACGGGAATAGTCTCGTCAAACCTGAGCTAGTCAACGATCTACCAACAAAAATGCGCAGATTGCATAAGTGGTACATGCGAGCCTGTGAGGAAGGGGCAAACTGGATCTACGTGGCCTATAGAAACGAGCATTACGGGCATGGAAATGGCGTGGTAATGATTGAATTTCCTGAATTATTTCAGTTATACCAACAAGACGCCATCGACAAAGCTATCCTCAGTGCCTATTGTCTGTAAGTATTATTTCTGTAATTAAGTCTCTAGCTAGCTCAGCTCGTTCATTGCATGTATAATCTTACTCATCACTATATTAATTATGCAGAATGAAGATTCTCCAATGCAAAAGAGGACAAATCTATGACATTGGGTTCATTGACCCATACTACATTCATCAAGTATCTCTCAAACGTCATTACAACGACACAGAGGATAACTTGGTAAGGGCGTTAAGGTTTAACGAAACCAAAAGGGAAATACTATTTCCTTACAACTACGGGTGAGTGTTACTGTCTTGTACACATTCTATTTCGCTTACTCGATGTTAAGTGTATAATTGATGACTTATGCGTGCGCAGCTTCCACTTTATTCTGCTAATCATTAAACCTGACAAAGGAGTAGTACTTGTCATGGACTCGAAACGTAAACCCCTTGAGGAGTGGGCGGACATGCAGGAATGCCTCCAAGGGTAATTTCAATCATTATGGCACTATATCGGCAACTTTCCGTTCATTCCCTGGTAGCAAGCAATTAATATATAACTCCTTTATTCATTTTCTTTGCCGGACAGGGCTTGGAAACGGTTCACCGCCAAGGCTAGGGGTATTTGGGCGCCGAAGCTTACATTTGAACAAATAAGTGTAAGTTATCATGCTTGATTATTATTCCGCGCATCTCTTTGATTTTAGTTTCAATACCATTATCATGCTTGATTATTATTTTGATTGAACTCTGTTCTCGTAAAGTGCTTGAGGCAGGAACATGGGAATAATTTATGTGGATACTACGTTTGCGAGTTCATTCGCCAGACGACCCAAGAGCGATCCAAGAGCCGGTTCTTAGAACAACTTGAAGTACGTAAACAATATTCACAATTTTAGTTTATTGCCATCAATTGTGTTTAGTTTCATTCATATATATTGACCCCTTCTTTAAATTAGATCGAACGGCTGCGGGACGGTCTTCTACCACAAGATCGCGTACGCGCAATTCAAGAGGAAATTGCGGGATTCTTAGATGCAGAGGTCCTAGATCCAAACGGAGAATACTATGGGCCGGTTAAAATGGGAGTGTAAAAGAGATGTATATATGCATGAAACTCGTGTGTACATTTAATATGTTCGACCAAGCACGACGAATGAGCTGTGTGTAATATATTCATGACGATGATGTGTAATAGTGGTTCCTTCATTGCTGTATGTAGTACCATGCATCGAATTGAGTGCGAGATGGAGAGCCGGCGAGTGAGAGATGAGCCGGCGAGTAGTACCTGCACAGAAATATCGAAGCTTGGCCTCGATATGCCGGCGAGTGAGAGATGGAGAGCATGTCGGCGATGCGAAAAAGGGGGAGACGACGGAGGCACCGGCGAGAGGGAGAGAGGGCACCGGCGAGAGGGAAAGGGGCACCGTGAGAGGGGGCACCGGCGAGAGGGGGCACCGGCGAGAGGGAGACCCTAAACCCTAAATACAAAAAAAACACTCATTGGTAAGAACCGGGACCAATGAGTCTCCCCCCACGCCCAGCCAGAACTGGCCACGTGGGCACCCATTGGTCCCGGTTCATGGCCCAACCGGGACTAGCATTAGTCCCGATTGGCCAGTCCCGGTTGGGCAACCGGGACTGATGGCCCAGCCGAACCGGGACCACATGCCCTCTTTCTACCAGTGAATTGACGTTTTTTGTGAACCATGTACACAAAATATGGTGCAAAATGACACCCATCTAAATATCACAAAGAGTAGTCCACATTTGATGGATAATCCCCAAGTATTAAGATTTTTTTCTTGAATTCTATCTAATTTCACATAGTTAAATGAATTTATGTTGATTTTCCAAAATTAATCCAAATTTGAACTATAAGTGTTTGATAGTTTGGTCTGAATTTTTTTAAAATTATTTTAAGGTACACAACCAGTAGTTATATCACAGAAATATCGATAGTTTTAGAAAATTTAACCTCTTTCGATGAATAGTCTTGGTGGCCATTTTGACCTTTTTCGAAAAAATCAAATAAAGTGAAAAATTCTCAAAAAAAGATATCCTCTGGCATGGAGTCCTTTTATGTGTACTAATTGTTATGAATAATGATAAACTTGATTTTGAACAAATTGTTCAAAAAAATTCACAAAAAGGTATATCATGTATAAACATCTATAAGTTTCAAGCCAAATGACCAAGTTATGGCAATTCCCATGACATAGTTTGTGATAAAGTTCTCATATTCGATAAATAGGTGTGTCTTAGTATAGGAAGCAATGGTTCCGAAGGAATTTTACAAATTATTTTTATAAATATCATTTTCTTTTTTGTAAGTGCAAAAATTGACGTTTTTTGTGAACCAAGTACCAAAAATATTGTGCAAAATGACACCCATCTAAATATCACAAAGAGTAGTTTAGATTTGATGGATAATCCCCAAGTATTAGGAATTTTCTGGATTTCTATCTAATTTTGCCTAGTTAAATGAGTTTATGTTGATTTTCCGAAATTAATCCAAATTTGAATTACAAGTGTTTGATAGTTTGGTCTGAATTTTTTTTTTAAATAATTTTAAGATACACAACTAGTGGTTATATCACAGAAACATCAATAGTTTTATAGAATTTGACCTCTTTCGATGAATAGTCACAGAAACATCAAGTTACACATGCCAAGTTACCGTTGGCGGGCAAAAGGCTGTGCCCGCCAGCGGTACTATAATTACCTCTGGCGGACGGCTTGGCGTGCCCGCCAGCGGTAGTTTGCTCGTTTTTTGGCCCAGCTGAGCTAAATACCGCTGGCGGGCACGCCAAACCGTCCGCCAGCGGTAATTATAGTACCGCTGGCGAACGAGGAAGCCGTCTGCCAGCGGTAGTTAGCCCTGCCCGCTCGGTTCTGCTTGGTACTACCGCTGGCGTGCACTCTTGGCCGCCCGCCAGCGGTAAGCCTAGTACCGCTGGCGGGCACTGTAAACCGCCCACCAGCGCTAGCGCCCAGGGCCGTCCGCCAGCGGTAGCGTGGTGGCTATAAGCACATTCCTACTAGTAACCACAGTAGAAAAAGCCTAACCCTAACTACTATGCGGAGGAACGAGGTCCCCCTCCCTCCTGCCGCCAGAGCGTCAAGCGGAGGGAAGGGAACCAACACACTCGCCGGAGATTGGAGCAAGGAAAATTTGCCGCCGCCGCCGCGTGTTGGGAGGAGACGCGGAACCCTAGCGTCAGGCTACCTTGTATTTAAAAAGTAACCAGCTTGGGGCTGCAACTACAAGAAATACCGACGGGATTAACGGGTGGAGATATTAGAGTGATAATAGCCCATATTAGACGAATCCCGTGAAAACAACAGTACCGTGGTAATTTCTTTATAAACAACTATCCCAATGCATGCTAAAAATAATTTAGAGGTGCTAGCGTGAAGCATATGGCTCGTCAAACTTTACTATCTTTGACCAAGATTTTAGAAATAGTCAAGTTTGACTTTTCAGAAAAAACTATAAACCTTATTTTTTTTCGAGAGTACGCGAATGCGTACCATAATTTTATAGAAGGCATAGTTATAATTACAAGAAAAGCGTTTATGATAAACAAAAACGCCTGGTAACCTCACCAAAAAACCTAGACTACTCTCTCGCAGCATCAAAAATAACTCCTCTACTTCCCCTTCGGACAACCCCCAGGGAAGTGAACTCCTCCAACACCTACCTAGCAAGTCTATCAGCCAAAAACTGATGTCTAACATTACTGAAGCACCAGGCATTTCTGTTCTTCCAGAGACCATGACAAACCATGCAAACCAGCGCATCGAACCACTTTCTTTCCTTGATTCTGAACTTAGCTCGCTCCCTTGTCCACCAAACTTGCAACAGGCTGTCCTGCGATGGAATGATGAAGTTGATCGCCAGTCCTTGCCTGCAACCGTGCCACACCTCCCTTGCAAAGACGCATTGCATGAGTATGTGTTCAACGGTGTCCTCCTCCTGCAGACAAACAAAACTGGGCGAAGTCACCGGTTGTAATCCATGTCTTAGACGACGATCCGCTGTCCAGAGTCGTTTCTGAGACGCCAACCACATAAAAAGTTTGGTCTTAGGTGGTGCACCATTCCGCCAGATTGCATCCGCCAAAGGGAAAGGATCTAGCCCCTGCATCTGCATCAACGTCCCATACGTCGAGCTGGCTGAATAAACTCCTGACTTTGAACACGGACAGCTGAAATCATCAGGTGTATTGTCCGCTCTGTGGACATTCTGAAGCGCTGCCCAGAGCACCAGGCACTCTCTCGCACCAAGGTATGCCAAAGTACCATCGATGTCTTTGAGCCAATTGTTATCAGCCACCCCTCAGCCACCGTCCTTCTGTTCCTAACCCGCGTAGAAATCAGCGATACCAGCCCAGGCGCATAAAAGCTTGCAGCCTTCCCCTGAATCCAGCGGTCAGTCCAAAACATGATGCGAGTACCATTACCAACTTTGATTTTAACCAGACTATCAAACACCCCCTGAGCTTCATTGTCTTGTATCATTGGGAGGCCTTGCCAAGGCCGCGACAGATCCGTGCGCTTGAGCCACTGCCAACGAACCCTCAGAGCCAGCCCCTGCAGCCTCATGTCTTTGATAAACAGGAACGGAGTGAGTATAAATCAAGGAAAACCTAATAATTTGAAATTGTTAGGAAAATTAACATCTTAGAAAATGGAAAATTAAAATGAGTTAGAACAAAAGAGATTTTCTTTAGGAAGAGAAATAAGGTGATAAGAAATAGAACAAAGAATATAAAAACACCTCCGGAACTGCTACTGTCCGGGCCACCAAGAGAATGCGGCATGCGGTCAGCGAGGTACCGCTGAAATTCCTGTTGTCTGCAACGGTAAGGCACTACATTTTCTGGTTGCCTAAAAAATGTTCTTGTAAATCGATCCTAAACCCAGTTGATTGGATTTGGAATTCTCAAAACAACCGATTTCATGTTTCTGAGCAGGGATGTCTTTGATGTTACGTTTAAATATGTTGAGAGAGTTTAGTTGATCATTGCTACCTTATTTTGTGTATAAGTACTATGCATCGGTGTGTTTCACGCAAGTGATGTGTATCCGGAGCATCCTATTCCAGGAAGACAATTCGATCAGCTGGCAAGAATGTATACACTTCAAACAGGAAAGCAGGAAAGCTGCCGGAACACGAGAGTGGACTAATGGTTCCCAAGCTACATGGAGCTCGTTTTTAAAAAAAATTCAAAATCGACACTTTTGAGTTTCCAAAAATCATGAAAAATTCCGAGATGTAGATAATATTGAGATCTATAAGTGTATAAAATTTTAAATCAAAATATGTTGTATTGTGGGTTGGGCAAAAATGACAAATAGGTGGTGAATACACAGTTTCAAGAACTTGAAATTGTTCCCGATTTGTCTTTTTTGTGCAACCTAAAATATAATGAATTTTGAGTTAAAATTTTGCATGTTTGTATATATGGACACTATCTTCATCTGGAAATTTTTCACGATTTTTAGATACTCAAAATTGCCATTTTTTTTCTTCAAAACACGAGCTCCATGTAGCTCCGGAGTCATTTGCAGTTTCCGCTGGAGCACGTAATATATAGCATGCGCGTGCACGTCGATGATATATCGTACGTGCCATCCTTTATTGCCAAACCTACAGGTTGGTTTAGATGATGCCTTAACTAGTATAGAAAGCTCTAGTAATATATGAAGAAGTGAAGTTACATCACTTTTTGAGCTCGTTTAATTAAGGGCATGTTTCGCTGGTCCCATCGGAGAGATGAAGCGTGCAGCCTTTCGGAGCCATGCAGCAGTTGCATCTCGCCGGTAGCTTCTCCGACCCAGAGGACGGGCATGTTACGAAGTCGACTTCCAGGCAGAACTGAGGGCAAGCCACTGCCCCCATGCCCTCATGATTTTGCCCCAGTAGCACAACACCTGAGTATATAGATCATTAGTTACATCTATACAAAATTCAATTCAAATCACATGTTGCAACGGTCGGAGAAACAGCCATTAATAACACAAGAGTAGGATCAGTTTGCTTACCAACGAGGAGGATAGCACAGGCGATGTGGAGTCTGGTGGTAGCCATGTCTGAACACTCTCGGCTCTCTTCTGGATTTTGATCAGGAACCGATGGCAATGCGTTGCTTCCACTGAAATCCTATATATAGGATGGCCTGAACAGTACAGCCCCTGTAAACTGACAATAGTTGGTGCCCACGCTGAAACGAGCATTCTTCGTTGCTTGGAGTCAACTAAAGCAGGCTTGAATTTTTGACCATATAACTTCGCAATGTAGCTGTATGGATCAAGTTGATCTTTGTAGTGGAATTGTCTATGTATTCATCTGCAATTATTCAACAATGGAGAACGGCAACTTGTTGACTTTGACCCAGGCTAGCATATTTTTGGACGCTCGCAAATCTTCTTACTCTGATTAGGTGCATAAATAGATGTTTTCATTTGGGCTGGGCAAGAAAAAAAAGGGATATAAGTAGTGACCAGTCCATCGATTATAGATCCACATTTTTGTTTTGTTGGTAGATCTTGATTTAACATATTTAATTACAACAAATACAAATCTGAAGTTAAAATGTGTATGTACTGAAAATTTCAGAAACTTAGGTGTTGTTTTTTATAATTACTAGTACCATTTTAACCGGGACTAGAGGAGCCGGGATCAACTTGAAATATCCGGGAAGTGGTTTCTTAGACCGAGAGAACGTTATCGAATCGTGGAAACTGGAAAAGAGACAGATGCACCGAATCCGCGACTAGCCCGAACGCGACAGAGCGCTATGGATCTGTAACGTGATCATCAACATGTGGGCTAGCGAGTCTTCTGCTTGTCAGATTGTGCATTTTGGTCCCATTTTTAGTTCAGTGCCACAATGGTTGTAAAGGAGTTGGAAAATTTTGCCGACTGTGACATAGGGAATAGCGAGAACGAGTGGACACAGCTCACTGCTACAGGGTCGGGTTACGGATTGGGTTGGTGGGTTTTTTCCCCATGCAATGACGTGTGCGATGATGCAGTCCTGCTACATCTTATTTTTCCTACAAGTGGGGAATCAACCGTTTATTTGATGAATCGAGACGAATCGTCACGAGCGAGCATAAGCAATGGCGTCTGCTGAAACAGGATGCGACAAGTACAGGTCGTTCATCCATGGCGAGGGCGAGAAGAACACTGTGTGGAGGCTCGGAGCCCCTCCGAACTACGACCTGGTGTTGTTCAAAAAAACTACGACCTGGTGAACAAGCTCTTCGAGGAAGAGCGGACCAAGTTACTTAACCTGAATCCAATGCTTCTGCTCATATCCATGATAAGCAACAGCTAAATACAAAAACCTGAACCACTTCAGCGTACAGAATGTTAGCAGAAGCAGAGTAAAGTCCTTCAGTCCACCTGAATTATTCCTTTGGACCTTGGTTGACATGATTAATACTGCAACAGGAATGGCCTGAGGGATCTCTGGAAGAGAAGGTGCAGCGATTGCTCAAGACCTGGGAGATGGAGATGGTCCACAAGGTGCGCCCCGAGGACCAGAAGAGCATCAACCATAAGAAGTACTCCATGAGCACCAACGGTGATACATGAATCATGATGCGTCCACGCTATCAGTCGGCTCCGCGCGGCATAAAAATGAAAGAAAAAAACATGCGTTCCTGCAGGGATGAAGCCTCTGACGTGGAAGGAGACGGCGGCCATCGGCGGCTACAACGTGTTCTTGGCGACCACCCTGCAGCCGGAGCACCGCATCTTCGACCTGGACAAAGAGACGGCCGAGTCCGGCATGTCAACGTTCCTGACAGCATTTCCCCGAGGCTTCGCCATCAAGGTGCTCCAAGTGTACAGCGGCCCGCCAAGGATTGCCTTCAAGTTCCGTCACTGGGGTTACATGGAGGGAGCGTTCATGGGGCGCCCTCCTCACGGCCAGCGTGTTGAGTTCTTTGGAGTCTGCAGCTTCCATGTAAGTTGGACAGCATTTGGTATTATCTATTACTATCGCTGTTTGAAATTCAGATTTACAGTTATCACAGGGAAAACACTGATACACTTCTCTGCAACAATGTGATGATAGGTTGATGAGGAGATGAGGGTAGAGAAGATAGAGCTCTTCTACGAGCGTGGCAACTTTCTGGCAGGCTTCTTGAGTGCGCCTGCCTCTGCTGCTGCAGTATCGGCTTCAGGCTGCCCTGTGATGAGAGGAAATTAAAGCGCCGCCGGATTAATGGAACTATGAAACATGTCATTTCTATCTGTGTACTGAACGTCACCTCCAGCATTACAGATTAAAAAATAAATTGATCTATGCGTTATCATCTACTTCAATACTAGATATTTCTAGATCCCTTGGGTGACAAAACCATCTCGATTTTGTCACTTGCTTTGCTAAAAACAGCTTTGATGATGACGATGGTTTGACATATCCTAATGACCGAAATCTATAGGGATGATATACCTAAGGTTGCTGCATTACGAAATAAAAGTCACGCATGATATAAACAAAAGCATGCGGAAGAAAGAGACATGCGTGATCCTGACTATCGACAGAAGCACACATACAGCAGAGTGTGCCTCAGGGTGTGCATTTCATGTTTCAATATACCCATTTCAATCTGATCTCGAAGTTATTTTAACTAAAGTCAGTGCCAAACCACATTTATCAAAATTCATTGACATAACCTTGGTCAGTAGTCTGAAATTTTTCCAACGGACAGGAGTCACAGCCTCATACGACATACCCATAAGGAGGGGATGATATGTGTTCCATCTCTGTTCTCTCTGCCGAGCAAATGAAGAAAACAGAAGGGCAACAGATGCATTTTTGCTATTAGCCTTTGTAGCAACTTGAAGCTGCATGGGCTTCAGGTTGCCCGGTGAAGCAAAGTGAAGCATAAGGGATTTTAAAAAAACATGTAACTTGTATTAGTGTATCGGGCGATTACCTCCAGATTTTGAATTGGCTTTGATTCCATGTCGTGACATAACAATGTTTTAACAAAGTAGCTTATTTGTTACAAACACCACTTCTGGTATGTAGTCGTAAGCCCGACTTGATTCCGACAGAACTTTCGTAAGAGCCACGTGAAAATGGCTGGGTCGTTACTAAATATTTAGTGAACTAAGCTTAGCCTTCTTATCTTCGAGCTAAATAACGTCTTCCTTCATTGTTCCGAGGTGCATTCAGATTGTCACCGGAGACTTTATGTGAGCACTATAAGGAACACGCACTGGCCACCTTCTTATTCATGGTGCAAAGGTTTAAAAACGGGTATTATGGGATCCTAACAAGTCCCTTGTCCTATTCGCTCCTCTGTTGAAAATAGCAGATTATTCTTAGATCAGAAAGCATGAGCAAGCATTACAAGCCAGTTAAGCTGAAAGACATGGAAAGGATCTTACTTGCAGTACCTTCATAACTTTGATTTTACTGACAAACTTGTTTTCAACTCATCAGCAACAGCATCAATAAACTCCACGGTGTTCAGATACTTATCTCGGCTAACACTGTACAATATCAAGAGAATCAATTAAATAAAATCAATGCAAAATAACCAATTAGAACCGAGTCATACGTATTGTCGCTACAGAATACAGAAGAGATTCCAGAATTACGTTGGCCCATGTATGAGAAGAGCTAGATCCTTTGTCATCTTTCCAGATTCCACTGTTCCCACACAAGCTGCTTCCAGTTTTTGTGTGAAATCTAACAGTCTTGTGTTGTCATCGAGCTTTGCCCTGTACAAGTGTGCAACATTAAGGCAGCTACAGATACACAAATAAACTTATTGTGGAATATTTAGTGTTTACGGAAGTACCAAGAAAGAACATATAAGATAGAACAACCTTCCTAAGTGAAAACGCCGACCAAAGTTTCGAAACAGTTTTCTCAGCACTCCGTTTTAACAAACCAAGGATTGTGTACGGCAGTTGAATAAGATTATTAAGAGAAATTGTATATACAAATTAGAATATAGATTCAACATCAACATTATGAGTAAAAGCAATATCATATAATTTGCATGGTTCATATCACCCTTGATACCTATGTGCTAGTCCAGTCGACCATGCAAAGATAGAAGCAATGCTGTTTGTGCTAGTTTCGCCTCCTTTTTGGTGGACTCTGTAATGGCGTGTGACTGTACCGTGTGCAGCTTCAGCTTCAACTGTTCTACCATCAGGGCACACCTAAAGCAATAAAAATTACCTGTTAAGCTGAGTAGAGAGAAGCACATACATATTCTCAATAGTAAAACACAAACATTATCTTAAAAAATGGTGATAAGGCAACCATTGAACTTTGAAATACGGAGAGTAGCATGAAGCATCTGTCAGGGCATATACTTACCAGAACCGATGTCATCAGACCTAGTGATCCAAAACCTACAGCAGAAGTGAAATTGTTCTTCACTTAGCAAATGAACTGTCATCCTTGTCAAGATAAAAGGCCACACGGCACAACATCCACAAATAATGAGCACAAACCTTGAGCAATTAGATCGCTCTGCACATCTCCATCATAATTCTTGCAAGCCCAGACATAGCCACCTTCACTCTTAAGGGCATAGGCCACCATATCATCAATCAGCCGATGTTCATACCTGTCACAGCAACAATTAGTCTGGGCAGAAGGAAAAGTAACATGTATATACTTATCTGTTACAGAGACCGCAAATAGACATACCATATTCCTGCATCCTCAAACCTTCTTCTCCAATTTGTTTCGTAGTTTTCTTGGAATATGTCTTTAAACCTGGTATATGAGATAACCAAGCAAGGAGGTTGATATTAAGGCATACATGGATTCAAGACTATCTCCAAACAAATAGATAATGTCTGATAATTGAATATTGACCTTCCATCATATTTTTTGAGGATTGTGTTCTTGGTACTAAGATAAAGTGGCCATCTTTTCTGGTAAGCCACGTTCAGTGAAGATTCAGCAAATGCCCGAATAGACTATTTGCAACAATGAGATAAAAATATGTCACATTTAAAATCCAATTTGACAATACAGAGCATCAAGCTAGCTTGACAAACCTCATCAGTATTATACATAGACAATGCTACTCCACCAGCACCACTAAAGTTGAACACATCCAACTCTATTTGCTCCTCTACGCCATCTGTGGCAGTTTTGAGATGTAAGTGCAAAACATGACATTCACACAAATTTGTAACTTATATTTAGTGATTGGAGAAAAATATGCTTAATATTTTTACATATTAGTAAGGTACAATAACATATATAAAGTTATTTTACTACAAGAAATCAATTCTATTCAGTGTATACACATATGGACCATTAAAGGTCCTGACGTAGTTCTCATGATTACGGTGATAGCCAAGCTTATGTGTCAATATGGTGACACATAATGTCTCTGCCAACAATCATGTGTCTTCTGAGAACCAACAACTTCGCAAAGACGCCCAGAAGAAACAGAAAGCAGAGAATATTATCAGTACAACAAATACGATATTAAGATTAAGCTACAAGTTACCCAGTCCTGAGTTCTATAAATTCTTTCTTGTAAGACCAATCACAAGAGTGGCTGAATAACTAGCTTTCTTGGGTTACATACCAAATATCAATTTGAGCTTCCCTGGCCCTCTAATGATTGTATCTGTTGCTCGGTATTGATCACCAAAAGCATGCCTTCCAATGCATATGGGTTTTGTCCATCCTGGCAGATTAAAATATGCATAAATATCAACGAGCTCCAAGTATTGGTGTGTGCAATACAACCACCGTACCAGGCACAAGCCGAGGAACATTCTTGCAGATTATTGGTTCTCGAAAAACAGTTCCTGTAGATGTCAATGAGTTCCAATAATGTAAGTAAAAAACCACAACAGATGCATCAATGAAAGTTCAGAATAAAATAAAGACAGGATTCAAAACCCTCAATGCACATATGTGAAATAGACGAATCACCAGTGAGTGATTTACCATTCAAGATGTTCCTTATTGTCCCATTTGGACTCCTCCACATAGCTTTCAAATTAAACTCTTTTACACGTCCTTCATCTGTAAGCTCACAAGTAGCGGGGCTCCAAATCAGAATTAACATGTGTCCAAAGTTGCTTTTAACACATAATGCTCATAGTTAATGAACTCAAAATTCTTCTGAACATCACCTGGGGTAACGGTTGCGCACTTGATAGCCACGTTATACCTGAAAAAAAAATAGAATCACTGAAGCAGCATAGTGTAAAAGGCTACAAATATAGGGACCACTGGTAATATACATCCATTATGTATCGTCATAAATGAAATCACTAGGACACATTCAAATTCCTTCATTTAACCAAAAATTGCAAGTTGAGATTAGGACCAAGAGGTTCAGCATAAAGCACTAACGACATCCATTGTATGACATATCAGAGTCATTAAAGAAAGACATAACTAATATAGAAAAAAGGGAAACTAAAGTCAAAGTAACATCACGGAAAACAAAGAATGACCCATGATTTGGAAGGAGAAAAACTGAGGCTTACTTTAGGGTAGCTTCTGCACTTTCTATTGTTACTTTGTCCCCAGTAGCGTCACGGTTAGGTAGACCTAAGTCAAAGTATTTTATGTCCAATTCCAGGAAAGGGAATATAAGCTGCATGACCAACAAACATATTTAAAATGCCTCTTAATGAAGACATGGGCAATAAGAAACACTAAAGCACCAACAATTGAACTAAACGAAAGGAGATGCTGAACACAACCCTTGGGTAAGTATTCCATCAAAATCAAGAACAAACCGAACTGGCAATAACTAACCTTATCTTTGATCCATTTCCATATAATTCGAGTCATCTCGTCACCTATACAAAATGAATATAAAGTTTATGAGTTACTTAGTCTGCAGGGGCACTCTCTCTCAACGTGAAAAAGAATGATATGCACCGAGGGAAACAAACTTGTTTTGTATATGCTAAACATAAAGTCTATCCATGAAACATTTTCAGCAACTACTAACTTCTGAAAGAGGAAGATATTGGCCTGACATTTGGTATACAACAAGGGCCCGATCAAACAGGCCTATATAAGTTCTACTGTCAGACAATTTTGCAGATAAGTTCTGAACTTGGTGTCTGGATATAGTTTATACTGCATGCCATGGAAGAGGATTTGGAATGTTTTTGGGTCTTTCATCAGTGTATCTGCCGCGTGGTTAATCACTCTTCCATGTAACTCAATACAGGGTCATCTAGCTAAATTTAGCGCACTTTCTACTGAGAAAACCTCTGCTCTTCAATACAGCTAACATCTCAATAAATCAAAGATTTGCTGATGCATAGATAGCGAATGGCCAAGTAAACTAATTAAATTGAAGAACATAAATCACCAGAGCACCCAACAACTTCACCCAAAAATCACATTTCTCAGCAAAAGTGAACTAGCCCAAGGGTGCCAAGAATATGAAAATGTAAGGCAAACAAATTGTTCCAGTGGCACCGTAGCACAGCAACTACGTCCCAGTTCCGCTCCAGGTGTTCCAAATCAGAGCCCAAGCGAAACAATTCCCAAGCAAAGCCCAGCCATACAGTCCGCCAAGCACCCGCGGCACCGGAAACCCAGAATCTGGGCATGCTCTCCTGGATCGCAGCGAAATACGAGAGAAAAATCAAACGCGGGGAGTCTGTAACTTCCGATCGGGAAGCGGGGATCGGGGTTTCTCACCGTCCATCTCGACGATGGGATTAGCGACCACGATCTTCTGGAACGCCATGGGCGCCGCGCTAGGCTCGCGGAGCAGCTGGCCTGCTCCGGGGCGAGGCGAGGCCAGAGGGGATTCGAGCTCTTCCGGACTCTGAAGACCGGAGCGCGGAGAGAACGAAGCAGTTTCACACGGCGGAGCTCGGCCGTAGTTTGTGGACTTGGTCCACAGTGCGGTGACCAGAACAGGGCATGTTGCCCTCAGTGCCACGTCATCTTCACATTCGTACCATCAGTCAAGATCGGCCGCCTTTCTTTTTTTCTTTTTTTGAGCATGGAGACTTGGAGAAGAAAAAAATTACAGCTAGGCTCCTAACTTTTACAAAGAGGATCCTAAAAAGAATATGGAAAAAGTGATCAGGCCATCCAAAACAACCAAAGAGCAGAGCGAGTCGCGGCCATCTTCACCAACACCGGGGACGACACCACTTGGATCCAAATAGACGTGGAGTGCCACAACGAACTTCTCACAGGGCATCCCTTCCAATTTCTTCCCACCGTAGTGTCCCATCCTGTAGCACCCACTCTGTTGCCGCTCTCATAGACCGGAACAGGGTGATGCTGTATTGTGACCCAGAAAATTGCAGCTTTACAGCACGCGAAGGCATAAGGTGATTGTGTTTCCCTTTGTAGGTGTCCTACAAACCATTCTGAAAACACGCCTGTCGGTAGCCCGCGTCGCCTAACCTTATAAAACACGGGCAACCTCGTCGGTAGCCCTCGCACCTATCCCCACCCTCCCTCTCCTCCTCATTGTCATTAGATATCATCGATAGGCGCCTTTTCTTTCGGGCGACGACTCCTTTCTCGTGTCGGTGGCACCTGTGGACCAGCTGGACCTGGGCGAAACTGTGGGGCCGGGCCTATGGTCGCCAATGGCGGGACGAAGCCTGGCTGCTTGGGGCCATAGCGGTGTCGGGGCGGCGGGCTAGATTTTTTATTTGAGGGGCAAAAAGTGGGACAGTTTCCCACTAGAATTTTATTATTTACAAAGTAACAGGGTAAATTTCTACAGTGAAAAGAGATACAAAAATTCTAAGGCTGCTAAGGCTTCTTTTCAGGATATTTTGAAGTACGGAGACAACATTTCTCGAAGCTGATCTGCAACATGCCTGGTTTAAATTGTACTAATCATTTCCCCTTCGATTTTTGGAGAAAGGCATTGATGCTTCTGGTGCAGGCGTTATAGCTCGATTATAGGGACAACAGCATCAACTTCTCCTCCTGACAAAGTAGTCAGCCTGCAGAAGAAGTCATTTAAGGCTTCAGCTATTCTTTCTGTCTAATTACGCCATAAGTTTGGTTTCTTAGATCGAACCTGAAGCGAATCCACAGTCATGGGAGGTCCAAACCTGTCGAATGTTTTGAAACTAAAACCTGTCGAATGTGGACTACATGGACATGATCAGCACATATGTCACGCTGAAGCAAATATGAGACGAGGAACTAACCAAGTAACAATGTTGCTTCTCTCTAGGTATAAACTAACTGTGCCTTAAAATATAAAACACATTATTTGCTTCTAGCTAGACCCATGCCGTGCATTAGTTTTAGTGATCGTGGTAACTGTAAGTGACCCTAGATAAAATTAAGTTCAGGGCGCCGACAAAGTGCCCCTGGAGGCCTGGAGGGAGCTGCTAGCAGCTAATTAACTAGCCAGGAGTTTGATCAACGGACGCAAATCGCGGCACTACGTGTGGTCCTATTAGTGCCACGATTATATTACGTACGGTTAGTCAACGCACTTATGCATGATCAAATCTGATATAAGCGTGTCAAATGTTGAGTGTGAGCGGTGGCTCCGGGGAGGGGGGGGTGTGCTCCCAGGCGACGGTGGCGCGGCTACACGGCGGAGTTCCTTGCTCCTCTCCGCGGCCGAAGGTGAGCGCAGCGGCGGCGCCGCCATTTGGATGTGCGGGTGGCTAGGTTCGGCCAGGGCCCTGCAGGCCCGATCTGGGTCAGTGTGGGTCTAAGCTCGACCCGGCTACCCGGTTTGACTGTGGTACGTTGCTTGTGACGGAGTGGCAGCGACGACGACACGTCTTCTGCAGCGTGTTCGCGGATCCGTTTGGGTCCGGCCGAGCATTTGTGAAATGTTGAGTGTGAACGAATGATCAGTCGGCCCTTGGCATATTCCTGCCCCCTCCCAGGAAATGGAAGGATGCAACACGTATGCACGCATAAGATCACCATCGCAAGCATGGAGCATGTTAAAGTTTGCTGAGCGCCACAAATCAACCAACCTCGTCTTCGTCTAGCTTGCAGCCCACAGCCTTGTTGCGCACACTCCCTCCCTGCACTCCAGGCTTTTGCCGTGCAAATCAACCATGGCGCCGGTGCACCATTGACTTTCGCCAGTTACCGGCCGCATAGCTAGCTATAGTATAAGCACTCCCTCTCCCTCCCTACTCCCTACATTTCATTCCTGATAGAGGCACCTGCCAAGCCCACAAAACCATACGCGCATTGCCACGAACCTCCGCTTCGCCGCCCGCCCACCGCGAGCCCATCACCATGGGGAAAGCAACCGTCTTTCTCATGGCGCTGGCCGTCGCACTCACCATCGGCGCGTTATCCGCCGATGCGGCGCCTCCTGGGCTGCGGAGAAGCCGCTTCCTGGCGAGCAAGCTCCCGCCGCCGCTATCCTACGACAACTGTGACGAGAAGCCCAAGATCTGCAAGGAGCCCGGGAGCCCCGGGAAGGATTGCTGCCATGTCAAGTGCACCGCCGCCGACACCCAGAAAAAGCAGTGCTTCAAGTGCGTCGACACCAAGAAAAACGTCGCACACTGCGGCGTATGCGAGAAGGTGTGCAATCACGGGGAGACCTGCTGCGACGGCAAGTGCGTCGACCTCCTCAACGACAAGAAGAACTGCGGCGACTGCGACGTCAATGCTCCAAGAAGTGCCGGTCCGGCATGTGCAACTATGCGGGGTGATCCATGCGATCCAACCACGCCGATCATATATGCATGCTGTGTGTGATCGGCGGCGGCGAGCACTGCCAGCATATACAGTTCTGCATCTACCAAGAAATAAAATCGGCAGTGCGTATATACGACGTGAGTGCATCTTAAGTCCAAGATTGTTTAAGGTATTTCAATTGTTTATCTCCTCATTATATGTACACAAAAAAAGGTATATGATCGAAGTCGTACAGATGATTTATACGTCTCATATGATTTACGTGTTTAATTCTTGGACTACACACCATATCTATAAATGGTCACGTCGTATTAATAAATCAAATACTAATATCTTGTAATGTGTTATATATGTTTTTTTGGCTACGTGTAGCTACCATCTTATATATAACCAATTATTATATACTCCCGAATAATGGAACATCTTCCATGAGCATTTATTAATCGAATAAGATGTACTTCCTCTGTCCCCAATTATAAGACGTTTGGTAGGCCAAATATAATTAGGGACGTAGGAGTATTTGTTAACTGTTTCAATTCTGTATTTTAGATTAGTAAATATTTAGGCCTAGTTTACTACTGTACATGCGTCAGTCAGAAACTATACCAGCTGTCAGAGACCTTCAGACTTGGTGTACATTGAGGGCTGATTATAATTAGGACGCGTACAAACTGGAAAGCAACTTAACGTAGATGCTTGAAAGGTCAACTTAATCAACTCATTTGCATGTGGCAGCATACATTCTTGCGTTGGACACCACGTCCTCCCGCCTCCCGGCACTCATGTCTACGTGAGGCTGTGCGCATACCAGCTGCCGGTAGTGATATGCAATGGATCTAGCAGTGCAAGTAGTATAATTACGTCATTAGTTTTACCACTACGTTTGAAAAGTTCATATACAGATTCGAAATTTTGGGTATTATTAACCACAACAAAGACTTGCATATAATTCTAAGTAAGTAGTATAGCGAAAATTATACTCGGCTGAAGGATTTATACGATTTTTGTTATTCAGTATCAGTTGGTCCGGAACCACGTCGCACGTCACCAATGCAAGAATCAAAGGGCCGAGTCTTGCAGTAGTAGTAGAGAGGCACTAAATGTCTAATGCGCAGAACCTTTTCTCAAGTCAAGTTATGCAAAGTACTTTGCAGTATTTGTCAGTCACTCAGTTGCCATGCTCCGCAAACGCAAACCAACGAGCTATTTGTAATTTGTTCACATTGACTCTGTTGCTTGCATTTTCGGAAGAAATCTGGACTGATTACTCTGAACTTTAACGCAACGTTTCCTCTCTTCATTCTCCACTAAGCTAAACGTTGCTGCTTGCTACTCGCACTAGTAATTGTAAATTCCAGTACATGTGATTGTACCGATACAAAATGTGTGGTGGCGGGGGCTAAAACCGGAGAACACATTGATTGATTTGGCAATTTTACCGGCCGGTGTCCTTGTACGTAGTCGGTACTCCTAATTGCTTTGTAGCCTATGGCTATATTCAAGAAAGATACTTCGGAGCCGAATTATGAACTCTTTGTGTGCGGACGTCCAAAAATTCCAGATGGACCCGAATTGACCTGTGAGATACGCTTCATCACCATGCTCCATGCATATGCACAAGAATTCCATAACTATACGTATGTACGTCGTCAATGACCAGTGCACATATCACATATGCTTCTTCTCGAGTCTTAGCGTGTGCAACCAACACGACCGGGTAATTGAGTAATCGAATGGTTGACAGCACAAGGACACCGCTTGCCCATTGTATACCGTCGTCGTCATCGTCATCGTCTCTCTCTCTCTCTCTCTCTCTCTCTCCTTGTCTGTCATCGCCCACTTCTCCCGCTTCTTCCTCCTTGCCCTAACTCATATGATACAAACAAGTGACAAGGTAGCAACCACGTAAAATTTACTTCTCTCAGACCAAACAGCTTTATTACTCAATCGATCATAGCATCTGTTACAAGACAATTGAGAAGGAAACCAAGAGGATCATCACCCTCCAAACAATGTAAACAACGTACTGATTTAGATTCATTAGCATGCTTCGCCTGATCATGGGCTACGTGATTAGCTTCTCTTGAACAATGTTAAGAATTGCTTCATTGAATTGACCATCCAGAAGGGAGCATTCAACAATAGTTGTCGAGGACCGGAACATAAATCCATAACATCCTTCACCAGTGAGATAACATCCATGCTTTTCGACTCAATCACCATCCTGTAGCAGCCATTTTTTTTGGCGAAATGGATTTTCCCGATTTCATTAATGAAATCATAGAGATTCATTACAAGTCTGGAACGAACAAAAAAAATGAATATGTCGCTAGAGGTAAAAGCATGAACAGAAGGTGGCAAGGGCCCCGTCTAACAGCCTAACAAGCAACAAAACAGTGAGGGGAGGTGGCACAATCTAAAGCCTCAAATACACCACAAAACGAGAGAGAGATTCTCAACAACAAGGCGATAGCAGCTCGCCATCTCAATTTGCCAGAATTCCTCTTGATTGGCTAAACACCTTTGACGTTACCTCCACGAGTTTTTTGGATCCTTTTCGGAGAGCCCTCGCTTCCCTTTCCTTATGTAACCAGCCCAATCATCAATAAAATGACAAATATATTGAATAACATAAATTGCACCACGAGGAAAAAATACCCTAGAAACATGCTCTATTTCGCATTTTCGTCATTGCCCAAAAAAGGCAGCAAAGGCATTTAGACACTATCGAAGAAGAGATGGCAAATTTACTAATATTTTGAGCATAACGTCTGTAGTCAAGATGCTACGTTTGGACACTAACCAAGAGAAAACTTTCACCCTAGGATGGATTTTCAATGTCCACAACATCCTATTATCACTTTATGGGCAAATGTAATTGAAGCTGAGTATACAGATTTGACTGAAAACCCTAACTGGATCATGGATCCAGATGAGAAATTCTTCTTCATTATTCAAGTTAATGTAATCTACCAACATACTCCAGTTCATACACATATCAATATATATCCCCAATAATGTTTTTTAGAAATGCAACATTCCCATACCCCTAGATTTGATTGTGTGCATTGCTATGTGCTCCGAGATAGTGATGGCAGCCTATCAAACCTCTTTGTTAGGGGATATTTCCAATCCATTTATCTTCCCAGAATCAAGTATTTTAAATTATGAATTGTACTCTTGCAAAAAGCAAAGAAACTATCTTTGATGTTCATCAATGAATTCCAAAATTGGGATAGACCAGGTTACTTGCTAGCTTGAGTAAGAGTTTGGTAGTGCAAATATTTTCCATGCAACAAGTTTTGCCAAGTCCCCTGCTGGGTTTCTAGTCACCACAACGACTTTGCCAACAAACATGCATTCATTATCCTCAGACTGAGCACACCCAGGATTGAATGTCCTAGCGCCAAGGTCCTCTTGCCAGAGCAGCCTTTTCCTACAAACATCAAAGTTGTTTTAGCAGAAACATCAACATTTATCAGTCCAATAGGTAGCCCATAGAAATACATCATATAAATACGTAAATTAATAAGACATGAATTTAGCAAATTAACCCTTCCCCCAATGGGTACAAGTTTCCCTTGCCAACATTCAAGCTTTTTACCCATTCTATCTTCAGCAGTATTCTATTGTTTATTTAGAATTCTAACAACATCAATAGGGATAACAAGATATGATAAAGGCATTTTCCAAGTTTATAAGTAAAAATATCCTCATAATGACCAACATTCTCTTATTCCTTTCCAAACCAAAACACCTCACTTTTATGGAAATTGATTTTCAGACCAGAAAGATGTTCAAAGAGACATAGAAAGAATTTAGGATTTCTAGCATTCTCTTCTCCTTCCTTAAAACGAGTAAGGGTATCATGCATATGCATATTTTAAAATATAGACCCCATCATCCACTGAATCTCAAGCTAGGCCATAATAACAAACCACTTTCTATTGCAATATGAACTAGATATGCAAGTGCATCAACAACAATATTAAACGGGAGGAGCCGGGAGAAAGTGGGTTCCCTTGTTTTACACCTCTATGGGTGGTAAAGTAGGAACCCAGTTCTTTGTTTATTTTTATACATACCTTGTTGTCGACGGTAATTCTCATGATCATATTCTCCACTTTATATGAAAAATCTTTCATTTAATAAAATACAATTAATGTTATCATAACCGCACTATTTTTTTCTTATGGATATCATGCTAAATGTGATGTAAAAAAGACTCCATTCATAATGAACCTGCCTTTCACAAGGCAGTTTGAACTTTACTGATGATATGCTCAACAACACTTCACATTATCTCATTGATCCCTTTGGTGATTAATTTGAAATTAGAACTTAAAATACATATAGGGATGAACATTTTAATAGTATCAACACCGTGTTTCTTAGGAACCAAAGTGATAGTACCATAGTTCAAATGTATCACATCTAGTTTTGTACCGACAAAAATCATAAAAATGTTTTCTATAGACCCATAGAGGATGTCCTAGAAATTTTGATAAAAGCAATGGGAAAAACATCATGTATGTTGCTTTGTTATGGTCAATAGGGAAAACCAGTTTCTTAATGTACTCTACGAAAAAATCATCTAAAAACATTTTCCCCTCATCAATCATAGTATCAAACTTAAAATATGCATTTAGAGAAACGATAAGTGTCCAAATAGGTTTATAAAAACTTGTGATGTGTTGCATCAGGTTATCTTGTCCCGCAGTCACATGATCCCCATTCCTGCGAGATAAAATCAAATTCTACATCGTCCGCCCAACGAATTTGCTCATTTTTCTACTATTGTATTCATTTAATTATAAGTCATTTTCTTTAACCTTCTCCATCCATTTGATATCATCATCTTTCAAGTCTTATTAAGATAATCAGTCCAAACCCTTTTCTATTGTATATCCAAAGTATCAAGAGCATAAATTTAATCTCACGTATCAAGAGTTTCAAGTTGGTCAAGTAATACCTGCTACCTCTCCTTCTAACTCTAGGCTTTATACTACTGGAAGTAGCTAAGTTTCCTTTTTTTTTCCTCTGACGACTATTTACAAATAGTTTTTGTAATACGTTGACAGTCACCAATTAATCTTCACTATTGTTTGGATCGAAAATAGCCTCACCACCAGTCCGAGTCAAAATGCTTAGAAGGTATCTTATTTTCATCAACTTTTTCAGCAGTTTCAAGCCTGCCACTCCTATAAATATTTTTCCTAACTTGCTCCATTTCTTTATGAGCCTTTTCCATCTCAAAGTCCACAATAGTACAACTATTTTTTCATCAATATTAAGTAAATCATTTGCATGACAAAATTTATGGGTTTAGAAGAGTTGTTGATTTTGAATCCACCTTCAATAATCTTCTTCTCCATCTCGTGTAGCATTAACAAAATTTATATCAACCTCCATTTGTATCATTTTTTGAATCCTCTTAGAATACAACATCTCCACATCACTCACCAACACTTAGTAGCCACATGAGCATCAATTTTTTTCCAGTAAGAGCATCAATCATCACAATATCAGGATTACTTTGTTATTTCCCATTGGACACACAAGTTTTTGAGAATCAGCTGGCGGGTGAGTAGTAGAATTTGCACTAGATTCACTCATATTCTATCCTCCATCAGGGTTGCATTTGTGTTTTATCATATTGAATATGGCCTTGCATTACTTTATCACCAAAGGTAATTATTCTAGCATTAATAGGAGTTGGGCTTGTGATAGGCAGTTGAATGGTAGCACTGTGGGTGTTCATAATCCTCCCCTTTCCTCTCTAGTAAAATTTCTTGAACTATTTCCTCCTACGCATCAGTATTGTTGTCACTTAAAACCCCATCTTTTATGAGGCCACCTTCGTCAACCACATCCCCATTACAATTTGAAATGTCATAGATAAAAGGATCATAAGCTATATCTTGCACTAATTCAACATATCTGGACCCAACACTTGTTATATCAATCCAACATTTCTCCATAATCTAGAAATATACTTATCGGATACCTCACAAGCTAGAGGTTGCCTCACAATTCCCTTTTTCGTGATAGGGCTCCTCGGGAATCCTGTGATCCTCACCCAAATGGAATGAAGCTTAGCCTTTTCTCTAGTAGCACATGTCCACAAGGATACCTCAACATAGATGGGCTTTGTTAATTACCATCCCTTTCTCTATGGGCTTTGTCCCTTATTAGAATATCATCTACCATAATCCTTCTATCATCACACAACAACCCATATGATCAAAACATACTACAAATTTGTTCATGAAAAAATGCTTCAACAATTCCTAAGTTTAGAGCATTGGACGATAAATAATTTCCCTTCCTTCCATTTATTTTTGTAGCTAACCCGTTATTTTGATTCTGAAAAGCAATCACTTCGTTCCACAACCATCAATATCGGGAACCTTAGAAAATTATTGGATAGCGCTTTAGTTATAAAATTGAGTGTCACACAAATATGTTCTCAAATCAACACATATGTATTTGGGCTAAATATACACTTTGATTAATATAACAATGCTAACTAGTTGGCCAGAATTTAGACAGTCGTCGTTGACTTGTTTTAGACATGCTATCAATATCTACTTCCATAGGAATCAACGAATGGTCATCCAATCACAAATGACAAATAGAGGGCACTCCTACATGCAACGGCGAGTCCAGGAACAAAATGGAGGGTGGGATCAAAGTTAACCGCGAGTAAACTAAGTAATTTTTTTAAATAGTCGTTATATCCTAACACTTAGCGCAAATAAGCTCCAACTTTTCTAGATTTAACGTAAAATAGAGGGTGTGTTGCCTGTCCTGTGCGTGCGAACTATGTATAAATTAAATGGGTTGGGGAGTTGAGCTAATGGGTTGAGTAGTAGTTAAATATAATTTTTACTTTTTGGAGGGCAGGCTTCAGCCCTGTTGAAGCATGTCTAGTGGACTCGTGGTTGGCCTACATGCACTAAGACCTTGCATTCCTCCCCTTTCTGCCTAACACGACAACAGAGTGTAAAATTCTATAACACATAAAGATGAATAGAATGGGAGAGAAGGGGTCCCACCATCTCTTCCTCATAATTTGGTTAATTGCTAAAATTTACTACTCCATCTGGTTCGGTGCATAAGCCCCCACCCCCCCCCCCCCCCCCCCCCCCCCCCCCCCCCCCCCTCAATTTTTAGCCCAACTTTGTTTATTAAGAAATTATATAATATATGACAAAAAACATATCATTGGATTCGTATTCGGAGTATCAAATTGTATAATATTTGTGCCATATGACACATATTTTGTTCCTCAAAATCGTGCTCAAAGTTTGGCTCGAAATTTTAGGAGGACTTATATATTGAACCATAAAGAGATGTGTTTCACCAAGGAGACACACTTGATGCTTAAATCAACCCCCTGTTCGGAAGATTAGTCTAAACATCATATTTGTTAGAAAGCAACATTTCATATTTCTTGCGCATATCAAGCTTAACCACGGATGGATCTTATGACCACTACTGTTTCCTTAATAGAATGAAAGCATTAACAACCAGCTAACACATTATTAGTAATTAGTCTCCTAGGTATATAAGCACTTTTAAAAGGCGTGATTACCTCCAAAAATCATTCTTCAATCTGCCCATTCACATGTTTGAAATCACCTTATAAACCACATTACGCAGAACGATAGGTCCATACAGCGTAATTATTGTTTATGAGAAAACATGTAACTTTTTTAGAGCATCTACAACATATGGCTTAAAATGGGGCACCGAAAAGCAGTTTTGGGATACCAAAAAATCGGTTTTTGTAAAACAGGGCACCAAAATTTTGCCATAACATATGCCCTAAAATAGGATACCATAAAAGGTTTGATGTAACATATTCCCTAAAACTAGTGCCCTAAAATTTGGAATGAAATTGGAACATTAAATCCGACAGTGGAGATGGAGGAAGGCACATGTCGTGAGCCGAGCTCAAATTTGGCGATAGGAGATAGGTGCCGGAGCAGAGCCGGGGATGCGGCGATCGACGGAGGTGAAGTTTCACCATGGCAGTTGGGTACCCGCCACAATGCTTTTGTATAGTGCATAGAATAGGTTGTAGCCACCTTTGTCCCCGAAATATGCATCACTTGCAGCAATTTTTAGGCTATGCGCAAAAAAATCTACATCACAATATAGGAATCGCAACACGTGTGGAAGCTATGGTCTTGGCTCCAACTGCTTAAAAACTGTTTTGGGGGAGCTGCCCTAAAAAAATAGTGCATCTGCTAGAGATGCTCTTACGCTGAACCGACTCGGTCAATTGATTTGGTGGCCACGTCGTATGGGAAGAAATCCTGTACATCTGCGGTACGATCGCCGTTCGTGATTAATTAATTAATTAATCAATCTCGTCCGCGGTTGCTTCGTTTCTTTCAGAAACAACATACGCATAAGATTCGCGGAAGAGAAATTCCGGTGCTAAACCTTGTACTGCAAACTATATACCTCTTGCATCGAGTTATTAGCATAAAACCACCACATTTCAAGTCAAATTTTGAAAAAAAAACACCACTTTGTGTTTTGATCACAAAAACCCACCAGTATTCGCGACATTTGTTGCAATTCGCGCTAAAAACAAATTGAACACAAATTGACACGATTTCTGACAGGTGGGACCCACCAATCAGGGCTTATGTGGCAGAAATGTTGACTTTTTGCTGAGGTGGCACCATTGGCCCACATGTCAGATAATAAAAAATATCTCAAAAAATAAAAAAATTGCCAGCCGTTCGGGCTGGTTGACTCAAGGCGCAGCACCGCCGCGGCCGTCGCTGCCGCACTGCTCCTCCGGCCTCCCGCAGCTGGTGCCTAGCTTGGCCGCCGCAAGGCACGAGCGGTGGATGGCCAAGTTCGGGCACGCGTACACGGACGCCGACGAGAAGAACGCGCCGGCGGCATACGCCGCCCTCCGCTGCGTCGCAACCAGCGGCGGCCTGCAGCCCGAGGCAGCCTACACGTACGTCGGCCAGCAGGGCGCGTGCCGCAGCGGCGGCGCCACGCCGAACTCGGCCGCCTTCGTCGGCGCCCCACGGTGTGCGCGCCTGTACGGCGATGAGGGCGCGCTGCAGCAGCTCACGGCCAGCCAGTCTATGGCGGATCCGAGGCAGGGGATGGGAGCGGCGATGCCGGCCAATCGAATTCGAGTTATTAGCATAGAACTCGCGCACGGCACCGGCATGTCCGTCCTCGTCACCGGCGCGTCCGGGTTCGTCGGCGCCCACTGCGCGCTCGCGCTCCGGAAGCGCGGGGACGACGTCGTGAGCTCGCCTCCGCCGTCCGCGGCCCCTCCGCCCCCTGCTCTCGCCGCCGGACGGGGCCCTCCGAAGCTCGCCGCCACAGCAGCGTGTCGGCGAGATGCGCCCCCAGGTCGCGCGCGGCCACCGCGAGCCCCCAGGTCGTCCTCGCCCCCTGCGGCGTCACGGACGGGGAGGCGGGAGAGGATCTCGTCCTGCATCACCGGCGGAAGCGATTCCAGGAGCGGCGCCGTCAAGGCCATTTCTGGGAGTTGGGAAACGGGGCCTTAGCCTCTTTTTTTCTTTTTTTTAATCGGGCTGAAAAGTCAACAGTGCCATGTCATCCTGTTACGTGGGTCCCACTATCAGAATCGTTGTCAATTTCGTGTTCAATCCTAGCTTAGCGCACATTGCAACAAATGTCACGAATACTGATGGTTTTTTGTGATCAAAACGCAAAGTGATGGTTTTTTCAAAATTTGACTTGAAATGTGGTGGTTTTATGCTAATAACTCTCTTGCATCTGATACAGAGGTTCAAAATGTAAACTAGTCCGGTTGAAGTACTTAACACGCACACATGACATGATTAGTCGTCATCACATTCTCTGAAGCTGTTTCACTAGCTAGCCCACTGTATTTCATAGCTACGGTCAACGTCAGAGTGAAACATTGCGTGTGAATCCGTTATACGTACGGCAAGAGCCAATGATTTGCAGAGGGATTTTCCTGTGTCAAGTTGCAAATGATAAATACTAACTCCTACTCGACTGTTCTAGTAAAGTGAGCTACCTTATCCTCTCCCCCGAGCTCTCGCGACAGGCGAGCCCCCGCGCGACTCGACCTTAGCCGCCGCCGGCCGGCCGGTCGGCCCGCGCCGCCCTCCCTCCCCCCCCCCCCCCCTCCTCCGTCGCGCAGCTGCGCCGCCCCGCGGCGGCCGGCTGCGGCTCGGCCCACCCCGCCCGGTCTCCTCCTTCTCGCTTCCTCCCGTCGCCGCCGTCGGCAGCGGCCGCCGGGCGCGGCCCGCGCGGTGGCGGCGGCCTGTCCCTCCCCGCGCCGGGATGGGTGGAGGCGGGGCTCCGCCCCCTGGCGACGGTGTTCTTCGGTGCGGCGGCGGCTCGGTTTTGGCCGGGAGACGGTGTGGCGGCGGCAGGCTACGGCGGCGGCTCGTCTACACGGCTCTCTCGACTGCCGGAGGTGAGCACAGCGGCGGCGCCGCCAGTTGGTGGTGCGGGTGGCTAGGGTTCCGCCGGGGCCCTGCAGGCCCAGATCTGGGCCCGATCTGGGTCAGTGTGGGCCCAAGCTAGACCCGGCTACCCGGTTTAACTGAGGGACGATGCGTGTGACAGAGCGGCGGCGACGACAACACCTCTTCTGCAGCGTGGCGCCGGGAGCTTCGCGGATCCTTTTGGGTCCGGCCGGGCCTTTGGTGCCGATCTTGAGGGTAGCAGCGGCGTCGGCCTACGTGCAGCAGCGTGGTGGCGGGGACTTTACGGACCCTTTCAGGGGCCGGCCGGGCTCCCCAGCCTGGTGTGTCTCTGCTACCGCGTCCGGTCGGCACCTGCCGATGGCGGTGGAGGTAGTCCTTCAGGTGGCTGTGCTGCAGCCGTCCTCCGGCTCCAATGTGGCTTGGTATGCTCCTGCGTGCTGCGTCCGGTCGGTTACCGTCTATGGCGGTGGAGGTCGATCCCTCCCACGTGGCTGTGGTACTGTCGCTCTGTCTACGGCGGGTTCTTCTCGGTTCGACCGGTCGTGTTGTGCTTGCCTGGTGATACGACAATGGTGACCTCAATTCCGTGGTGGCGTTTGTTGGTGGGTGGCAAGATAGGTGGAGCATGTCGAATTGTCCAAGGATGTGGTTTTTTCGAGGTCGGGAGAAATCCTTGTCATTTTGACACCGCCGCGGTGATGCTTGAGAGTGTCGCTGTTCCTTCCTGAAGGGCGTCGGATGTACCTCTTCCCCACTACCTGTAGCGTACCGGGGGAAACCCTAGGATCTCTCCGGACAGCAGCAGCGTCGTCGTTGTTTTCCTTCTTGGAGGTGTTGTTTGGTACGCGACTTCGGAATGCGAGGATAGTGGTGGGACTTTGCCGGAGAGAGCGCAGCGGTTGCGAGTCGCCTTTGTTTTCGTTGATCCGCCTATGTCGGCTTTATTTTCTTTTCTTGTTCTCTTTCTTTTCTCTTGGGCATGAGTGTGCTGTTTTGCCCCAGCAGTGGTCTCAAAGCTTGTATCGGGTGGTTGCTATATTAATATAGCGGGGCGAAAGCCTATTTCTTCAAGTCTTTTCCTTTTTTTTTAGAACAGTAAAGTATTTTCCTGAAAGCGGAAGAACACCTTGCAAAAGAAGTAGCTTCAGGTAACAGAACCCTGAACCTCTGCTTCTGCCAAACGAAGCAGTAATCGTTCCTGTCTCACTCGGCAGTCCCTACAAAATTAAAAAGGCAGAAATTCTTCCTGTCTTTCAAAACCAAACAAAACCTGCACTGCTCCAATCGTTCGAGCATCGATCGATCAGGTTTGCTTCTAGTTCTACTTACCCGGTGCGAAGGAAACGAATCATTCGAAAGTACACTGACATTGACGAACTACACATCTATCTAGTCTAGTATAACGCACAGCCGTGCGTCTACGCGTAAGCTGTACACATACCTAACCGTAGGGAGAGGCATCACGAAATCCTCAGCAGCTCCGGCTCCTTTCCTTCGTCTGCAAGTCCCAGTCTTTACAGCCGCCCGGAGCTGTTCTTCCTTCTGGGAGGGCGGCAAGCAAAGAACAATTCCGAGCTGCTTGAATGCACCGCTCGCCGTACCCCCGGTGTACATGTATATAAACAGGAAGGCCGTTCATCTTCTGAAAGCGTCAGGGATTACACTATTTACTGCCTCAATCGTCAGACAATCAGAGAGGCCATACTACTGGTAGTTTACGAAAGCAGTACGTTCAGGACTTCAGGGGGAAACAATGGCCGATAACATGAAGCCCGTTGCCTTCCTCCTGCTGCTGCTCAACTTCTGCATGTACACTATCATCGCCATCATCGGCGGGTGGGCGGTCAACTTCGCCATCGACCAGGGTTTCATCATAGGTACTACTGCTCGCCCAAGAACTCAAAGATGTAACAGAACGGCAGGACGGACCGTTTTGTCTGCGCATCGTACCACTGCTGAGTAATGCTCTTTTTCTCTGCAGACCCCGAGCTGCGTCTCCCGGCTCACTTCCACCCGATATTCTTCCCGATCGGAAACTTCGCCACCGGCTTCTTCGTGGTGTTCGCGCTTCTCGCCGGCGTCGTCGGGCGGCCTCCTGCATCGTGGGCTTCACCCACCTCCGGTCCTGGAGCTACCACAGCCAGCAGCCCGCCGCGTCGCTCGGTCTCGTCGCCTGGGCGCTCACCGTCTTAGCCATGGGGTACGCATGCACCCGAGCGCGTCTCAAAACAGCATTCTCAGAACATCGATACTTAACGTTGGACCTTATTGTGGGTTAATTGCTGCAGGCTGGCTTGTCAGGAGATCTCTTTCGACCGAAGAAACGCCAAGCTGGTAAGATTCCTTTCGTTTTTAGTTCTCTGTACTTCGTCAGGCCTGCATGGTCTCCGTGAGCTGATCGAAACTCTCCGGGTCTTGGCAGGGAACAATGGAGGCGTTCACGATCGTCCTGACAGTGACGCAGCTGTTCTACGTCCTCGCGATCAAGAAGGGAAGTCACGGACCCGTCCCGGTGGAACGGCACAACGCCTTGGGCCGCTGATCCTGGCGGAACCTCGGATCGGAGGATACGTACGGAGAGAACATGGAAGCGAAACAGAGCCGCCGGAGAATATTTACTCCTTGCCTTTTTCGTTTGGTTTGGTGATTCTTTGAGTGGGATTGGTGAGAATGGAGGGCTTGCGTTTCCATTCATCTGTACATTCGTGCATTCCTTTGGCCTTTGGGTTTATTGATGATGATGATGATGAATTAATTCAAGCATCTTGAATGAAAATCTTATTCGCTATAGCCCATGTCCTCTCTACGGTCTAATAGCCCAAGTTAGCTACTTTGCGAAGCTAACCGGACGAATCGATGCCTTTCGTCGTGAGGAGTTCCCAGGTGAAGGCCGAACTCGCCGGACTCAGTTTGCGCCGGGAAGAACGTAAGAACACAGGAACCAACCAACACCGCTCCCACTTCGTCGCTTGGCGAGAGACATGGACGTGCGAGGAGTTGGGAAAAGAGAGAGAGGAACAGGATTCTCGACGATGGTGTCGGCCGTGTTCGTTCTTCTCCTCTTTTCTCCTCTCTGCTCGCCGTGCCAACTTGAGCCTGTAAATCGAAGCATCCGAATTGATTCAGGAAACTTCAAGTCACTTCGCACCGTCGGAGGAAGAAAACTTGTTCGGTGCAGCCCAAGTTTGGTGGCACCACCGCGGGACGTCCTATTCTGCGCGTTTTGCTTAGGTTAGCAACCGTACGCACGCAAGGGCACCATCGTGGGCCGTGAGCCACCATCTTCAACCTCCCGCCGTCGTCTTCCTCAACCGCGTCATAACTCAATCCCCCCGCCGCCGCCGCCGGCCAGACCGCCTGCTACCGCCACCCGCGGCCGGCCCCGCTCCCGCGGTGCCTCGCCGCCCCGCCCTCCTCTATCCGCGGCCCACCGCCGCCGCCCCCGGCATCCCTCTAAATCCCCCCTCCGGCGAACCCCCGAACCCGAAACCGTAACTTCTCGTCGACGGCGAGCTCCCCGCACCCACCGAACCCACACCCGACCCCCCCCCCCCCCCGTCCAAGTTAAGTCACTTCCTCACCTCCGCCGGCGACGCCGCGGCCAGCCGCGTCGTCCCCGTCTCCGGTGAGGTCCAGGCCTCGCCTCGCCGGGGACGTCGCGGCAGCCGCGCTGCCCCCGTGTCCGGCGAGTATGCTTCTTCTCCGGCGAGGTAGCCTTCGGTCGACTCGTTTTCTTACTCGAACAGTTGCGATGGATTGAAACGGGCCAGGCCTAGAAAGCGAGCGACACGAGAGAAGGGCGTAGGCGTTTTGTTGCTAACCTTTGCGATGAGTGTAGAATAGGATTTGCCCACCACCGCACCATGCCTTTGCAAGCCGGCTATTCATCGGGAGCCCTTGTACAGCGCTCGTTGCGGACGCAACGCCTGCAGCGCATGACCATGTGGGCCGGCCCAGCATCCCGCTCTCCCATCGCCCTGCCTGCTCATGTCGTATTTTTTTTATCCCTCGCCTGTTTTTTTAGATAAGAGGGTGCGGGTCCCCGGCCTCTGCATCAAAAAGATGCACACAGCCATCCGCAATTATTCATCAAAGCTTACCAGTTACAACATTGATCAAACCGAAGTCAGCCGCTCGGCAACAAAAAGTCGCTACAACTATGCTGGGGGTGGCCATGATCAGAGCCGCATGCCTTGACCTCCCACCTACACGCATCATCTACAACCGGAGTATCGGTTCAGCAAACCCTCAACGCGCACCGCATGCGCGCGCTGCAGAAGTCGCTTCCGCCGTCTTCCTCGAACCCATCTTCAGGCAAAGATCAACGCCATGACCTTGCAAGGCCAGCCGGCGACGTCGCCATGACGCCAACCAACATATCCGATCTGCGTGTCCTCATCATCATACGTCCAGCGCCGAGACTCCGCTGCGCCGCGACGCCAAGACTCGCCGTCGACGACGTGTTAGATGCCTCAACACGCCACCTCTCCTTGCCCGTCCCATCCAGCAGGTGCTCCAAAACGATGCCCCCGGGAGGGAGAACGACCCTGAAAGGGCCGTCATCGTCTGATCCGGGAGACCCGGATCTAGGGTTTCCCCCGGAGCAGTTCGAGTTAGGTGACGCGAACTGCAATGACGATGCCTCGATAAGGAAACGACGTCAGAGACGCCGCCATCGTCCGCCATAGCCGAAGCCGGCGCGGTTTTCACCGGCAGTTGCACCACCTGAACCCGCCGCTGGGTGGAAACGCACTAGGCCCGTAGGGACCCAGGCGCCAACAGCGGAGCGCCGCCGCCCCTCGCTGCCCCTTCTCGCACCTTCGACCGGAATCGAAGATGGATCTCGGTTGGATCGAGATCCACAGCCGCCGCCGCCATCCATCACCGGAGCCGGCCTGGAGGGACTCCGCCCTGAACGCCGACGCACATGGAGGCTGCCGCCGCCGCCGCACCTACAGGGGCGCCGCCCTGAAGAACCGCCCGCGATTTCCCGTAGAAGCCGCCCCAGCCGCCACCACGCGTCTCCGCTACAACCACCCCCCAAGCGCCATTGGACGCCGGGGCCCGCCGCCACCGTGGCCGGCGCCGACGGCAGCGACGGAAGGGAGATCGCCGGCTTAGACCCTTCTGGCGGCGCTAGGGTTATCGCCCCTTCGGTCGCCCTGGGGAGCCACGCGAAGGGGTACGCGATCTCCCCCTGTTTGTCTGTTCTGGAAAATGGTTACGTTTTTCTGTCCGATTTTTTCCTGTTAGTTTTGAATTTTTTGGTGAAATAAAATAGATGTTTACTGATTCAAATAATTCACAATTTTTCAAAAGAAATCATGAATTTGAAGAATGTATTTGAGAATTCAAAAACTGTTCATGAATTTGAAAAATGCTTCTTGAATTTAAAAATCTAGATTTCAAAACGTTCACCGAAAATGTTCATGAATTTAAAAATGGTTTAATTATTAAATGGTTCATTAATTAAAAAATGGTTCATAAATTTGAAAATGGTTCATGAATATACAAATGGTTTAAATTTGAAAATAGTTCATCAATTAAAAAATGTTTCATGGAGTTAAAAATGGTTCATGAATTTGAAAATGGTTCATGAATTTAAAAAAATATGAATTTAAAAATGGTTTAAATTTGAAAATTGTCCATAAATTGAAAAATCGTTCATGAATTTGAAAATGGTTTGTGAATTTCAAATCTGAACATTTTCAAATCTGAACGTTTTCAACTTTGAACATTTTTCAATTGTGAACGTTTTTTAAATTTGAATATTTTTCAAATCCAAACTTTTCGACTTTGAACATTTTTCAACCGTGAACTTTATGAAATCTGGACATTTTTTTTAAAAAAACTTAAAAACGAGACTGAAAAATGAACAAAAAAATCGAACAAAAACAGGAAACTAAACTAAAAAAAGAACTGAAAACCCAACAACAAAAGGAAAAATGGACATAAAATAGAAAACCCGGTAACCAGAAATACGAACCATCTAAGAAGTTTGTAGAAACTTCCCAAAACTGGAAGTAAACCAAGAAACTAGAACGCTACTGGGCCGACTCACTTACAAAGAATAGGAGCGACGGAGGTACGTGTTGCCTCGATTTTTCGACGCAACGGGCGTCCGTTAGGATTTACCCTATTCATCGCTTTTTGCGAGTCCTGCCGTGGTATCGCTCACTCTGGGCCAGCCCAAGAATCCGGTCCGCCTTTCTATAAGAGTACACGACTCCTCGCTTGTCTGAGCACGCGCATATCTACTCGAACTTTCTCCAAAAAATCTAATCGAGATCTATATGCCAACTATGTGATTTTAGTTTAGTTTGTGTCCTCTATGAAAAAATGGTAGCTTTCAAATCTAACGTCCAAATTTATCTCCCAAAATTAATTTGGATAATAAAAATAGAAAGGTTAAAAGTTTGTTCTCCCAATATAAATAAAAATCACGTATTTTTTTATAAACTGTACCCTAGTCCGAAAAAAGATTCAGATGTATTAACAAATGCGTTCTCTTTTTATTCGAAAAGTTTCACGCTTAAGAAAAATATTCGGGATTGCAAAACTGTCCCAAAATTAAAACAAAACAAAAATCTGGCCGAACTAATTGGGTGAACCGTAGTAATAGTGAAGCAAAAAAAAAAAAAATGAAAGTAACAAGGTTAAAAGTAAGCTAAAATTCGGGTGAACCAGAAATAACAGTGAACCAAAAATACCGATGAACTAAAATTAATTTGAATGTTTTGAAATCTGAACATTTTTCAAATTCAAACATTTTCTAATCCGGATATTTTTAAAATGTGAACAATTTTCAAAACTGGACATATTTTGAATCTGAATACTTTACAAAATCTGAACTTTTTAAAATGAGAACATTTTAAAATCTGAATAATTTTCAAATTTAAACATTAAATATTTTCAAAAACATTTTGTGAATAATTGTTCACAGGGTTACAAAAAATTGAGCATATGAGAAGAAATTACAAACAAAATAATTCTTTGCGGGGTTTCACGTATTACACGCAATATTCGTATGATTTTCGAAAAATAAAATAAAGAAGAAATAGGAAAACAAGTACAAAAATGTAAAAAGAAAAAATAAACAAGAAAATATAAGGTAAGAAATAAATGAAGAAAATAAAAGCTAGAACAAAACACATAGCAAATAAAGAAAAAACCTTGGAAAAAATGAACGTGAACGGAACAACAAATACTATGTGATCCGTCTAATCGTACTTGCGGGAGTATCATAAACGAACCTTGCTAGACGCAACTAGAACTTCGGCCGGCCCACGGATGGAAAGGTTGCAGGCAGTCGGGAATAGGGTGCCACTATACAAAGGGTTCCTTTTGAAAAGTAACCTGTGTGCTGCGAGCGTGCCACGTGGAGAACGTACGGAGGTAGAGAAATAAAATTTGAACACTGCTTCTGGCACGACACGGACGCGCGTCTCGTGTGACTTGCGATTCCCAGACTCCCCACTCGCGCGGTAGGTGGGTAGGTGGGCGTACGAAGCGGAGCGAAAAAGCGAAGCCCCCCGCGGCTGTCCCAGGAGGCGGAACGCGCGCCGTCCACGTATACCTCGTACAGGAAAATAACACAACCATATTTACTACAGTCTAAAGACAATAAATACAAACAGTGGGTATAAGTAAATTAGAGCATCGTACAGCAGAGCTATAGACGTGTACAACTACACAGACATATGATGTACAACTATACAAATACATGTTGTACAACTAGACAGACACATGTTGTACAGACACAGGTTGTACAACTAAACTGATACAATTATACAACTAATAGGTTGTACAGACACATGTTGTACAACTATACAGGCATAGGTTGTACAACTGCGTAGACACAGTTGTACAGATTGTACAACTAGACAGACACATGTTGTACAAACACAGATTGTACAATTATACAGGCACATGTTGTACAACTACGCAGAAACAGTTTGTACAGACATATGTTGTACAACTATACAGACACAGGTTGTACAGACACAAGTTGTACAACTAGATAGACACAAGTTATACAGACACATGTTGTACAACTATATATGCACATGTTATACAACTATTCAAACACAGTTTGTACAAACATATGTTGTACAACTAAACAGACATAGGTTGTACAACTATACATAACCGGTTGTGCAAACAAAAAAAAAAGTTCGTCGAAACCTATCAACATGGGATCTAGTTTTGAATATCTCGACACGAGGAGCTCAAAAGTGAAAACGGTTCGTAATTCGGATAAACGGTTCTCAAGATATTTTGTTTTTAAAAAAGAATCTCGAAATAAATGCGGTACAAACCTGGGCGGGGGAGAAGAGAAGAAAACCCACCAAAATTCTCTCATGCTGCCACTTGTCACACATGCAAGTATCCACGGGGACCGCGTAAAAGGAGAAGCTGACACTTGTCACGACCATAACGCGCGCGGGTTTATCTTCGCGAAGGGAACCCTTTAATTAGTGATTTCGTCGAGAATACAACTCGCAATAAACGAGATATAGTGGTGCAAGTTTCCATGCCCCAAACAGCGTGTTCTGTTGGGCCAAGCGGTTCCTGTTGAACTTATCAAGGAGGTGGTGAAACCCAATGGGGTCATGAAGTTGGGTTCCTGTTGAACTTCATGATTGAGCCATGTAGTTATTGTGGCTGCCGATTTGGCTATGCCTCTGGTTTAATGGAAAATGAGCTTAAAAAAAAGAGGTCATGTTGTGGACCACGTAGGATTTTTTTTGTTATTGTTTGGGCATGTCCGACTGACTAGTTTTCTGGTTGCCTATGTAAGGAGGACGAGGTTAGCTCTAGGCGAGGTTGAAAATTTAAGGTATTGAAGATTGCCCTGGTGAATGATCCTCCCGAGGACGGTGTTGGTGGTTATCTAATAAAGTGAAGGTTGCGTAAAGTCTCTTGTTTGATCAGGGATTGTCGTGTCGTGGTGTGAGGCGTGTTGATCATCAATACATTGCATGCTAGTTAATCAGTTCAGGCGTGTAGTTCGTCGTTAGTCGTCGAGTTACATGCAAGATTGGTTTCCCGATCTTTAGGTTGTGTGAATAGCTTGCACGATTGGGAATACTATATCGTAATCAATGGATCAAGAGCATCGTGACAGATCTTGAAAAACAATCTCTATAAAGAAGGCCTTCGGTTACTCAGAAGCATATCTCACCTAGGTCGAAAGAAGGAAATTAATTACTTGCCAAAGCCAAGATCATTTCGGGTTATTCGCGAGGATAAACATACATAGATCTATCCTATTTTAGTTAGACTTGGTTTAACCTTTGTCTCGTGGTTTGTAGTCCATTTCTTGCACGAGAAGTTTAGCCGACTCATATCTATTCTATCTAGAGCACCCCACTCACTGATTTTTCTGCCCTCACAATCAGCCACGTCACTACAAATTCGTTCATCCGTTTGATTGACCACGGGTGGCCATATTTGCAGTTGAAGGGTTCAACCTGCACACTCCACTGGCCTCGCCTTCCTCGCTCCTCACCTCCCAAAAAATGCCCGCACCAACGAACCCGCTAGATCATGTCGTTACCCTTCCACTTCTCTCTCCTTGAACCAGTCTAGCCTCCCTCTTTTCGAAAAGAGGGACACATCAATATCGATGCAGAGACTCATCCTTCTTTTCGAAAAGAAAACCATCGAGGATAGCACTTGTGACAACGAGAACCGTGTTTGAGATTTCTGTCACCAAAGTAATATATATAAGAAACCTAGTGACACAAAGTACCTTGCATCAAAGCTGACAGGGTTGACCCAATCATGTTCTGTTGACTGCATGAGTGTTAATTCTCCCAGATGTTCCTCCAATTTCAATCGAGTTGGATGGCAAACATAGAATATGCTTGAAGTCTGGTCATGCGTGAACCTAGGTTTTATGGAAAACAATTAATATCTAAACACCAAAACAGTCCGCGTAAGTAATTTGTAACCACAATGTTGCTTCGTGCATTGGTTATACCATCAGAGTCAATGTTCTCGCCATGATTCAGGTATTCTCTTTTGCTTGATTCATGGAAAATATATCGTACAAGAAACTACATTTCCACCAACGCGTTGAACGAGAGATGGCAGCGACTAACCTTATGGTGTACAGATTATATATACATCTAAGCTAGCTGGATCCAATTACATCCCCATATAGCTTAGCTTCGTTTGTAGGCAAAATTAGGTCATGGGCGTATATATAATATATATACATGCAAATCAGGTGTAGATAAGCTATCTAGCTATACCTCTTCAGGCTGGCCAAGCCATGCATGCAAACGTTGATCACTTTCTGAGAAGCCAGTTAAGCAAATCGTACATTTCTTTTGCATGGATATGAGGCAAGATAAGAGCGCCGAATGGTAAGTTTTACCTAATTATCCCATATCGTGCCATTTGTTTGGTCACTCCACAGCGTGACGTGGCCACCAACTCACTAGCAGATCTTTGCATAAAAGAGTTGGACGCAAACACTCGCTGACATGTGGGTCCGTGAGCACTAGATGGATTCTTGGCCGGATTTCATACACCTCTCATTACGCAACGAAATCCCCTTACAATGTCATAGTAACTTGCACTCGAAATAGCTAGTGCCCTTTGATTCTTTTTCTTATAGTAATGAGTAGGGTTATATTGCTAAACTTTATACTACCAATGTAGAGTCACTTGGCTGAAACAGCTTAAAAAGAGAGAAAACAAACGGTAGCTTGCATGAAACGAGCAGGTCACCATCAGAGACCCAATATATATGCACGTACAAACAATGATAAGGCGAGGAGTGAGAGTGGCAATGGTCTACCGGCCCTATCTCATCCGTGTGTGGAGTCTGCGTTGGATACTGGAGACATACAGATACAGGTGTGAAATAACCTCTGCAGGCCACAATACTATCCGTGTGCTGTGTTTTCCAACTCCACCCCAAGATTTAGAGCGTCTCCAAGAGCTACCCTATAATAGGAGCACCAAAAATTGATCGGTTATTTATATTCATGCCCCCTGATTTCTTAGTAGTACTCATTTTTCCCCATTCTCTTAACGTTTGCTCACTTTTCCCCATTGGGTTATTTTCATGTCTTCATGAATGCTCAAAAAAGCCCCTGAACAAGCCCCTAGAAACCTTCACAAATGAGCAGATGGGGAAAACTGAGTACAACTAAGAAACCAGGGGCATGAAAAACTTTGGGGGCACAAAGAGTAATTTTTAGGGCACCAAGTACTAAGCATCTCCACAGCTCCACTAAAATAGGAACGAATGTGTTCAGCACTTGCTAGAGATTTTGCGAGACAGTGTGCACAAGAGCAATCACGCCAGCGCATGTAGCTGTCATGGCCAGCGTCGCGTAAGCCAGCAGCTAGTCACTTGAGAAGGCAGCCATAACTGCCCACCTCGTCCTTACGCCACGAGACGAACGTATTTGCATGCGCTCGCGCTCGAGGGAGGGGGTGGGGGCGCCCGAGCCCCGGTGGCTCGACGAGGTGGTGTGTATCCCCGTTGACCTCACCGACGAGTGCGAGCGGCAGCGGATCCCCACCGGGACGGCATGCGTCGAGGTGGTGGTCGGCGGCTCGTGGCGGTAACCGACCCAGGCGGAGGAGCTCACCGGGGCTAGGATGGCCAGCGGCGAAGGGGAATCAATAGGCCAAGTCGAGGCGGCATACGACAGGGTGGGATTCAGCGGATCTGGAGGCGGCAGCGCTGCGGGAGCCCGGTGGTCGCGCGGGCACAGAGAGAGGAAAGTTCCAGGTGGCGGTTGGGGCTTAGCGTTGCTGCTTTTTGTTTTGCGCAGCAGCCCAAGTGCAGCAAATTCGCTGCATTTGGTTATGTATTTTGCGGCTTCCCTAAACTTGGAGTAAAAACAAATGGCAGATATAGGGAAGCTATTAGAGGCCTGTTTTTGCCCCCTCCGTGTCCTAAAAGAAAGTTAAGCTCTATTTTAGGGCGGCTATTGCAGATGCTCTTAGACTCTACTTTAGGGTGATCGAAGAGCCAGAAATTAAGTGAGCAACCCGAATTAGAATGCTATCACGATCTTATGGTGCAGAATTTTTTCTTTATTGCCTGACAAAAAAATCGTAGAGGTGTGAGGGTACATAGTTTTATGCATAAAAGTGGCACAGATGTTAGATATTCCACACCACTTTCCCTTTGTTGTTCTTCAGCCGATATGCGCCTCATTTTTAGATCCAGAATGGACCTTTCAATGATGCAGAGAGTTTGTGTCGGCCTTTAGTTGATTGTATCATGTGTAGGACCAAATAACTGCGTAGGGTTTGCTGGTACATGGCCGAATGTGTGAGGGCCACCTCAGGATGTGTGTCGACTTGGCGATGGTATCTTCTCTTGTTGTCTCGAACTTATCTTCTAATATTAAGTAAGTAATCAAAATTACTGTCAGTTCAGTTGTAAGGACAACTTCTGCGATATGCACCATGAATAAGGGGGTGTAGCCGGTGGACCGACTGGGTGTAGTCTGGAGACTTCAGAGTAGCGAAGGTTGCTCTACGGCCCACCTTTCGGCACATCCCTTCAATTCATGTTGTAAGTGCAACTTGAGTCCTTGGAGGATGGCGCCGTTCGCCAGATCGGGTTGCCATTTGTGTGTCAGTGAGCTATGTAGTCATTGTCGAGGCGGATGTTCCATGCTTAACTATTATCGTCGGAGACACATATCGATCATACGAAGACAAGCAATCACATCAATGACCCTGAGATTTGGTAACGCTGTTCATCGATCGACGCCTACACCTGCGGGTGATACATGTAAAATGCATACATGAACTTTACATTTTATTACATGTTATTTGCATCATATAAGGGTTATATTCATGATTTATATTGAGTTTTGGGATAATTAACAATTTCCCCATTTTTCTGGAATTAACCCTGCACTGTCAGAAAACTCTTTTTTCTATATTTTTACGTTTCAGGCGACCAAATCACGTCATAATGACCTGAGATTTTACGGTAATCACTTTTTTGGAAGGAACGAAACGTAGATGCAAAGGAAACGAAAAAATGGAGACCAGAAGGCCGAAAGGGGTGGGCCCACGCGGCCAGATTCCCTGACCGCATGGGACCCACCAAAATGGCCCTCGGGCCTTGATACGTCCAAAACGTATCTATAATTTTTGATTGTTTCATGCCATTTTTATGCTTTTAGCACTTGTTTTATATTAAGTTTATTATTTATTTGGACTAACCTACTAATAGTTGCAAAAGTGCACAATGTTCTTGTTTTACTCTTTGATGTGTAGAAATTATCAAGAATACAAGAGGAAACCTTGTTGGAGTCGAATTGGGACTTTCCTGAAATCTGTCTGAGAACGTTTTACGAAGATTGCCAGTTTGACCCTCGCATATGACGTTATATGGAGACCTGACTGTTACGAAAGTTGTCAGAATTTTCCATACGAAGATTTTAAGCCCGAGATCATCCCAATCGGAGTTCGGACGTGGCCTGTAGGCCCGTTTTGGTGGAAACCTAAAAGGGGGTGACGAAAATCCGAGAAGATATATAAAGGGAGGAAACCTAATTCGTGGAGGACTCCTCCACCCACGAATTTCAGCCACCAAAAGCCACGTTTTTGCCTCCCCCCTCCCAAGAAGCCATGAAGGAGGGAGGCTAAGGGGCGGCGCTCCCCAAGCTTGCCGGCGGCGGGGAAAGGAGTTCCCCGCACCGCCGGCGCCGCCGCCGCCCTGCGCTGCCCCTCTCCGCCGTCTTCACCGCCATCTCCATCACCATCTCCTCCTTGTATTCAGTGGTTCATCCTCCCACAAACCTCTGCACCGTCCTATGTAAACATGGTGTTTGATGCTATAATATTTATCCTATGATTTACATCATGTTTCCGAAGTTTATTTGTCTTTTGATTGCTTAATTGAATGCATGAGGTTCATTAGAGTTGTATATCTATATGGTGCTGTCCTTTGGTGTCCATTATACTTGTGCGCGCATGGATCAAACACCCTAGGGTTGGTAGTATTTGTAACGAAGTGGGGGTAGTTCTGCCGGAGTGACAGAAACCTGAGAACGCGAACCGATTAGTTGCACGTATGGGAGTAAGAGGACCTTGAACTTAAGGCTATGGTTGGGGAAACCTTAATGCATTGTTAGTATTTGCGGATGCTTTCTAACAATCCAATCATATAGTACTTGTAATCCCAAATAGTGGAGTGCATGTATATTTAGCCTCTCCCACATAGAAAACTGCATCGAAGACAATGAACCAAATACCTTCACTAATTAATCTTGGACAAAGCCACCACAATTACCACCACTTTTCCACACTCATGGTACTGTTAGTATATGGTTACTTAGTGTACTTTATTGCTGCAGCACTAATATTTACTTTCTTGCATTTATTATCTCGCAAAGCTATCTCTCATACCCGTATTATAGTCTAATATTATTTCCTAGATAAATTAAACGTTTAGTGTGCGTAGAGTTGTATCAGTGGTTGATAGAACTTGAGAGAATACTTATCCTACCTTTAGCTCCTCGTTGGGTTTGACACTCTTACTTATCGAAAAGGCTACATGTGATCCCCTATACTTGTGGGTTATCAGGCCTCCGCTGCTGTCGATCTTTCTTCCCGAAGATTCGTCTTGACCCAAAAACGACTATATATAGACCCCTCAGGGTTTTCGCGAAAGAGAGCGCCGCCGAAACACAGAAACCACGAAACAGAGAGCTGGAGCTGAAGATTGGAGGGGGAAAACTCCGGCGGGACGCTGCCGGTGTGGTCTCCTTCCCGTCCAACAATATCTCCACCGACACCATGATGAAGAGGGAGTAGTCCACCCCTGGACTTTGGGTTTGTGGAAGTAACTTATGTATCTCTCCTCTCTATGAGCTTCACTAATTAGTACCGTATGAGCTGCTGAACATGATTACGGTCATCTATGTAATTCCTTTGTGGTGGATCTTTATTATGAGTTAATACATGTTTGAGATTGCAATGGTTTTGTTTCAGTTATGAAAGTAGATGCATATTATGTACCCCGTTCTTATTTATTTGTCATGATCAAGCATGTTTATAAGAGCATGTGAGGGGGAACGTGTGCATTAGTTGGAGTAACGGGGGGTGGCTAGTGCAGTGAACGTGACAGATAGTTCTGCGATCCACTTGGGTTTTCTACCTTACTTTGTTGCCTCACTAGGGATAAACAAAAATACCATGCTACCGGAGAGTGGATGTGACCTTGGCCACTATCTCCATGACTAGATCTAGCATGTTCTTATTTTAACTTCATGTCATTGAACTTATTGCTATGCTCTGATTTATCTTAATTACTAAGGTGTTATGATTTAGTTCGCATCTTGGTGGAGCATAAGAGAGAGAACAAATTATACTTGAGATCTCTATGTTAGGACGTGATGCCCATATTATTAATAACTTGTCAAACCATGTCTTGCCATCTTACATATTAATTTTAGTGTTCCATTGTCTACCACGTTATCAAGAGAGAGTGCATTTGTGAAACCATGAACCCCGGACCATTTTTAATCATAAGAAACACCTTTCCAACACTTTTATCACCACTTTTGTTTGCTGCCATTATTAAATCCGAAAATACAAAAATATTTTTACATCTTGCATTCATCATAAAAAGTCTAAAAATATCATTTATCATTACTACCATCATCCTTGCATATTTATTTTACCATCATTGCATATTTTCTACTGTTTGCATATTTATTTTATTATCATTCTCACACCTTGTGCTTGACAACCACTTGGTGAGGTTGAGGGCACAAAACAATTTATTTTGTTGCAGGTTCCCAAGAGAAGGATAAGGAGATAACACCTGAAATACTGGTTCCGCGAGAGTTCGATATTAAACCCTCGAGTCACCCCTCGTGGGCAAAACTGTCTTCCACTACTACATACACTCTGCACTTAGAGTCTCAACCTAACCCATTTACTTTTCACGCAGGTAACTACGTGAAGGCCAATCAGCGGGGCATACTTAACAGACGCTCCTCCCCTTGTACTAATCATAATACTACTGACGACAAATCAGCCGGAGTTAACAAACACATCACGATCATCACACCACACCGGTCCGGACACCACTGCCACAGGCGTTGGACCGTCCTCCTGTAATCTCGTGTCTAACATATCAGTTTGAGTCATCGCAATTTCGCCTACCCACAGTGTTTTTACATTAGACCCAAATTACAAGTGTTCGAGTCCAACACTTTACCTACCGTGTAACTACAAGTTCAACTGCAATCAAACATGCACACATATTTGACACATATTCACGGTAGTCTTGGATGACTTTACCGGTGAAATTCGAGACAATGTCGAAATGATGAATTGGTATATCCAACCATTCCCATGCCATATAATATACAGATTAAAACATGCACCCCATCCCAAAAACAGCACTAAAATTGCATTATTTCCAAAGTACAAGTATTACTTTTTTTTATAAAGTACAAGTTTTACTAACTGAGATATAATTTTAGATGACTCGTATTTACTGAAATTTCAAGTTAGCAAAAAGTGCTACTTATATCCAAAAGGACAAATCAGTGCATCGTATATGTATACTAGCTGGCTGGAGCATTTTTCTCTTGAAGGTCTTTTCAAGCATTTACATACGAATATGTTTGTTTTTTGTTGGATGTATATGTTTTTTTTACCTGTTGGATGTATATGTTGAGAAATACCCAACCCAGCAGTTCAGAAAGCTATACTTCAGGGCAGCTAGCTAGCCCCCAAATCGGAGCCAACATTGGCCAATAATAAATTCCCAAAATGTGGGCTATCATGTACACCACTGAAGAAACTGAAGAACCGGCATCAGCATTGTTAATCGCATCGCATCGCACCATCACGCAGCTTAATCAATCTTGTAACAACAAAATAGTTGGACACCCCAAAGTGAGAAGCAAGAAGAAGCACCGCCCTCGGTTACTGCCTAACCCACATGTTACCTAGACTTGAACACCCAAACAGTCATCAGACAGGCCGGTCACACTCCTCAGCTGCTTACTCGTAGCTAGCCCCCACCTATAAATATAGCGAGCTCTCCTACAAAGCACACCACATTCTCCCTCCTCACTGCCATCCGTCGATCAATCGGTGGTCACCATGAAAACCACCTCACATACCCTAAAACCCTGCGGACAGGAACAGAGCCCCAGCAAGGACGCTGGGCTGGGCGACGATGACGGGCCGACGTTGAAAGCGTCGGTGGCGCCCAACAACAAGCTAGCGCCCAACAAGTTCGCGATCCTGACGCGGTTCCACGCGGGTTACTTCCGCATCAGCCTGGCGCTGAGCGGGCAGGCCCTGCTGTGGCGCACCCTGAGCGACACGTCCACGGAGGAGCCGAGCGCTCTGCGTCCCGTGGTGCAGTCCCTGCCGTCGGCGGCGTTCGTGCTGCTCTGGTGTCTGGCGCTGCTGACCCTGGTGGCGCTGTGCGTGCTCTACGCGGCGCGCTGCGTGCTCCGGTTCCCCGCCGTGCGCGCCGAGTTCCGGCACCACGTGGGCATGAACTACCTCTTCGCGCCCTGGATCTCGTGGCTGCTGCTCCTGCAGGCCACGCCGTTCCTGCGCCCGGAGGCGCCGTCGTACCACCTGCTCTGGTGGGCCTTCTCGCTGCCCATCCTGGTGCTAGACATCAAGGTCTACGGGCAGTGGTTCACGCGCGGCAAGAAGTTCCTGTCCATGGTGGCCAACCCGGCCAGCCACATGACGGTGATCGCTAACCTGGTGACCGCGAGGGCGGCGGCCAGGATGGGGTGGCACGAGGGCGCCGTGGCCATGTTCGCCGTCGGCGCCGCGCACTACCTGGTGCTGTTCGTCACGCTCTACCAGAGGTTCCTCGGCTCCGACTCCCTGCCGGCCATGCTCCGCCCGGTCTTCTTCCTCTTCTTCGCCGCGCCGAGCATGGCGTCCCTCGCCTGGTGCTCCATATCCCTGTCCTTCAACACCGGCTGCAAGATGCTCTTCTTCCTCTCGCTCTTCCTCTTCGCCTCACTGGTAATTACGTACCTTAAAATTACATTACTATATTTCCTTTCGATCGATCCCGGCCCCGTGGTAAGCTCAGCCGAAAACGTGTCTATACAAATGAGGTAGTGTTACAAAGACGCGGGAAAAAGGAAAGAAGGAAATGAGAGTGCACATTTAGTTGAAATGGATCGGACTTACATGTTCCATCCACTTCGATCGATCGAGGCTCTCTCTCCATATCCATCGCTTTTGCTTTTGGTTGTCGTTCGCTGGGAACTCCAACTAGGATGGTGTAGGGTCACTAGGTCTATATGCCTAGGGATGCCACTAGATGCCACGTGAACTGCAATGAACTAGGATATATACTATAATTTCCGTGAAAGAGAAAAATCGATTAAAATTAGGTTGAGTTGCATGGCCACTCACATCACCGTCACCATATAGATCACAGCAGATCATATAGTGCTTATAGACGCATTGCCAACTAATCATGCGTGTTATAGCTAGTACGTAATCTTAATTAACATCTTCGAGAGATGGAAACGTAAACAGTTTGTCTTTGGCCGATTAATCTCTTTTACCATGCGCTAGGGCGCAGTAGTGGTGGTGATTAACCGTACGCCGGGTTGCACATATATATGCAGGTGTCCCGGCCGACGCTGTTCAAGCGGGCGATGCGGCGGTTCAGCGTGGCGTGGTGGGCCTACTCGTTCCCGCTGACGGTGCTGGCGCTAGCCGCGACGGAGTACGCGGAGGAGGTGCGCGAGGCGGGGGCGAGCGCGCTCATGCTCGCGCTCGCCGTGCTCTCCGTCCTCGTCACCCTCGCGCTCATGGTCTTCACCGCCGTCCGGACCAACGACCTGCTGCCGCACGACGACCCCTTCTTCGCATGCACGCTGCTGCCCGCTCATCGCTAGCTAGACACGTCTCTCGGCATGCAGTTCAATCGGTCCTGCACAAATATATATATATATATATATATACATATATACTTTGTACATGCATGCGTGCGTTTTGCATATATATATATACTAGCAGATTGCCCGTGCGTTGCCACGACCAATTATTTTTTAGTATAGTAAGACTCAGCTTGAAATGCATTTGGATAAAAAACATAATTGTATGCATATAATGAAAGAAGCCAAATATATTTTATATCATTAACTAAGATTTACTCTACTGTGTTTGTAAGGTATTATGGTAAAACATTAGGATGTTGTAAATACATTCATCTTCACCATTGTACTTTAGTAGGTGTAACCAAAATTGTTCCTTGTCTTATAACCATTATGCACGAGGGATGGGGAATGATTCGTTATTAAAGGAAGCAAATTTTCATTCTCGGACTTATTAAAATCAATAAAGCTAAAAGTACGATCCTATTTGAGCATATAAGATTAGAGGATCATAATAGGACGACTACATGGGCCTTTAAGGTATAGTGCTTTTAACTTTTCTTTTCTTTTTTTGCCCAAAGACCACTATGCTATTTGCGCGAGAGGAACTCCCCAAGTCACGGTATTTCTCTTCATAATGGTGTCCCTACTGTTGATGAAGACTTGGCTTGAGAGAGGCCAGTGGTTAATTTTCATTTTTGACCGTGCGTTGGTTTGTTTTTTAATGCAAAATCGGCATATCATCTCGTGGATGATGACTGAGTGATGTAGCAATGGCTATCTCACCTAAGTCCTTTCTCAATGCATTGCCTCTTAGTACCCGACGGTGGATTGTTAGAGAAACTCCTCCAATATATTTTCTAAATATTCTTTCTAGTGAGAGTTTCAATTTTAAGGATTATACTTGTATTCCATTATTGAAGTCCATTTATGGAATGTCGGCTCAAGTTGTTTCACACATGGAAGCATCTCAACTTTGTCCGCAAATTTGTAGCACATGCAATTTATTCACATAATATAAATAGAAAACATATACCCACAAAAAAAGTGAAAAAAATCTAAACATACACATTTGTTTGGTTATATGTCAAATTTTTGTCTCTGGTACATTTAGGTGTGTATCTAACCAAGCAACAAGTATATGTACTTTTTCCACCACATGTTCTTTATCCACTTACTTACCCCTACCACCGCATGTACCTGATTTTTTTTCTTCCTGTTCTTATTTTTTCCTCTTTCTCTCTCTTATATACATCCAGGGCCATGACAGACGATCTCCATACCCTTCTCCAACAGTACTTTCCCAGCAACATGTTCTACTCATTGAGGGATTCCATTTTTGCGTTTAGTGTAGCTCCTCGCTGCCCTCACCCATAGCCATGTTTTCTCCCTGGTTGTTCCCATGGCGAGCAACTGCCGGGTGCCGAGCACCGTTGGAATTGAGGAGATGCAGTAACACAGGCTTGTTCATGTACAGAGAGGAAAGAAAGGAGATGGGGGTGGATGGGTTGGGTCGATCCGCACCGGATCCCCAGTCCCTCATCGCAGCGTGGCTGCAGGGGCTGACCTGCAGCGGCGGCCACTACCCATTCCCCTTCCGCTCGTAGCACCATGACTTCAGGGGCGTTCCTGGCCTGGCCTGTGACTGGAGCTAGCGTCGTACTCCCCTCCTCATGCTTGACGCTGGATGCGGCAGGCGGCAGCCCTCATCGCGAGGCGCGAGCTTGGAAGAGTTTGACTCGGTTTAGATTCATCGAAGCAAGATTAGTCATAATGAAAAGGCAGGGGTTTGACGTACGAACCTACGGATACCAACTGCGCTTTAATAGTAAAGATAACCGAACCGGTAAGTCATTTGGTGGTGGCAAAGAGCGTAATTAGCCTAAGGATGAGGGGTAAAATCGGAAATCTAAAAAACATACCAACACCTTCTCAAGCCGTATTATATAGTAGAGATATATACGTGTGTATGTAATGTACGTAATGCCAATTGGGAGACGTTCGTGTACGTGGTGTAAACGATGATATGATTCTTTTGGATCGCTATTGGGGAATCGGAACGATGCCGATTGGGAGTCACAGGTTTCGACTGCACGAAATGTGCTTATCCAGTGCGGGACAAGGACGACGATCCAGATGTGCCCCTTGACACATATCTCTTGTCTCCATGTTTGTATAACGATCGATGCTAATCTGTAGAAAACTACTTCCTCCGTTACGAATTTAAAGAAATTCTGGATATTTTGTTCGATAATAATTTTTTAAATATTTTATAATGGACTTGTTGGTTAAAATGAGTGAACAGACTCAATGAAACATGTATATATGCGGACACAGCGTTTCGGCTCACGGGTGCAGATGCATCCGTTATGTAAAACATATTTATTTATTTTTTTAAATTTCAACAAAATCTAAATAAAATTTCGGATATACATCATGACATTTTATGTTAGCACAAAAAGTTTCGCGAAGAAAAGATATTGTTTATTGTTTATGACCTGTGCAAAAAAGACAAAAAACAATCGCGCACAAAGTCATTTTGAAAACTCCAGATTTGTCTTTTTTGCACAGCCCACAAAAAATGTTTTTTCCTCACGAAACTTTTTGTACTAACATAAAATGTCATCTAGTATATCAGAAAATTTTATTTGAAATTTTTGACATTAAAAAAATGTTTTTTAAGCAGTGGATGCATCTAAACCTATGAGCCGATATGGATTTCCGATATATATGCATGTAATTCAAAAACAGATTTAGAACGTAGTAAAATTCAGAATGGATGGAGTAAGAGCCACTACTCAGTTGACTACAAAGTATTTTTGTTGGCAATATAATAGAAATCATGTAAAACTAATATAAATGGTACAAATACAACATGTATTTGTCTACACAATTTCGCACTGACTACATTGAGTTGGAACCCTGGCTCCACCACTGCTACTACTAACAGAAACATGGCAGCACGTAATTGGGTTGTAATTCGGTCTGTCTGGTACAACTGAGCATCCGGCGTAATTGTCGATCAGACTATCGGAGTACCATTTTCTTTTATTTTTTGCAGATGAACGATCTAGTTGCTTAGTTTGTAGAAGTGGCTGGGTTAGCGCATCTCCAATCGGGGTTGGCTAATTCTTCTCAAACGTCCGGGCGTACAGTCTGGACAGTGACCGGATAAAAAAGGGACAAAATTGATACCCAACCGGTTCCTCCATTTCGTCCTTGTACGTCCGGGCTGTGCGACAATGACCAAACTCAACCCATATGTGGGGAGAGTTTGGGGTGCCCGGACAGTCTGCCACATTGGACACGTACCACATTGGACCACTTTATCTATTCTTTTATATTTCTTTTTCCTTTCTCTCTCCATTCCCACCAATCACATGCAAGTGACCGGATAAAATAGGGTGATTTTTTGGTATGTGGTTGGAGACGCTCACTTTTGAGGGTTGAAAGCGGACACGTCCAGGCACCATCCGATCACGTCCCGACACGTTTTAGGAGTCAAATTTTACCATTGTGCTTGGAAATGCTCTTAGCTAAAATGATAGCGCACCATCTGTGTCAAGGTTGGTACAGTACGTGGTATTAGGACCTTTGAGGTTGTCGTTGCAGCCGCCGCCGTAAAAAAGTACCAGCTGGTACGTACTACCTAGACTCCTTTAAAGATGAGATTGAAAAAAAAAGTATTTATAGAACCTTGAGTAGATAGCTGTTTGTACATAAAAGGGTAAGTGCACAGAACATATCCAGTTCTCGCTGATCTCTTCAGTGTAAAGCAAAACTAATTCTTACGGTTTGTGAAGATAATACATCGAGTCGCTAATCTCTTCTTTTATTGGAGGCTTAATTAGGTCGAGAAAGGCTAACTGACCCCATGGCTCCTTACTAGTAGTGGCAAGAGCACTCGTAGCGTACAAGTAGTGGAGCTATGACTTTGGACATCTCTGAATGTATCAATTTACGCGAAAGTGCTTATCATCGCTCGTGCGAGCGGTCGCACGATTCTGTGGGATTGTCTTCCGTTCGACGTGGACGTGGACGTGGACGTGGACGTGGACGTGTCCCACCTATTCCCTTTTTGGCAATTGAGCAGTTACCATTTTAGGTACGGGGCACCTATTTCCTTTTTCAATTATTTTGAAAATAGGTTGCCTCCCCGTCCCCCTCCTCCCCGGTTGCTTTTTCTCCCCGTCGGCTCACCCCATCTCACCCCGTTCGTCGCTCCCGCCGTCTCTCCCCCGCCGCCGACGACGCTGATCCGCCGCCGGCGGCTCCGAGTCTTATCCTCTTGTTTCGCATCGCTGCTCCCCATCTCACCCGTCCGCCGCTCCCGCCGTCACTCCCCCTCCCACGCCGGCGACGCAGATCCACGCTCCCCGAATCCAGCCGGGTTACACATCGTTTGCGCTTCATATCCACGGCTCGAATCACCCGGACTGCATCTTATCCTATCCTTCTTCTCCCATCACGTCTCACCCTATGGGCGACCCAAATCCACCGGGATTTTCTGGTATCTACCCGAGTCCAGTCGCTTGGCCTAGGGTTTCTGTGCTTCGTGTTCATGCGTTGGTGTGTAGATTTTCCGAGTTCTAGCCCGCTCCGCACCCTGAGATTTCAGATCTAGGGATTTACTCTGTCGGCGGCTGCATTCTGCTGATTTTCTGGTGATCCGGTGAGTCTTATGTGCACCCTATAGTTATGTTTTGTTTGGAGTATATGTTTAGTGGATTTTTTGCTGCTGTGCTCTAGATTTCTAGTTCTATTCCCACTTTTTAGGATTATATACTACTTTTTCCATTGATTTTGTCGCTGTTCGCCCACTCGATTTGAGGTGTGCTAGCTGTTTTATTTGCGGTGGTTGGAGCTACATTGGGGGTGTCCCTTTTTGTGTGCTAGTGTTAATCATTCAGTAGCCGGATACAATTAGGGTTAGTTGGTCAGTTTAGTTTCTCAGAGTGCAAATCCCACACTTATTAGAAGTTTTTGATTCGATGGTTGCTTATTTCTTATATTGCATTTTTGTATGATTCTACTAGACTGGATTGGTTTTAATTTGATCTGTGTATAACCTAACTAATGGTAGTTTTTTATTAAATCTGTATGAATCCAGTAGAATCGTAATAGAACTGTGTGGTTTGCATGTTGAAGTTGTTTTTTTTATTTTTTAAATGCTCAATATGTTTTTTTCTTTATGTTATGTTTTGTAGGGGTGAGGTCTGATATGGCTGGTAAACGAAAGGGTGATGTTCCGGCTGGCAAGCGTAAACTTGAGGCTGCTATGTTGGAGGGTCGACTACCTAATGCGAAAGGCGTGCTCGGAACAGGGCTTCTCCTTGTGGCCTTGTGAAACTATATGACCATCTCAACGTGGCCAGAAAGCTGCTATCGTTACTATGGACCTCGAATATATGCTGAATATCAAGTGCAGGTTCTTGAGCAATACCCTCATCAATTGGTTAGCTCCTAAGTACAATAGGTTCTCTCGGGCTTTTGTTATACCAGGTCGCGGTAGGATAGTTTTGAATGCTCAAGCTCTGTACCATGCTATGGGTCTTCCTCATGGTGAGATGCATGTTGTTTATGGAGTTGACAAGGAGATTGAAAGTGTTTTGGCACCCATTCTTTTCCCTGGATTGTCCAGCACTCCTGAAACCACGAAGTTGTTCACCTTGTTGAAAGATATGGAAGTGGCTGATAAAAGCTTCAAGCAGATGTTTATTATGTATCTGGTATGCACTGTGCTTGCTCCAACAACCAGAAACAGACTTAGTAATAGTTGCAATCCAATCACGGTAATTTTTTTCAGCTCAGATTCTTTTTTGTGTTTTTGTATATATGTGCGCGTTTATACTAGTATTCTGGTTGATTTTGGTATCCAATCATGTTATTGTTTTGACTAGTATTCTGGGTTATTTTTGTCTGGCAGGACAAAGTTGATCATGTGAAAGAAATGAACCTCTGCCAGTTTGTGTGCGACAAACTTCATGAGCAATTGTCGATTGGGAAATTATCAGCTCTTGCCTCCTTTGTATACAGGTGCATTTTTTAATTTTACCTGAACATCATTAATTCTTTTTTTCTGGTGTATTCAGTGCATCTCAAAAATATTTTTTTGTGTTTTAGCTGCTTGAACTATCTTTCTTTATTTTACATTGCAGCTCTTGTACATTGACTCAGTTGATATCAGTGAACTTAATATTGAGCTGCCTGAAGGTCCTTTTCTTGTGAATGTGTGTCGAAAGAACTCATTGCCATTGTTCTAGATGCAGACATGAAAAGGGATTTCTCTGGATTTGGGAACTTGGAGGCAAGTGCAATTATTATCTTTTTGTGTTTTTACATAAAGTCAGCTGTGTTTTGTTGATATACCTTTTATTTTATATACACAGAATGCAAACTTATTTTGCATGTTTGAAAAATCTTATGATTGTGTGTTTTGTTGTTTGTTTTGGTACGCAGCTGAAGCCGCACCTTGCTATTGATCATAAGTTCTTTGGTGGTCCAGAGGGGTTTCAAATCTGGATTGACTCCAATACTTCACAGCATTGTCCAAAACCGGTAATTGCACGCTATTTGAACCATCTTTTTCATCTCGTTTTGTTTTTTTTTCCATGTTTTAATCTGCTGAATCCCATATGGATTTCTATTTTATCATTTCATTTTTTTTCTAATTACAGCGTAAAGATAAGGTTAAAAGATTGGTTGGTGAGTTTGCGTCTGGCATGACTCGTTTGTTGAGATCGGACAGAGCTTGATGAATGTGACGATGCTGCTGTTGAACAATCGTTGGGTAATCTGTCTAACAAGTTAGGTGTGGATGGATTGTCACATCCAGCTACCTCAACTCAAGCTCATGCTGAAGGTGGACCTTCTTCATCAAATATTCCTGACAGTCCTGGTGCTTCTGTTCCAAAGGCCCCGAACTTGTCCTCTTTAACCAAATTGGGAATCAATAAGTCAGCATCAAAGAAAAGTGTGCGTGCTTCAACCAAGGGACTCAACATCAAATCTGCAACTGTCAGCGACCTGCTGCTTCTGGTTTTTGTGATGCTGCTACGTCTGATCATACTCATGCTGAAGATGCGCTTTCTCCATCAAATGTTTCTGCTAGTCCTTGTCCATCTGATCCAATTGATCCCAATGTGACCTCATCAAGGAGTTTGCGTATCAGGAAGACAGTAAGGAAGAGACCAGCAAGTTCCCTATCCAATTATAACATCATGAATAATTGTGATGTGCCTATCATCAGCCCTCGTGTAACTCGTTCTGTCTCATCTAAAGCTAGAGTTCCATCTGTTGGCATTGATGGTGATGACTCTGCTGATAGTCAATTGGAAAAATCTGCATCATCTGGGGATGACAGTGATTATGATGCAGCAGACGATGTTGATCGTTTTGTCATAAGAAGCAGGGACCGTCATGTTGAAGAAAATCTCATGGGAAACCTGATGTGGAAACTTTTTTTCCATGCCCACACAAGTCTACAACGTAGCTGCACATAATGATTCACATGTCCTCCATCCCACTGATCAAACAACTGCGTCTGAGCTTGCTCCTGATGCCGATCCAGCTCTGCAAACAAGTTTTATTGTTGGTGTTGACGAACCCCAGCTGTCAGACCTTCCAAAAATGATGAGAATGAGCATAACGGTGGCACACGCGCTGAAGTTTTGGATGGACCAGCCGTTGTAAATGAAACGGGGAAGGGTCCAGAAGCAAATATTAGCTATGTTATCCCTGGTGGCGTTAGTAAAGCGAGTGATTCAGCTTCAGTCGATGCTCTTGCAGTTCTGAAAGATGGTATGAAACATTATGTTGCTAAGAATAAGAAGAGGAAACTAGAATGTGCTCTCAAAAAAGGCAAGTCAAGATGGCAAGTGATGATCCCAAAGCTGTCAAAACAATAGAGAGAATGGATACTTCTAAGTTGGATAAAAAGAAGAAAGCTGTTCCGAAAAGGTATAATTGAGTCCTTCCTAGATATTTCAGCATCATTTTTTTTGGTTGATTAGTTATGATGTTTTTTCATTTCTCTGTTGTTAAATTTACTGACCTAAATTGTACATGTTTTCTGTTGCTATTTTACGCAGAGCTATCTCAGTAGCTACAAGATCATCTCCACGTCATCATGGTAAACACAGCGACGGTGGTGTTTTAAACACGACTGTAAAGAAGCCAGCGACATGCACCGATGTCAAAGAAGCAGAAGCTGCAGCAAATAATGTGGTAAAAGATTCTTTAATTTTTTTTATCTTTTTTGCTGTTTATCATGGTCATTTGTTTTTCCACATGTGGATTGATGCTCTCCTGACTGAAACCTTTTTTTATTTTTTTGTTTTTCACAGATCAAAGAGATTGTTGCAGATATAGTGTCTATTCCACACAGTACTGCGCGTGCAGAATGCGACAGTACTGATGTAACAGTGGTTGTGCATGTTGAAGGTATTCTCTCATTTTGAAACAACACTGACAGTCTTTGTGACAGTTTTCTGAACTTTGAATCCTGGTTTTATGCTTAGCGCTGATATTTTTTTTGTTACGTGCACATTTTAAACTGCAGCTGGGTCCGTTGACAATGCAGATAATGGTCCTGTGAAAACCAAAACCCTGATGGCACCTCCTAATACCAGTGGTAAGCTTATAAGCTTAGACTATGTTTGATTCTTTTTTTTGTGCTGGACTGAGTGGCAGCATTCTAACTTTTTTAAGTTACTTTGATTCAGATGTTCTTGGTAATTCAGACAGTAGTTTTAGGATTTGATAATTTTGTTGTAGCTCTATTATTGGTTGATACGTTTTTTAAGATTGGTATTTTGTCATCTAAATGGTTGATAACTAATGTGTTAGGTTTTTAGCTTGGTAATCCCTGATGTTTTTGGTTGGTAACATCATGTATTATTTTAGGGGGTTGGTAATTCTTTGATTTATGTGCTTGATAATTTAGCTACCTTCACTAGTTTTTTTAAGGATTGGTAATCTGCCATCTAAATGGTTGGTAACATATGTATTGTTGTAGCTCTATTATTAGTTGCTACGTTTTTTAAGATTGGTAATTTGTCATCTAAATGGGTGATAACTAATCTGTTAGTTTTTTAGCTTGGTAATTCCTGCCGTTTTTGGTTGGTAACATCATGTAGTATTTTAGGGGTTGGAAATTCTTCATATATGTGCTTGGTAATTTGGTTACCTTCACTAGTTTTTTAAGGATTGGTAATCTGCCATCTAAATGGTTGGCAACATATGTATTGTTGTAGCTCTATTATTGGTTGATACATTTCTTAAGATTGGTATTTTGTCATCTAAATGTTTGGTAACTAATGCGTTAGGTTTTTTAGCTGTTTTTGGTTGGTAACATCATGTATTATTTTCGGGGGGGGGGGGGGGTTGGTAATTCTTTTTGATTTTTATGTGCTTGGTAATTTAGCTACCTTCACTAGTTTTTTTAAGGCTTGGTAATCTGCCATCTAAATGGTTGATAACTTATGTGTTAGGTTTTTAGCTTGGTAATACCTGCTGTTTTTGGTTGGTAACATCACGTATTATTTTAGGGGGTTGGTAATTCTTTGATTTATGTGCTTGGTAATTTAGCTACCTTCACTAGTTATTTAAGGATAGGTAATCTGCCATGCAAATGGTTGGTAACTAATCTGTTAGTTTTTTAGCTTGGTAATCCCTGCTGTTTTTGGTTGGTAACATCATGTATTAGTTTAGGGGTTCGGTAATTATTCATTTATGTGCTTGGTAACTGATGTACTACTTAATGGGGTTCTTTGGTAATTCGGCCTCTAGTGTGTAGGCTTTGATAATTTTGCTATCTAGACAATTTTGGTAACTAATATGTTTAGGTTTTTGGCTTTTGATAATCCCTGCTTTTTTTGGTTGGTAACATCATGTAGTAGTTAGGGGTTCGGTATTTCGGCCACTAGTGTGTAGGATTTGGTATTTTTGCTATCTAGACGATTGGTAACTAATCTGGTAGGTTTTTAGCTTTGGTAATCCCTACTTTTTTGGTTGGTAACATCATGTAATAGTTTAGGGGTTCGGTAATTCTTGATATATGTGTTTTCATGCAATCTGTGTAATATAGATGTATGGTAACATTGTATAATATCTGTGTTTGTGTCTTGTAGATTTGATATGTTTTCTTATTTTTGTATTACAAGATGGTATGACTGATCAATCTTTTGTTTTTTTTCATTTTCTCTCTTTCTCTCTATCTATCTCCCTGTTATTCATTGCCTCTGTTTCCTCGCCTGCGCGCCCACTCGAAAATCGCATGCACACGCCCCTCTTTTTTTTAAATATTTTAATGCAGATGAGCAGTAAGGAGAATGTTATATCGCCACGATATGTTTTCATATATCTATCCACTGGAGTTTTTTCGGAGAAGGTCGACTGAAGAGAGTGAAGTTGTATTTTTTGTCTGTTCAGACATATTTTTTGGAGTACTTGAAGATTTTGAGGACTAGAGTTGTCAAATTATGAAGTTGTTTTTTATCACCAGGCTGGGGTTATTATTCCTCGTGCTCGTTCTCATGCTTTTCTGCATGTGTAAAAGCTTATGTATTCTATATGAGACCACTACTTTTATAAATGTGGAACTTGTCCTGTGTTTTAATATATTTTTATTCAAGCACCTTATCATTTATGTTGAATATTTTTTTGTCCTAGGACCACTACTTTTTTCTGTGCTTGTCTTAAAAAAATTCTGCTTGCTACGTAGTCGACAAGGACGAAACTCATGATTTGCGTGGAGGAAGAGTTGCAAAGAAGCCTAAATTGATGGTATCAGCCCCTGATGTATTGGAGAGGGAATTGCAAGATGGTATGGAACTATTTTTTCCAAGTTCTTTTTTATTACAAGGTTAATTTCTACCACGCAATCTATCACATTTTTAGCTAATTGCATTTTTATTTTTATGTACAGACGATGTATAGTTTCTATATGCTACACTAGCCTTGCCAGCACAGCGTTCTTTCGCTGTTCCTGCTATCACTCCAAGGACGAGGTTGAGGATGGGAAGGGTTACTAAACCTTCTATGTCCCTTCTACCTCCTTACAGTCAGATTTTTAGCACTCTTGAGCAAGATGAATTGTACCAGCAGGTTATTAAACACAATAGATCATGCAAAGAGTCAAAAATCAAAGGGTATATACATTTCCATTTCCTTTATAATTTTTTCAGTTTTTTAATAATGTTTTTTAATGGTGCTGGATTTGTTATCTTCCTTTTGTTCTATTACGGTCTGTTCTCAATTTTCCCACCCTTTTACATTTTCATTTTGGTTTTAATGTGTTTTTAGGTCAATCATACTTGGCATTGCTCATATGTGGATTTATCTTGGTGATCTGGCCAGTAGTGTAATGCCAACCGGTGACATGTCAGGGACAGTTGCTGAAATTGGTATTGCTGTGCTTCAAGGAAACTGCCAGAATAACAAAGTAATATTCTCTTGGATTGTGACTGTGTATCTTCTTGAGAACAAATTGGACTGTACAATTATACAATAGCACTTTAGAAGAGATGCTAACTACAAGCTAAGTCACAAGGACATTGTAAGAGAAACTGTACTTTGTTTTATTAAACCATGCTACTTTGTTATAAGTTTTGTCTTATCTTTTTTGCTCTATGCAGCAGCAACAACTGTATTTCTTTTGCATCCCTATATCTTATATTTTTTTTTGTCATAACTATTTTTTTCAGCTCATGTTTCCTGTTCTGCAAGAAATTGGTACTGCTGAAAAACCCAGAGGTCACTGGTATGCTATGTCGTTAAACCTGGGAGCAAAAAGGTTTGAAGTCCTCGACTCTGCACGTGGCAACTCTGACGAGTCCCTCATCAACCATGCATGCTCTGTAGTAGATGCAATCAAAGCTGCTTACAAAATGAACTACTCAAGTTCTTCCAAACAAATTGATGACTACGAGCTGGTATACATTGATGTCCTGAAGCAGGATAACTCGTGAGTTGTGATTTCCCTACAATTTTATCTACATCACCTAACATATTTTTTTTGTTTCTTTTTAGTGTTATTGTTTATGTTTGTTCACACCGTTTTCCGTCTTGTCTTTTTTGTTGAAATTTGTCAGGATTGATTGCGACTTCTTCATGTTGAAGTTCCTTGAACTATGGGATGGCCGTAACGTCCATGCGATTACATATGATCAGATTCCAGCACTCAGGAAAGTTTTAACATGGGAATGGCTACATCATCCAGAAAACAAGCTCAAAGATTGGGATTATCTGCTGCAAAAGAACAGTCTGTAAAGGTAAATTACAAAACTTCTTATGGAGCATGTTACATTCATTGCAAATTTCAATACAGCCGCATATTATCCACCCTGGTTACTCTTCTCCTTTAGCTTGTCCTGTGTAGTCGAGCCCCTTCGGCTATTTCCTGCGGCATCCTTTTCTACTATTTCCTGATAATTTGGTTTGACAGTAAATTAGTACATATATATTTTTTTCTGAAATAACAAAGTATATTTTGTGTTCAAAATATAATTTTGATTTTGATTTTATACCCTTAGTGTCTCAGGGCAGTCCGACCTTGTGTGACTTGGAAGCCTGCACCTAGTACATTTCTTCTTCTTCTTCTTCTTCTTCTTCTTCTTCTTCTTCTTCTTCTTCTTCTTCTCGTATTTACTCTTTTGTCTACACTCTGTATCATTCTTTTTTTCTTTAGTTTCGGAGGATCCTTGTAGTTCATTGCATCTTGACTCTCAACTGGGTCATTGTTAATCGTCTCTCTTTCTAGCGGAGGGTGGTCATTCAAGTTCCCATCAAATTTACTAGGTGATGTGTTATCTTGATTGACAGCATCCTGATTAGGTGATGTGTTATCTTGATTGACAGCATCCTGTTTAGGCAGTGGATCATCAATAGCCCGCCTCTTCTTATACTTTGATTGTTGTTCATTCTCTCGTTGCTTGCTGTCATCAATGATTGCTCTTTTCAGCTGTATCATACCATCGCTGAACATGTCAAACGACCTATCGTCTGTGCATGTTGTAGACAGTAGATGAGATACTTTGCTCATTTTGATCGCGTGGCATACAGCCAGATGTGTCCTTTCATGATTTCTTTCTTTGCTGTGTGGTGTCATGTTCACCACCTCGATACCAGAAGCTGTTGTCCACCTAGGATGTATAAAACTGACCGGTAGCTCTGTCAACCCTTTATGCACTGTAACCTTCAGTACATGGCAGCATTGTATGCCATCGCGTGACATTTTTGAGCATGTATAGTTGTACACAGTGCCATCAGCACACATCCACCATGTACGTCCTTTTTGGGAACTCGGCATTCCAGTATGCCACTAACCTTATCACGCGGTAAACTCTGTCTTGGTCAACAACTTCGACGTTGTAAGCACTCGTCTTCTTCATCTCCTCAGCAAATTTTGCATATATAGGATCTGTGTAAACTCTAGCTGCTGCCTTCTCCAGTGGATTGTATCCCCAATTTGACGACTCCTTGAATTCTGTCTTCTCCCTTAGTCTATCAAGATCAGATTGTTTCTTTTCTTGAATTATCAAGTACTGCTTGAAGAATGTTGTGATTGAGTCTTTACGCTTCAGGTAGCTCTTGAATAGCGAGTTTGTGCTCTCACTCCTAGCAGTAGATGATGTGAAGGGGAAGAACTTGTCCATGAAGTAGGCAGGGACCCACTGCGCCCTTATTTCAAATAAACGATCAAGGTGTGTCTCACCTTGTGCATTGTACAGCTGAAATAGTTCATGCCAGCCAGTCTCAAATTCTTCTGGAGTGAACGAATTCCTTATTAGCGCCTTAAGCAGCTCATGAAACTGACCTCTTGAAGCTAGGAAAGTGACTAGATTTTGCTTCAACTTTTTTACTATGTGGAATTACAATAGCGGTGTATTGTGAATGGTAGTGCTCGCTTATTGCGATTCCCATTGCCACACATTGATCTGTAATTATTGTTTCAGGATGGTTGTTCCCCATGACTGCAACGAATTCTATCAACAACAATTTAAACATGTCTGATGTTTCAACTTTTAGCAATGCGGACCCAAAAAGGACGGTTTTACCATAGTTGTCCACCCCCACAATAGGTGCAAACAGCAACTCATACTGGTTCGTACAAAAGGTCGTCTCGAATGATACGAACTGGCCAAATTGTTTGTAATTTGCTTTTCCAATTTGATCGGTCCAGAACACGCTTCTAACAGTGTCTTCACCGGTTTCCATTCTCTATGAAAACCCTGGAATGTTGTGACGTATGTCTTTGAAGCACTTGAGCAGTTCCTCCATGTCCTGGTTCTTCACTTATCCCTTTGTTTCGTCAGCAGGTTGTTCAGATATTTCGTGTCGAAGGGTATAGCCCTGAAACTTCCTCTGGTTTTGCGGAATATCGTCATGATGTTTCGAGGTGACACCCTAGTTTCTTGAAGGAAGCTTATTAGTGTCTTGTCTGACTCTGACATCTGTCTGTGGCATGTCATGAACCTCACAATCCAGTCTGACGGCGCAAGTTGATGGTTATGCTCAAGGTGCACAGATGTGACGGTCCACTTGCCACGTTCTTCTTTGACAGTCATCTTGACCTTGCATTGAGTCTTCACAATCTTGTTTGTCCTTCTCTGTCTGAGCGCAGTGTCTTTGAATTTTTCAGATCTACTCATGTTGCATGTGAAGAGTTGTTTGTTGATTACATTGCTTTTTCTGGACTCGTAGCTCGTGTCTTTCCTTATCGCAAAACCCATTCTCCTTGCATAGACAGCAAAACAGAAGAAAGCTTCGTCCCTTGAGTTAAACTCCATGCCAAGACGTGGTGCAGGGGCTCCTGAAATTTCCTCTATGGTGGGGTACTTGTTTTCACTGAACATTTTATCCATCTCCTTCTCTTCTGTAGTTGGCGGGTGTAGGTTCATTGCTTCTTCTAGCTCGGCATCTTGTAGGTCAACATGGTTGCTCGCTTGTTCATCTTGTTGGTTATCTTCTCTGTTTGCTTCAGGGTTATCAAATGATGTCTGCTCCTATTGCATATTTGGGATGTTGTTGCCATAATATGCTTCGGTGTCGTCTTCAGACATGGGCAATTCCTTTTTTGTCAGAAAAACAGTTGGTATTCATATTAGTAGCAGCAGTAAGCACATTGAGAAGCTTTCTCTTTTTTTGAATGTTAGTGTTAGAGGCTTTTGTTTTTTACCTCATTAAGATCGATGGGAATACGTCTTGAGTGACATTGTACATTCTGTGTATATGATTTAGACACCTTGGTCGCAGTACTTGTCGATGCATTCATACTAGCTTCAACTTCTTGTAGCTGTTCATTCTGAATTTTCTCTGCTTGACACCTTTGTCTGTTTATGAAAGCCTGCAATTAAATGTAATTAAACAACAAAAGTAAACTTTGTATTCTAGCCTTCACAACATATACTGCGTAAAATGTACATGTGCAAATTTCTCCAAAAAGCTCTTAGTGTCTACTGGCTTCCTCAAGTTTAGGGAGTCAATAATCTCGCGTGCAATAGGAGATTCAAGGCCGGCCTTTGTGCTGTCACTTGACAGTTTCTTACCCGCATCAATTCTGAAAGATTAAGCATTTAGTTACATTTCTTCTTTTTATGTTACTCTCTTTGCTTACGTACTAAAGCATGTATTTTTTTCCCTGAATCAAACTTGCGGGTCTTGAGGATTATATCAAGAACATTTCCCCTACAAGCATTCCATTCTTGTTCTCATGTGAAGTTAGATCAGAGAAGATACAATACCATACAATATGATCAACAACATAGATTCACGCACTCCTGAGATTTTCAGAATTTATATGAACAACAGATGTGTTCACAATACAAGATTTTTTGAATGCATGAGATGTCAGTTCACAGTTTTATTCAGATAATCCATACAATACAGTCTGATTATGTTCGCAGCGCTCGATTGTAGCAGTATGGAGTCTTATATTTCTGTGTTTGAGACAGAAACTATGTCCTTTTCCTGAAATAATGTTTGTTTCATTGTAGCAGTAAAGAGAGCATCAAATACAAGCATTAATGTTTCAGACAGCAAGAAACCATGTCCTTTCCTGAAATAAGCACACCTATAATGTTTGTTTGTTCTGAACTATGTATGCGTACTGACCTTTGTTTAGTTGCTGGCTAGACAATCTTTGGTGTCATGCTCTCTTTGGTTTTAATGGATGCTTCGATCTGTTGTGTTTCCCACACCCTTTCTGATCTACCTCCTGTGTTTGCTCTGCCTTCTGCATCTTCTCTTGATGATGAGTTTTGGTCAGGTGATTCCTCTTGATTTTGAACAGCTCCACTTTGTGGATCCATATGCTCTCTCGTATCCTTTTTGCTTTGATCTCTCTGTTTTTTATGCAGGCAGATACGATTGTGGAGGCGACATGGGCATGACCTCGATCTGAAGCACAGACGGGGATGGCTAGATCGAGAGGGTTTTCTTGTGTGGAGGGATGGGATGGCGGGGGGGGAAGCTTTGCTTGCGTCGGGGGAGAAGATGGCAGCAAGGTTTTATCGTGCGATTTGTTAGGGGGTGGCTTTTTTGTGGGGATCCGTGAAACGATGGATGCAGAGCCAGGTGGTTCGGTGTAAGTTGTCCCTCTTTTTTTACAAATTGGATCTTCTATTTCTTTAGTTTCACGGATTTTTTACCAGCTCTACGTTTTCCCGAGGATTCTTTTGATATTTGTTTTGTTGCCCTTTCTCTTTATCTCTAATTTTTTTCTTATCTGAGGGGTTTTGTGAAAAACGTGGACAGCTACCCAACGCGTCCATCGCTTTCATTCTTCAGATGCTCCACTTCGCTTTTCAAGCACTCTCCTCCCACCCCCAATCGAGATCTAGTTGCTCGTTTCTTCTCCACCAGAGGCCGTAACCCTAGGAGATTGCTGATATGATGAAATGTAAGGGCAGGTTTCCTACAATCAGTGAGATTGACAAGTTCATCACCACGCAGCTAGATGGTGTCTCGTTCAAAATAGCTTTTGGCATGTACACCATCACAGCTTTCCTATGCCCATCTAGCCATGCTGCAATTTGTCCAGAGTATATTCATATATTCAGTGATCCAGAGAAGATAGGTTTGTTTGATATGTCAGCCGCAGTACTTGATAAATTGGTTAGTTCCATTGAGGCTTACAACAATGGCACAACAGGTGTTCTTGGTGGGAACTTGCTGTCCATGGTGGTAAGATACTAGTCACTTTTGCTTCACACTAATGATTGCAGTTCCAATACATTTTTTAATGATTTTTTCCTGACTTTGTACTAGGTTTCTTTGGGTTATTCAGATTATATATCTGGAGTTCGTCAAAGCGGATGTAATGCCTTCTCACTTAAAGTTTAAGTTGCCTCGAGTTTCAATATGGACAACCCAAATGGTCACTGATATTGAATCAATGGATTGTTTATCATTTGTGTCTGTTGAGTATGGGAAGCTGCCGGTATTGTCATTGATAATTTTCCCTTCTTTATTTCCTTCTATTTTATAACATTATAGCTGTCACCATCGGAAGAGAGAGCACCCCATGCTGAGTATTTTTTGATGGGTGGAGGTTAAACCATTGTCAGATACTCCTTTCACTCAAACTACTATGGAATTAGATATTACAGCAAGTAAATCTTATGGCGACCTGCTTGACTTTGTGTTATCAATTTGTCCAGAGAAGCATCGCAAAAGGGTATGAGAAGCTACGTAAATGTTTTTCCCTAATTTGAAAATTACGTCTTTGCAATCAAGCATATCTTTTTGTCTTGTTTTGAGCTTGATTCTTTGTTTCTACTAAATTTTTTGCAGGTAATTGATGAGCTCCCATTTATCATAGAGAATATGCAGAAGGATATTCTTCATACAATCCAACCTGTTCTCTTTCAGAACATCATAAATGTACTCAAGATGCTTCCATCTTCTGATATGGTAGATCAGAACACCGTTTGTCGCAGTTTTCAAATCGAAGAAACAAAATTCAAGGTCCCTTTGTCTCAAATGGAGCTTCAAAAAACAACTGCGCCTTTGTCTGATTCTGGTGTTCAAAATCCCCACTGCATATACCCCAAGTTGTCTGATCTAGATGCAAGAGGACAATGTAGTGCTAAAAATGCAGGAAGTGACGCTACTGCCAGAGTTCTTCCGTCTTCAGATTCGGTAGCTCAGAACACCAGGTGTAGCAGTTTTCAAATTGAAGAAGCGAAGCTCAAGGTCCCTTTGTCTCAGTTTGAGCTTGAAGAAAGAAATTCATTGCAACAGGTCACTGTGTCTGATTGTGGTGTTCAAAATCCTGTCTGCATGGCCCCCAAGTTGTCTGATGTGGGTACAAGAGGACAGTGCAGTTCTGAAAATGCAGGAGGTGACGTGACTATGATGGAAGTTAAAGCGCATGTGTCTTGCACAAACGTAGTAAGACAGGACTCAAGCAATGAGTTTGATGTCGATGTCAATCTGCCAGAATTTTTCTTTCTCAGTGTACCCAATTTGGATGAAGAACGGTCCAGCTTCCTCAACATGTGTAGCATCATGAAAATAATTGATTCGTTCCCCGTAGAATATTTGTCTTCTATCCCAACCCACCCTCATCTCTTAGAAGAAATGCTCCCACAGAAGGTTGAGATAAATAGTGAATATGAAGCCACCCCACCAGTTCTTGACTTGCTTTCGTATATTTTAGAAGAGGCAGCAGCTGAATCCAAAGTATGGAAGTTAATGATAGGGAAGGTGTGCAGTGTAGATGAGAAAGTTGAAGTATACAACGAACTCTTCACCTCCAGCCCTGCTGGCTTCAGCTTTAACGTGAAAAAAAGGGTCTCTTCTACATCGACAAATGAGGTTACAGTAAATTGTGTTGCACTCCAGAAAAGAGCAAGAATGCTAGAATTTAACAGTGAAGCAGAGTCGTCACCACCTACTACTGAAATTGCTGTGGTATCTAGTCATGATGTTGGGCAGCAACAACTGTACATCACATATAATACATCTCTAGAAAGCAATGACAAACATGTCAGGAAAGGCTTTAGTGACTGTGGCGGATCTGATCTCCAAGTATCACCAGCCTACGCCGGCGATGGTTCACGTTATTGCCATAATGATGCAAATCCCTCGGGATATGTTATTGTGGGAGGCACTCAATATAAGCTTGCAGATCGTAATGAACTTTCTTTCAATTGGGATGACGAATTATTGGATGAGGAATTATATGAAATGACCCTTCATGCTGAGAAGGAGTACTTTGAAAGGAAACAACGCAACTATCAGTTTGCACCACCAGCTCAAAACAAAGTCCGTGTATCTGAAATCAGCCCATCAGCTTGTGCTTCATCATACGCGTCAAGAGTGGTGGAGCAAGAAGTGTTCAGCGACATAGTTTTCAGGATTCCCAAAACTGCAAAGAGTAAAACGTAAGCAAAATATGTCTCTGTTGTTCTTTTTATTTTTTCATGTCAAAGCTCATGCACTTTACTCCCATGTGTCTTTTTTTTTCTAGGCCATTGTATGTTCTAACGATGGATTCCATTTTCCTTTTTGTGGTTTTGTCCACAGCATACGTGTGGTAAGTATCGGTAGTACTTGGGCTGAGCATAGAGTTTTTGGGCTTAGTATGCAAGTTTATGGGAAAGTTTCCCCATATGTTATGAACACGCTGGGCAAAGCAGTCATGGCTGAAGACTCGTAAAGGAAGAAGTTTAATTTGCTAAGAGATGGTCATTGGAAAAGATTTTACATCGAGGTTAATGTTGCTATAAGTCATCGACCAAACTAACATCTTTTTTCATCCTTGTGTTGTCTAATGGAAACACCCAGATGAAAGTGATAATTGATTCTATTCATCATTTTTTGTACTAGTATGAAGTGCCTCCCACCCTTTTTTACCCTAAAATATCATAATTGATTTTAAAAGTTGGTTCTTTTTGTTAGTTTATCGAGTAAAGGGAATAGAAAATCCTTTTCAAACCTTTGGTAAAAAAAACTTGGCGCACGCAAAGGAAATAGTTAGCGACGTCATGTATGCACGTAATGTACGAGCGCTAAAAGGAACGTAACGTATGCACACAAAGGGAATAGACAGCAGACCGTCACGCACATGTACGTACGATCGATAAGACTTTTCCAAATCGGTGATATCCGAAAACCGTGCGACCACAGCTTACCGCTCGCGCGTGCGAACATTAGCTTTGCCCCAATTTATGGCCTGAGGTTTATCCTACTAACCAGATTCTTAGCAAAGCCGAATGGGTAATGCGCTTAATATGGTAGAATTTGAAGGTAACATGAAAAAAAATCTTTTTTAGGGAAGCATAAATACTCAATGCTAATTAAACATTTTTCTTTAAACGTGGCAAGTCCCACGACTTTTTTGGCACACACCAAGGCACACGTCGACCTCCATTAAGCTTTGGCCTCGCTAGCGATTATCATAATCCTTGTTTGCCGCTTATTTATCGCAAACCCTTTATATCGCTCGTTGCGAGCCCTATCTTCACCACGCCCGCATATGTTTCTTAGTGGGCCGGTGGTGGCTCTAGGTTGATAGTGTCAGAAACAATGCTTGTACGTCACACGTCAGTTGGGAACCCCAAGAGGAAGGTATGATGAGTGCAGCAGTAAGTTTTCCCTCAGTATGAAACCAAGATTTAATCGGACCAGTAGGAAAACAAGGTTTGCTTCGAAGATGTTGGTGGAGGAGTGTAGTGCGGTGCAACACCAGGGATTCCGGTGCCAACGTGGAACCTGCACAACACAACCAAATTACTTTGCCCCAACTTAACAGTGAGGTTGTCAATCTCACCGGCTTGCTGAAAACAAAGGGTTAAACGTATCGAATGGAAAATGATGTTTGTTTGCATAAAACAGTAGAGAACAATGATTGCAGTAGATTGTATTTCAGATGTAAAAGAATGGACCGGGGTCTACAGTTCACTAGTGGTGTCTCTCCAATAAGATAACTAACATGTTGGGTAAACAAATTACAGCTGGGCAATTGACAATTGATAAGTGCATATAACATGCATGTGCGAGCTGTGGTGTCTACTATGAGATTCATTTGGGCATTACGACAAAGTACATAGACCGCTATCCAGCATGCATCTATGCCTAAATAGTCCACTTTCCGGTTAACATCCGTACCCCTTCCAGTATTAAGTTGCAAGGAACAGACAAATGCATTAAGTAATGTGCGTAATGTAAACAATACATTCATCCTTGAATAAAGCATTGCTATTTTACCCCTAGTGGCAACAACACATCTACAAGCTTATAACTTGCTGTCACTATCCCAGGTTAAATAGAGGTTGAACCCAACTATCATGCATAAATACCCCCTCTTGGAGTTACAAGTATTCACGTGGCCAAGACTTCAACAAGTAACGGAGAGCATGCAAGATCACAAATGACATAGACATGATAATATAATATTCAGCTCCACATAGGTATCAATATAAGTCAGATCCCAACAAACACAACATGTAGCATTACAATAAGATGATCTTGATCATGATAGGCAGCTCACAAGATCTAAACATGATGGCACACGTGGAGAAGACAACCATCTAGCTACTGCTATGGACCCATAGTCCAAGGATGAACTACTCACGCATCACTCCAGAGGCGGGCATGGCGATGTAGAGCCCTCCGGTGATGATTCCCCTCTCCGGCAGGGTGCCGGGAAGAGCTTCAGAAACCTCCCGAGTTAGGGTTGACGACGACGGCGGCAGCGAATATGTTCTGGATGAAAGGCTCTGTGTTTTAGGGTTTTCGCGTCTCGGGGAATAAATAGGCGAAGGGGCGATGTCGGCGGACCCCCGAGGGGCCCAAACCACAGGCAGGCGTGGCTGGAGGTGGGGCCGCGCCGCCAGGTGGTTTGGCCACCTCCTGGCTCTCCTTCGTCTCTCCTTCGGACTCCGTGTACGTGCTGGAAAAATAGGGACCTGGCCTTTTGTTTCGTGCAATTCCGAGAATATTTCCAGAAGTAACTTTCTGAAACCAAAAACAGCAGAAAACAGGGAACTGGCACTGTGGCATCTTGTTAACAGCAGAAAATGCATAAAAGTGATACGAAGTGTATATAAAACATGTAGCAAATGGTATAATATGAGCATGGAACAGCAGAAATTATGGATACGTTGGAGACGTATCAGCCGGCCCTACTCCGTTCGCTTTCCTCCGTTTCTTCGTTACGTTACTTTTTTCCCGATTCTTTTTTATTTTTTATTTCCTCTGTTAATTCTTTCGTTTTAATTTTTGATTCTCAGTTTTCGTTTTCTTTTCATTTAGTTTTTCATATTTTCAAAATTTGATCCATTTTCGTTACTGTTTTTTGAACCATTTTCATAATTGGAATAATTTTCAAATTTGGTACCATTTTCAAGAGCCATTTTTAAATTTCGAACCATTTATTAAAAATGTTTTTTATCCGAACCATTTTAAAAAATGGTTCCGATTTTGTAGAAATGGTTAGGATTTAAAAATGTTTCTGAATTTTTGAAAATGGTTCTGAATTTTTAAATGTTCCTTTTTGAAAAAATGTTTCTTTTTTGAAAAAATCTGATTTTTATAAAATGTTTCCGATATCTGAAAATGGTTCCAATTTTTAATATGTTCCTTTTTTGAAAATGGTTCAGATTTTTAAAAATGGTTCTTTTTAAAAATGGTTCTTTTTAAAATGGTTTTGATTTTTAAAATGGTTCCGATTTTTTAAAATCTTCCTTTTTCGAAAGTGGTTCTTTTTAAAATGGTTCTATTTTGAAAATGGTTCTGATTTTTTAAATGTTCTGTTTTTTGAAAATGGTTATTTTTTAAAATGGTTTTTGGTAACCCTTTACTAGTTTGTAAATTTTATTGCTCTAGGAGTGTCAGGTGTCAGGCAGTAGAATCATATCCATGGTATCTCTTTTTTAAACAATACTATATTTTCTTATAAATGTACTTTATTGTTTTCCGAAGGTACACCTGCCATTGTTCAATTCTGGGTTCTATTATATAATGGTTGCCAACTTTAAGAAAATGTTTTCCAAATCCTGCACCCAAACCGGAAGATCCACCTGATCAAGGATGAAGCTGACATTGCAGTCAAGTAGTTTAAAATGTCATTCAAAATAGCATATAAGAATTCTGACATCAACATAGATGCCATGGAGACAGTTTTCCAGAGTGTTTGCTCTACTGAGAGGAGTAAGACAAAGAAGCACATTCTCATTCTTCTTTTTGTCTGTTATGCACTGTCCACACATTTTTTTTCTTTTATATAACTTTCCTTTCTAATAACTACATGCAGCGGTGATAGCGGTGTGTTCGTGATGAAAATGATATGCGACTACAATGCTGAAAAGACTTTCTGGTTTGAACCAGTAAGCAATACAGTTTGTTTGGCTTGATTTTTTTATGGTACAGCTTATAATACAGCCATGTATCAAGCAAGTTAAGTACTAACTGATAGGATAGATCTCTGTTTTTTCTAATAACTTTTTGTGGTTTTTTGCAGGAACATGCGAAGCCAATCCGTGAAATTCTCACGTACTACATGCTTGCTCACCCCTCAAATGAAAAAATGCCACTTGAAACTAAGAAAATTCTGGATAGACATGTAAGTTCATAAACTATTTTTCCCACGCCCTTTCGATGATAGTATATCAAAAATAGCAACAACAAGCTTTTAATTTAATGTCTAGTATTCTTTTGATTCATTGACTTTTTTTACCCCTCGTTTTTGTTTTTTTCACATGGATCGACACATGCAGGAATAGCATATGACTACAAGGTATTAACTGGATCCTTTTTCCTTTAATTTTTGATGCACCTTTTTGTGTGACAGTAATATTGTTCTGCATGTTCCCGTCTCTTTCCTTACGATTTTGGCAACTTATGTAAATGCATAGCTGGTAACATCTTGCATGTTTGTTTGTAGTCACCTGGGTACACACCTTGGAAGAGCCAACAAAGTGAAGCTAGTAGCCAAGATTCAATCGAGAGAATGCTCATTTTCCGAAGTTTATACATTTCGTGTGTGTCTTTTTCAGCGGTACACATGTGATGTGGTGAAAGAAGTTTGTTTCGGTGGGTTTACCACAAAGTTTGTATTGATCAAGAAGTATGTTAGATATATTTTTATCTGTATTCGGTTTTGTATGGATTGTAGCGACTCTTACATATGTATGAAATCAGATTTTTTTTGTAATGTAATCTTCCGACAACCGTTTCTTTGCATTTGTGTCACTAATTTTACTTGTATCGTCAGTCGATATTTTTTAATATTTTTATTTCACATGTCGATCTTTTTTCTGCCAATAATTATTTTTATGTCATATGTGCTTGACATTGTTATTTTTCCTTTATCTTTCTTTTTGATATGCAGCATATCCCTAGAAGTTTTTTCTGGGGGTTCAACATTCGCCGACACGGTGAGGCACTTCACTGGAACAGTAGGTTAGGAACTGTTCACTATGGACAGTATAGTATCTTGGAGAAACCAGTCGAGCTGCGTATCTTATTGGGGAATCCACCAGTGGTTGATTTCTGGACAAAATTTTCAGACTTGGTCTCTGAAATGATTCTAATTGAAACCTCAGTTATTCTTGTGAAGGTTGAAGTCAGACAGGAGGCCATAGTTCTACAAGTTGAAGACGTCGGCTTCTGATAGCATGTGTGTTTTCTACTGCGTAACTGCTTTTGTTTCTTCCTTTTTATCTATAAATTTTAGATGTCAGTAGTATGATGGCAAAGTTTAGTAAGGGCTTTTTATATAATCTAAAATAATATTTTTTTAAACAAATTCGAAAAATAATGCATATTTTCAATTTTTTTGAAAAATAGCGCGGTGTCGTATAATTCTTGAATTCTTCGAAACCCTGCATTAGGCACAGCCCATGCCTGGTCAGGTCCATGCCTGGTCATGTGGTGATGGTGGTCACGTCCATGCCTGGTCACGTGGTGATGGTGGTGTGTTATGTTGATGTTTAATTCTTGAATTTGCTAAATCGTATCACGATTCAAAATAGAATGTACATGAAATATATGTGTTTCGACGAGTAGGTTCCATTTCCGTGATCGGTTTTGAGTTTGTTCAACTCTAACTCCTTAATTTTGGATCGAAATTCGTAAAACAAATTGATGAGTTTTGTCAAATTCAAAGCACTGAGTCGACTGTTTAAAATTTCCTTTCATGAGTAGAGTAGATGGTTCTCACCATTTCCCACAACTTTTATATTTTAAATTATTTCTTTTGACAGATATATACCTATTTTCTGCAGCATGTATAGAAAAACACATGTATTAGAGAGATAATATATATATATGTCCGTCAAAACAAAAATGTTACAACATAAAAGTTATAGGGAAGGGTAAGATCCATCTATCTGTGAAATGAAATTTGAAACGGTCGACTGAGAGTCACGAATTTGACAAAATTTGTCAAAACAATTTGCAAATTTCGGTCGAAAATTAAGAATTTAGAGTCGCTCAAACGCGAAACCAATCACGGGAATGGAACCTACTCGTCGATGTGCATATATTCATGTACATTCTATTTCGAATCGTGATACGGTTTAACAAATTCAAGAATTAAACATCAACTTAATTTTTTTATTTAACCTGATACCTATATATGTCAAATGGAAACCCCAGATGAAAGTGGTAATTCATTCTATTCATCATTTTTACCCTAAAATATCACTGTCCAAAAAGGGAATTGATTTTAAAAGTTGGTTCTTTTTGTTAGTTTACCGAGTAAAGGGAATAGAAAATCCTTTTCAAACCTTTGGTAAAAAACTTGGCGCACGCAAAGGAATAGTCAGCGACGTCATGTATGCACGTAACGTACGAGCGCTAAAAGGAACGTAACGTATGCACACAAAGGGAATAGACAGCAGACCGTCACGCACATGTACGTACGATCGATAAAACGAACCGCAAGGACCACGTAGCCAGAAAATGGAATAGTGCGGGAGCGAAGACTTTTCCAAATTGGTGATGTCCGAAAACTGTGCGACCACAGCTTACCGCTCGCGCGTGCGAACATTAGCTTCGCCCCAATTTATGGCTTGAGGTTTATCCTACTAACCAGATTCTTAGCAAAGCCGAATGGGTAATGCGCTTAATATGGTAGAATTTGAAGGTAACATGAAAAAAATCTTTTTTTAGGGTAGCATAAATACTCAATGCTAATTAAACATTTTTCTTTAAACGTGGCAAGTCCCACGACTTTTTTGGCACACACCAAGGCACACGTCGACCTCCATTAAGGTTTGGCCTCGCTGGCGATTATCATAATCCTTGTTCGCCGCTTATTTATCGCAAACCCTATATATTGCTCGTTGCGAGCCCTATCTTCGCCATGCCCGCGTATGTTTCTTAGTGGGCCAGCCCTACTCCGTTCAATTTCCTTCGTTTCTTCGTTACGTTACTTTTTTCCCGATTTTTTTTTATTTTTTATTTCATCTGTTAATTCTTTCATTTTAATTTTTGATTCTCAGTTTTCGTTTTCTTTTCATTTAGTTTTTCATATTTTCAAAATTTGAACCATTTTCGTTACTTTTTTTTGAACCATTTTCATAATTGGAATTATTTTCAAATTTGGTACCATTTTCAAGAACCATTTTTAAATTTCGAACCATTTATTGAAAATGTTTTTTATCCGAACCATTTTCAAAAATGGTTCCGATTTTATAGAAATGGTTAGGATTTAAAAAATGTTCATTTCAAAATGTTTCTGAATTTTTGAAAATGGTTCTGAATTTTTAAATGTTCCTTTTTGAAAAATGTTTCTTTTTTTGAAAAAAATCTGATTTTTATAAAATGTTTCCAATATCTAAAAATGGTTTTGATTTTTTAATATGTTCCGTTTTTTGAAAATGGTTCAGATTTTAAAAAATGGTTCTTTTTTAAAATGGTTCTCTTTAAAATGGTTTTGATTTTTAAAATGGTTCCGATTTTCTAAAATCTTCCTTTTTTCGAGAGTGGTTCTTTTTAAAATGGTTCTATTTTGAAAATGGTTCTGATTTTTCTAAATGTTCTGTTTTTTGAAAATGTTTATTTTTAAAAATAGTTTTTTTTCAAAATGGTTCTGATTTTATAAAATGGTTCCAATTTTTGTAAATGGTTCCGATTTTTTAATATGTTCCATTTTTAAAAATGGTTCTTTTTCAAAAAAATAATTGAAAATTGTTATTTTTTGAAAATGGTTCTTATTTTTTGGAAATGGTTCTTTTTGAAAATTGTTCCGATTTTGAAAAATGTTCGTTTTCTAAAATGGTTGTGAATTTAAAAAATATTTACTTTTGAAAATGGTTAATTTACAAAATTCTGAACCATTTTCAAAAAATATTTTTTTCAAAAATTCGAACATTATCCAAATCTGTATAATTTAAATGTTAACGTTTTATATCATCAAAATATAAAAAATAAAGGAAAAGGAAAAAGAAAAAGAAAAACATGCGAGCGTCATGCTACAAGTACCATGTGTACATCATGTAGTCAATCAGGTTGTACTGGTTAGGTGTATCAGTTCGCTGTTAGGTGAGAGCTCCTGTTCACCGCCTTTAGCGGCATGCAAGCGTCCCGCCGCCTACAGCGTTGCCAAATGGGCTGCAATTGCTGCGGCCCATTAAAAATAGGTGGATTTTGTCTTCTTCCTTTTCTTTTTTTTCATACATATTTTTAATCTGAACAATTTACAATTTGAACAATTTTTAAATTTGAAAAAAATTCGTATCTGAACAATTTTTGAATCTGGAATATTTTTGAATTCGAACAATTTTTTAATTCGAACAATTTTCGAATTTGGAAGATTTTCGAATTTGAACAATTTTTCAATCTGAACAATTTTCGAATCCGAACGATTTTCGAATTTGAACGATTTTCGAATCCGGACGATCTTCGAATTTGAACAATTTTCAAATCTGGACGATTTTTGAATTCTAACGATTTTTAATCCGAACGATTTTCGAATTTGAATAATTTTCGAATTTGAACGATTTTAAATTTGAACGATTTTTGAATCTGAACGATTTTTGAATTTGAACAATTTTTGAATCTGAACGGTTTTTGAATTTGAATGATTTTCGAGTATGAACAATTTTCAAATATGAACAATTTTAATTTTTGTACAAATTTTCAAGTTTGAACAAAATTCAAACTTGAACATTTTTCAAGTTTGAAAAAAGATCAATTTTGTATATTTTTCAAAAAACACATTTAAAAAAAGAAACAGAAAAAGAAAACAGAAAAAGAAAAAGGAAACGAAACACAAAGGAAAAGGAGAAAAAAAGCGAAATGGGCAGGCCCAGTGCGGCGCGGGGGTGTGCGGCGCGAGCCTCCCACGCCGCAAAAGGCGGCAAATAGCATTTGCCCCTGCTAGGTGCGGGTTCGAATCCCAACCTCGCAACATTATTTTTCGGCCGTTGTTTAAATCCTAAATGGGCTTTCGTCAGGGGAGGGTTATTTTTCGGCCGTTGTTTAAATCCTAAATGGGCTTCCGTCAAGGAGGGTTCCTGCGGGCGAGTCGTATCTTCACCTCGCAGAGGGGTGGGTATGACTACGAAAAGGGTTCCCTCCCCAGAGGGAAACTGCGAGCCTACAGGATGCCACGTGGCACGGTGCGACGCACCGCAGCGGCGAAAACCAATTTGGACACGGCGACCACGATACGAAGCCCCCGCACGGTCCCCGCGGCACGTTACGGTCCTAGCAGGCAGGAAGCCTCCACGCGCGTACAAAGCCCATCCCGCCTGTACATCCATCTCGTCTCCGCGCGTACAACGCGCGTGCGCGTTTGCTGGCTGAGCTAGCTAGAACGTGGAGAACTTGCCTGCGGCAAGATGGTTAGGTAGGTAGTTGTATCTCCAGCCCATCAGAGTTCAAACCCCATGTTTGACGCTGATGTTTCTCATATAAGGCGGAATATTCTTCAGTTGGAAGCGACGTTCCCGTCGACAGCGAGACGTCCGTGGTGACTTCATCAATCTCAAGACTCGACCCGCCGACTCGGTCTCTCGGAGGTGCTCATAGGGGTAGGGTATGCGTACATGCGTTCATAGGGGTAAGTGTGTGCGCGTGTATATAAGCGCCTACGTTGTACTATGTTTCGCAAAAAAACAAAAGCTAGCTAGCGCGTGCGAGTACAATCGATTGATCCATCTAGAGACCATCAGGGCTGTTCCGTTTGCTGCTCAGTTTGCTCCGATCGGATGTACAGAAGCTGCTCGTAGTACTTGGGCGGATGTACAGAAGCTGGTATCACACGTACGGTACGTGAATTTAGTAAACTGAGATGTACAAATATATTATATGAAGTAGAGTGTACACAACACATAAAAAGATGATGTATAAACTACGCAAAATAGAGAGTACAAATTACATAGAAAATGATGTACAAATTATCAGAATTGAGAGTACAGAATACACAGGACGGCGTACAAACTACACAGAACACATGTTAAACATGCAGTACAACTACACAGAATAAGTAGTACACTATAAATAACACATGTAGTACAACTACACAGACACATGTAGTACAACTACATAGAACAGGGAGTACAAACTATACAGAAAATATATAGTACAACTACACAGACACAATTAGTACAACTTCACAGAACAGAGAGTGCAAACTACACAGAATACAGGTAGTACAACTACACAGACACAGTTCTACAACTACACAGAACAGTGAGTATAAACTACACAAAACACAGGTAGTACAACTATATAAACACAGTTGTACAACTACACAGAACAGTGAGTACAAACTACACAGAACAAAAAGTATAATATTTTTTTCTCAAACCTATCAACATGGGATCTAGTTTTAAAGATCTCGACGCGAGGAGCTCAAAAATGAAAACGGTTCGTAATTTGAATGAACGGTTCTCAAATATTTTATTTTAAAATTTCGTTTTGCAAAAATAAATGGGAAAATTGTCCTCCCACCTCACGTATCACTTTCTCTCATCCTTCCCACTTTTAATCCAGTTGCGCCACTTGGCGAATATGCAAACAACCGCAGGGAAGCACGCGAACGAGAAGACGACACTTGGCATGACGAGAGCAAATGTTTGGTTCCGTTAGCAAAGGGAACCCTTTTTTCTAGTGATTACCCTCGCAGAGCGATAGGTAAATACTGTGCCTTCATAGACCAATCAACATGTTACTGGGCCGGCCCTTCATTTATTTTTCGTCCTTCTCAGTTGAACTGCCATACACGGCATGGCAATAAGGATCATCATGAAGTTATAAAAGAAAAAGAAAACATCGTGTTATTGGCTAGCACTTTCGTTTTTGAAACAGGGGTAATACTTTTTTTATTGCATAGTTTTAAAAGTCATAAAACGAACAAAATCATATTGATCACATCAAAATAAACATAAAGTTCAACCATCCAAAGATGGAAGCACTAACCATCTAATCTGCTAATATTTTGATAGGCACCCTGGCTAAACATGTTGGAATTTGTGGGCTTTTGCCCAGATTTAGCTCATGGCCCAATTAAATTCCGAAAATCTCATGGCCCATTTATATGGCTCGTTTAGGGACTAAAGTTTAGTCCCACATTGCTAGTTGGGAGAGAGTTGCACCACTTTATAAGGTGGAGTGCTCCTTGGTGTGCTTGTGAGAACAGAAGGCTCTCTCCCACGCACTCCTCCTCCTCCTCCTCTACCGCCGCTCACTCATCACGTCACGTCACGCCGCATCGCGCCGCGGCTTGCGGGAATGTCGCCGAGCCGAGTTATATTTTTGCTGCTCGGAAAAATTTATTGAGTCATTGATTAATAATTAACGGACGCGTTAATTGTTTTGCCGTTTCCGATTCTTTTGGATCGTCGGGCAGTTACGGACTCGATCGTGCGGTTGTGCCCACGTCCTACCCGACCTGCGCTATATATACTGGCTGGGCGAACCCTAGCCGCCACTACACGCAACACATGGTTGCTTGACGTCCCTCTTCCAGTTAATTGCGCCGCAGTATTCCAATTCTTCTCCATCCCGTCTTTCGGCGTGCACCGGTTAAAGGGACAGTAGGCGATCAGGTTTTTGGGGAGCGCACTCGCGCAATTACTGGCTTCAAATTCTTCCCCAACGATGACTTCTTCACCGACGTCGCCAATCTCTTCATCGACAACATGAGCGACGCCAACGGTTCCGCTGCTGCTGCACCATACGTCTTCTTGATCTTCCTGTTTGAGATATTGCTAGAGTTTCTGCTTGTAGTAGTTGTTGTAGATTCGATCTATTTATCTACTGTTTTAGTAGATCGCATGATTAGTTTAATTCAGGTTATTCTAGTCATAAACTGTTTACCGTTTTCGTGGATTAAATCTAATGCAAAATTGCTTATATATTCAACAATGCAAAAACCTTATTATAGGCAATTTGCTTCATCTGGCTTTCTCGCGTCTACGAAGTTATTTCCCTTCAAAGGGGTACAATACAAACGGTGGTGCATGAGAGCAGTTTACTGGTTTCAGAACAGTAACTGATGTGCTGCCACCAAAGGCAAGCCTTAGGGCGAGCTTAATACTGAACAACAGGAGGCTTTTGTGTCACATCCCAAATTTTGGAACTAAGAAAAACTTAGTTTTACAAGACCCAAAATTCAGAACCAACAAAAACTTTTTGAAATGTTTTACTAATGATTGTGTTTTCCTTCCCATTGCTCTGTTTGACCTTGTGTGACTTGTTGTTCAAGTTGTTTGACCACTAAATATAAGCCTAAGAACTTAACTAAGATAAAAATATATCTAACTTTGGTGATCATGTTATGACAAGAAAATATTCCATATATCTTTTCCATTCCTATTTCTGGCCCAAAGTCCATTTCAATGATGTTTGGTTTAGCAACCACCAACACACCCACTCTTGAGAAAGTAAAAGTATTTCCAAGATTATGTGTTCCCAAAAATATGGAGATCCATATGCCATCTCCTATCTATTATTCAACCTTGATATTTTGCGTGTGTTTACCACTCCTATTTTATGAACCTCTATTTATCACTTCATTTTAAAAAGAACACAAGTGGGAAATATATTACCCCACATATTTTGTCTTGCTCAAAACCTTTTTTCAAAATTTCAAAGGTGGAGTTGAGATAATTTTAAACATCATCTTGTCATAATTAAGTGTGAGCATTTTTATAAGATAGTATTGTTAATTATGTAAATGGTGGTATGATTAGTTCTTGTGGTTTGATTGGTGTGATCTTGGATGTGATGTTGATCTTGTTGTGATTATTTGCTTGCTGGACTTATGGTTGCATTGATTGTTAATTCTTGTTTTATTGTTTGCTTGGGTGAATAATTACACCCATGTACTTGAGTCTTAAGTTGAAAACCCACTGATCACAAATGTGGAATGTGACTTGAATAAAAACAAAACCCTAAAGATATTCAAGGACTTGAATTAAAGGCCCAATTTAAAATAAGTAATCTGGTTTAATTTCCCTCTCTACCTATTTCTCCATTTTGTTATAACAATTATTTTATCTTATAAAATCCAGGAATAAGGTGATAACCATCTCATTATCATATTACTCTCTCCTCAAAATATTTAATCTCCAATTACAAAGATGTTTCCATTTGTCAAATTGGTTTTTCCAAAAATAACATATCAAAACCCTATGAACAAATGTGATTCCAAACATTTTATTTTCAACACTAATTTTTGTGGAGCTTCTAAATGTTATGAGGAGGCTACATGAATATTTTCAAATTTTTATAAAATGTTTTACTGCCTCAATTAAATCTCTAAAAAGCTACTGGATTTAAAAAGGAATCAAAAGAAAAGGAAGAAAGAAATCAGGCAGGGGGTTTTCTGCAAATGTTGCATCGTGTTCCTGTAGCCGCAGCACGGCGTGGCGCCAGTGCCGCCGTGCTCCTCGTCCTCGCTCCCGCGCGTCGCACGCATCGGACCCCCCCTCACGCTCTCCTGCCGCTCGATGAGGAGATAAGGAGCCCCCCCCCCCCCCAAGCCGCTCTGCTCTCCCTCACCCTTCACTCGCCCTCCTGCTCTCTCTCTCTGTTTCTCTCCTCTAAGACCGAATCCTCTCCATGGATGCCGTCGCACATCGGCGGTGATTGGAGCCTCCCCTAGCAATTCTGAGACCACCATCAACACTGCCTCGTTGTCCTCTACATCCCCGTCCAAGGAATCGAGAAGGGGCGCCCGGATTTGTCCCCTCCGAGATCATCCTCTTCTGCTCCGGCCGTCACCTTGCCGGGAAGCTCGCGAGCAGCTCCGTCCACCATTCCACGCCATTCTTGTCTCCCTGAGATCCCCTCCTCGTGAGCTAACTCGTGGACATCGCAATTTCTTTTAGGAACGCCGGAGACGCCGACGCCGTCCTCACCCGGAGCTCCAGCTCGCCTCGCTATGTCGTGCTCGTTCGGGAGGAAGACGAAGGCCTCGTAACGCTTCGCCATTCGCTCGTGGGCCGTTGGCTGGGCCACGATCTGCGCCGCACGGCTCAGATCTTGGCAGATCCAGCCCGCTGACCTTTTTTTTTAGTTAACCTTATTCTATTTCCTCAGATCTGTTTCTGGCACTTTAGTTTAAATCCTTTTTAAATAGTTTAAATGCAAATTTGGCCAAACCAAAAATCACACAAGTAGCCTAATGAGTTTGGAGTCATGTCTAACTTGTAGATCTGAAATATATTAATTTGTGTGGCTTTGAAAAATGTTGTTCTGTAACTTGTCAAAATAAGTGTTTTGTGCTAACTTAATTTATGTTGATCTAAAATTTAGGAATCCAATTGTTTTGGAAAGCTCTTCATATTAGCTTTCAACAGAATTTTGTCTCATGTGTTTTGGATGCCTAGAACTAAGGTTACATGCATTTCTAGTTTAGGCCAGTAAGCATTTTGTGCATTTTTAATAATTTTAGTAGATAAAATTTTGAGCCAAACTCAAGTGTGTTAGTTTCTAATGTTAACAGAGAACACAAATCCAGCTTTGCATGATTATTTGATTTACAGAACTCTCTAGGTGTAATTTTTAGTGAAAATGTTGTTTCTGCCACTAATAAAAAGGAATTATATTAAACGTTTTTAATTATGAAATTGTGGTTTGTGTTATTATTGATTTTTTGGTACTGTTACTTGTATGTTCCTGATTTTTAGCATGTTAAAATAGGTTAGTACAGTTTGTGACTTGTGCTAATCTTGTTTTGAGTTAAACATGTGTCGTTAAGATGAATCTGATGTTTCCAACAAATATTCAACCTTGCTTGTGTGCTTGAGAATTTAAGTGAGCTAAATAAATCTTTTTAACTAATGTTTTAGCTTCTGGTTGTTGAAAGTTTGATAATTGTGCTTAGCCTAGCATGCTAGTGGCACTCCCTAAAAGATGCTTAATCACTACTTTAACCATATCTTTATAAAGATGAGTAGTGTGGTGATTGCCAAACTTGTTTGTTAAATAATAATCTTCCCTAATGATTGTTGCTTGGTAGTATTGCTCGATATTTGTTGTTGGAGTGTCCTACTGTATGTTGATTGTGTTCTTTTCCTTTTTGTGACGCTAGATATAAACGCTACCGGAGTGGTGTTTGGAGAGGATTTATTGAAGAGGAATCGGAGTTTATTTCTTTGATCAGTGAGAAGAAGTCCAGGGACATTATGCTGGAATCAGGCAAGCTATTCTCTGAGCTTGCATCTATATACTTATATCTTGGTTCACATGTTTTACTTATAAAGAGCATAAGTGACTTATGTGGTGTTTGCCACTAAAGATATGATTTTGAAAACCCTTTTGTTTTTAAAATATAAGTATATTATTTTGACACCCTATATGGAGATATTAGATGGAAATTCTTTTTCAAACTATAGGATGGGAAAAATATTGTTTAATCAAAACTCCTTTGAAAATACTTCTGTGGATATGGAATACCGAGATGTCGGTGTCGAAGTGGAGAAATGGAGAATGGTGGTGTTTATGAAAAATGCACATTGTGTCTTTGTACTATGACGACCAGCCGATAACCTGTGCGACCACATTTACCCACATATGGGAAAGGGCGTAGTCATATAATTTGCTCATATTAGTATGGGATACCTCATCGAAGGAGACGACTCCGTTATGCATGGAGGGATGGTCTGAGGACCTACCCTTGACCCGGGTCTTCGCTCAAACTCTATGGAAAGATAAGGAGGAGGATTGAAGGTTCCACCATAAATCGCCGGGCAAAACTATGAGTCCTCACACTTAGATTCCGACGGGCTGGGTTAAGTGTTGATGGAAGTGTCATATGGGCAGGGTCCTATACTAGCATGAGCAAAGGACAGGCTATGGTCGGTGACTCAACTTCGCATACACCTTGTATGGCGGGACGTGGCTGACACGATGAGTTGCCGGATGGATGTGGGGAAAGCGTGCTACCTCTGCAGAGGGTAAAACTATTCGAATAGTCGAGTCCTCAGATATGGACAGTTGGGAGGCTGTCCTCTGACCATGTGCAAGTTTTGGAAAAAGTTTTGAGACTTGAAACTAAAATGGAGATGTGTTGTATCTGCGACTATACCGACGTGCTGGTATGAGGTTGCTGGAAAAGGAATTGACCATGAAGGGGTATGGTCGAGAAGTGCAAAGTTTTGTGTGTTGAAAGTGGAAAATGTTTTATGCAACTATACCGAAGGGCTGGTATACGGTTGTTGGAAAATGAATTGACCATGAAGGGCTATGGTCGAAAAAGGAGGAGATTTGGAGAAATAAACCAAATGGTGATTTTCCGGGAAAATATTTATAAAAAAGACTTCTTACCTTTTTCGACAAAGATGTATTTTCGGGATAAAGTTTTAAAATAGACTTCTTACAAAGACAGATTTATGGGAAAAGTTCTAAAAGCCTTCTTTGTTTTTCAATAAAGATATAGAGACTTCAAAAAAAGTTTTATTAAACAAACGTCTATCCTTCTCTTTTTCAACAAGGGTATAGAGTTTTCAAAGCAAATGAAGTTTTATTCAAACCATAAAAAGAGTAGTGCATGTTCATTCCGGGGGTAGTTTGCGAGTACAATCAAATGTACTCATATTGGTTTCGTCCCTGGCTATTGTCTTAGCCAGATTTTGAAGAGGAGCAGATCGAAGAGGAAGACATTCAATAACGTCAATGCGAACTAGGGCGCTTCCCAGTCAGCTGCATGTAGGGTTAAGGCGAATGACTTGGGCTCCACGTTGTTTGGTGATTTCCGCTGCAAGTACCTGTTGAAGTTATGGCTTCAAACAAGTAAGTAAATTCATTCGGTATTTATGGGTGTTCTGTGATGCCAATTCGAGTTATGTGCAACAACAGACTGATCATGGGATTGTTGCAGGAAACATAACGAGTATCTCGGATAGTTAATCCGGGGTCCTCACAGACTTGATATCAGAGCCATCCTGACTGTAGGAGACCTTAGTTAGCATGGACGTTAGTTAGGAAAGGAAATATCTTGTTAAAAATATATTACTACCAAAACACATTTTTATCAAAGGAAGCCCATGAAAATAGCTTCAACTTTTCTCACCTTCTCAAATATTTCTGATTCTTATCCCTCTATTTTAAGATTTTCCAAGGATTTCTCTACTCCCTCTTACCCGTTCAAAATACTTGACGATGAACCCAAGTGAGACCTAATTAGCTAGCACCTACAAGAAGAAGCTTCCATTTCGAATATTCAACATTCAACGTCAAGGTGATTGATCTGCAAATACCGAGATCGTCAGTATCAATAAAGCAAGAGACCTCGAAGACCTCAACTCAATATCAACAATTCCACTCAGTTACTACCTCGACAATCTCAATTTTTTCCGCTAAAGCCTAAGGCGACAAATGAAGACTTCACCAACCCTGTTTAACCAAGACCATAGGATAAACCTGATAGGAACCCTGGTTGTACTACCCGACTACCACGAGCATTTGGCGTCCGTTGGTACTAGATGTACCTTGTGTGCTCTTTGCTTGTTGATGGCTCCCAAGTGCAGGAGATCAATTGTAGTACCTTTCAATAGAAAAGGTTGTCGAACCCACGAGGAGCTGAAGGTATTGGTTAGTAAGATTGATAAATAAAACAATAAAAGATGCAGATGTTTTTGGTATTTTCAGTTGTATAGTTGCAAGCAGATAACAGATAGTAGCAAGTGAAAGCTCTCAAAGAGAGAAAGCCCAATCCTCTTATGTGGCAAGAGGACAAGCTCAAGTGATGTGTAACTTATATGTGGCAAATGTTCCCGAGGGCGGCATGGATGATGCTAGGCATAGAGATTTATTAAACAACACGTTGAATATCTTGTCAAGTTTTAATCTTCTTTGGACGGAGCCATAATTAGGTATAGCTAAATAAATAAACTACAACCCCTTATGATGGATCATGTGGCCAAGTAAATGACTGCACAAGAATTATTAAGACATAAAGTCCCACCATAGCATTACACTCTAAGGTCCCCGATACTAATACCCTCATAATATAACTTCATGACTCGGTCTCAGGTTTACATGTCCTCCCAAGTCTCCCTCAATTCATTATACTACGGTGTTCTCCTATGAGCCCATATAGGTGAAGTGTTGTGCAGTCGACGTTCGCACAACACCATCATAGAATCACATAAAAGATAAACTCTTGACAAAATACCAACACATGTCATATATAAATCATTGCCAATTCATCCTATGCCCTCAGGAACATACGGGAACTACTCACAACGTGCGAACATGATGATATTCAGTGGCATAAGTGGTACAACACAATCTGAAAATATAATCTCACCCTCGAACAATGACAAGTAGCCAATCATACACAGGTAGAATAGCACTTAAACAATAGCTAGGGTTCGAACAATCTCAAACTATGAGGGGGATGAAGTGGATCACGAAGATGGTGATGGAGATGGTGCTGGTCTTGACGTTGGTGTTGATGGAGACTCCGGAGGGGGGATGGAGGAGCCTTCCGGAGGTGATTCCGGCAGCGTTTCCCCCCTCCGATCTTCTCCGGCGGCAGCCTTCTGTCTTCTGTTTCGTGTTTCTCCGCCGCCTCCTTTCGCGAAACGCCAGGGGACCTTTTTTATAGGCGTTTTTAGGTCAAGACGAGTCGGTGGAGAAAATCGACGGCCACGGAGCTCCGAGGGGAAACGAGCTGGGCCCACGCGGCCATGTACTTTAGGCCGCGTGGGACCCTCCCATTTCCAGCCTGTTGGGCTTCTGGTCTTCAATTTAAGCCCATTGCGTTCGTCTCGAAAATTCTGAACCGTGCTCTTTGACCTTGCCCTTTTTGGAGTCCCGAAGCTCCCGGAAAGTCTGAAACACTAAAAAAGACGTTTTCTGGAAAAACAGGGTTAATTCCAAATAAATGGGAAAACTATGAAATATTCCCAAAATCATTATAAAACATTGATATAACCCTTATATGATGCAAATATGATTGGAATATAAGCAATTAAAGTGCAAAGTTCATGTATGCATTTTACATGCATCAACATCCCCAAGCTTAATCCATGCTCGTCCTCGAGTATGAAGATGATAAAACTAACATGGACTTTGCAATTTAATACTTAACAATGAATATCAAAGATGATTACTATTGCTACATATAGTCAAATGATTCATTCTTCAAAGGAGTAGCAATATGCAAATAGTTTATGAAGTGATATCAAGTATTCAAGACAAGGATGTTCATTGATAGTTCACAAAGTGTAACATAGCAAGTAATATGGACACATGTATGCATAATGATAAGTAGACATCCTACATGGTCATAGAGTGATGATGAAAATCTGAATATGATAGGTGGACACTTTGGAAAGATGTATATGTGAGTAGAGGTAAAGCATGCATAAGTTTCATCTAACTTCCAAACTCTCTACTTAAGTTAATGATTGCAATGTGGTAATACTTGGTGTCAAGCTCTCATTCCCCTATCATAGCATCTTGAATGATTTAGTTTAATGTGAGAGCAAATATGAGTAGTGTGCTTGACAAAGTAAAGGTTGAGTCTCATGCCCCTTGAATACAAGTACCTACACCATGTGTTACTCAACTTAGGAAACAAAGCAAGTTCAATTTAAATATCATTGTAAGTAAAATAGTATCATCAAGAGCGTCAACTGGGGTACCTCTTGTCCCAGGATATGGAACAAGCCCATATCAAAATGAACAATCTCAACACCCTTTTTATTTACCATTGGAATAGCTTTTTATTGTAAGGTGTATCACAGAGGTTCACCATAGCATGTAAGTAAATTTCCACCATGAATGATGCATGGCTTAGATTAGCGGCCCAGGCGTCTCTCTAACCATTTATACAAACTCATTTAAACTACTCCATTTCCTCATTTATTTCACCATGATAGCATCCATAAACAAAAGTACATGATATCAACTAAATATAATGAGTGCATGTTGAAAGCTTCATGTGACAGCACATATGCTAACTCCCAACCAAAGACATTTGTCAAGCCAAACATCATAATTTTAATCACAATGGGTCATGTTTTATTTATGCAATAAAAGTAAAGTGTGCATCAAGTTCGTGAGAGCTATATAACCAACTTTTCCCATAACAATCAACAACATAAGCATTTTAATTCAGAGGTATAGATAAACAAAATAACATGATAAACAACTCGGAATAGCATAAAGCTAATAGGTAGATATGGTGGACTCACTGGAAAACTTTGGTTGAAGGCGTTGGAAACAAGTTTTTATTTGTTGGAATTTTTGGGCTAGCAAAGGGAGAAAGTTGACCATCTAGATGCATGCATGAGTGTCCATAGAACTAACTAATCCATGTTAAACCAAGTAAAATAACAATCAGCACCAAAACATGAATAAGTTATAGCTCTTCAAAAAGGATTTGCAAACTATTACTCATAAACAAGCTCATGAATCATGCAACTATATGTATCATTAAAAATCAACTCAAACATCCCTTTTCCCAATCTTATAAAAGCATCCAACATATTTCAACCCATATTTCCAGTAGCTCTCTCATATATAATGATAGTGTGGTGGTCTCTCAAGACTCAAACAAAAACAAAAACGACGCTCCAAGTTTATGCGATAAAGTGTTTCGATCGAAAAACAGAAGTTGGACGTGTGCAAACCGAGAGTGTGTAGGTCCAGCGGGGTTGTCTTCACATCCCCAAGCTTATGGTCTTCACCATCCTTGGATAGCTCTTGGTGCATCTCCTCCAATCCCTGTGAAAAAACTTCAAAACACCGTTTCTCCCATCTCTTTTCTGTGGGGTGCATTAATAGTGATAAACAAATAGGTTCTTGCTGCATATAATCCTTGAACAAAAATTCATATGAATGTCCAGAAAGTATATAATGTTGTATGCCTACTCATAAACTCAATTGGATCAAAAAGATTCAACTTAAAAGCATGCATCAAACAAAATGGGACAGAATCTGTCCAGAAAAACAGCAGCAGCAAAACGTATTTTTCTACCCTACCAAACTTTCTCGAAAAATTCCGAAAAATTCATGCATACAGAGGATGAAAAGTTGCAACTACAGTTCAAATATGAGCTCATTCGGAGTTACAGAATAAGAATTAAAAATCATACCGTGCACTGATTCGTGCAGGAATAAAATCTCCGAACGCTATAAGCAACTTTTCAAGACCAAAATGGGTAAAACTTGGCACTTTATTAAAAACTCCAGAAACTAACTAGACACAAAATCTCTTGTTACAGCAAGAGGACACAAAGAAAAATCACACACAAAAATAACCGGGTTGCCTCCCGCAAAGCGCTTTCTTTATAGCCATATAGCTAGGCTTCTTACTTTTGTTTATTGAAGATGAAGCTCATGAGGGAGCTTGAACTTTGATGTTCCCCTCTTCTTGGGAAGTGTTCCATGCATAATACCAGGGTCCCATGGTGTCTCAAACCAATCAAAATAATAGTCAAGTTGAAACCTGGTTGAGAGAAAAAAAACACAAAAGTAATAACAACGAAGTCTAACTTTCTTTCTATGCATTGGCATTTTGTATATGAATGAAGTTTCCAATGCATATTAACAATAGTTACTTGCAGCCCATAATTATTAGTAGCATAAAGAGGGTTCTTACCTCCTCTTTCATAATAGTTGCAAGTAGTAGAAGTGTATTCAACCATATAACCAATAGAATCTTCCAACTTAGATAATTTGGGAACATAAGAGGATCATTAAATTTATTTTGGAATTCATTAGCATGCTTCCCTCTTTCAAAATAGTTGTTAAGATCAATATCAAGTTTAATATCATGGTTGCAACAAAGATTTGGAATAAGATAATTGCAAACCACATAAGTATTTCTCAACATAAGCAAATTTCTCCTCTATGGTGTTATTAGGAGAATTCAGGAACAATGTAGGACTCTCATGAGTGAGAGTATTGTCACAAACAGCAAGTATATCATTTTTATCCTCACATAAAGTAGTAACAACTTCCAAACGTGTAGGATTATCAACAAGCATAGGATCATCATCTAAAGCATTATCATATAGCTCATTTAAGCAACACTCCTCATTATCATCAATAAGTTTACTAACAAAAGGTTTTTGAGTTTGAGTGTTACTATCATATGTCGATGGTGAAGTTGGGGGATCCAACTCTTCATTCTCCAGTTGTTCATCTTTTTCAGCATCTTCTTGAGATTGCATGGGCATCCCCAAGCTTAGGTTTTTATCCTCTTCTTCACATTCTTCCTCTTCCAAGCTTATGTGTTCATCATCTTCTTCCTGCAAAATATTAGTACTTTCTTTGGGAGTAAAATATTTAAGAAAAACCTCCCTCAAAATACTCCAATCAGTTTTCACTTCTTCATCCAAAGACATGTACCAATCACGAGCATTACCAGATAAAGACAAATATAATAGCTTCCTTTTTATTTGATCATCAGAAATACCAGGAAGCCTAAATAAACCACATATTTCATCAATTGTTTCTATGTGTTCACATGCAGACTTAATTCCATCCCCTGTGAATGGATTTTTCATAACTCTTTTAACATGACCAGTGGGAATTTTAAATCCCACTTTAGGTACCTCAGACACAGTAGTTTCAACCACCTTTGCAGTAGTGGCATAAGCACTTTCATATAGAGCAAGATGCAGCGAGGCACGATTCATAAATGCCATAGTAACAATGAGATAAAACAGCTTTCAAGTTTCCTTACCAAACTTCTTACCAATAGCGCTACGCTCCCCGGCAACGGCGCCAGAAAAGTATCTTGATGCTCCCAAGTGCAGGAGATCAATTGTAGTACCTTTCAATTAGAAAAGGTTGTCGAACCCACGAGGAGCTGAAGGTATTGGTTAGTAAGATTGATAAATAAAACAATAAAAGATGCAGTGTTTTTGGTATTTTTGTTGTATAGTTGCAAGCAGATAACAGATAGTAGCAAGTGAAAGCTCTCAAAGAGAGAAAGCCCAATCCTCTTATGTGGCAAGAGGACAAGCTCAAGTGATGTGTAACTTATATGTGGCAAACGTTCCCGAGGGCGGCATGGATGATGCTAGGCATAGAGATTTATTAAACAACACGTTGAATATCTTGTCAAGTTTTAATCTTCTTTGGACGGAGCCATAATTAGGTATAGCTAAATAAATAAACTACAACCCCTTATGATGGATCATGTGGCCAAGTAAATGACTGCACAAGAATTATTAAGACATAAAGTCCCACCATAGCATTACACTCTAAGGTCCCCGATACTAATACCCTCATAATATAACTTCATGACTCGGTCTCAGGTTTACATGTCCTCCCAAGTCTCCCTCAATTCATTATACTACGGTGTTCTCCTATGAGCCCATATAGGTGAAGTGTTGTGCAGTCGACGTTCGCACAACACCATCATAGAATCACATAAAAGATAAACTCTTGACAAAATACCAACACATGTCATATATAAATCATTGCCAATTCATCCTATGCCCTCAGGAACATACGGGAACTACTCACAACGTGCGAACATGATGATATTCAGTGGCATAAGTGGTACTGAAAATATAATCTCACCCTCGAACAATGACAAGTAGCCAATCATACACAGGTAGAATAGCACTTAAACAATAGCTAGGGTTCGAACAATCTCAAACTATGAGGGGGATGAAGTGGATCACGAAGATGGTGATGGAGATGGTGCTGGTCTTGACGTTGGTGTTGATGGAGACTCCGGAGGGGGGATGGAGGAGCCTTCCGGAGGTGATTCCGGCAGCGTTTCCCCCCTCCGATCTTCTCCGGCGGCAGCCTTCTGTCTTCTGTTTCGTGTGTTTCGTGTTTCTGCCGCCTCCTTTCGCGAAACCAGGGACCTTTTTTATAGGCGTTTTTAGGTCAAGACGAGTCGGTGGAAAAATCGACGGCACGGAGCTCCGAGGGGAAACGAGCTGGGCCCACGCGGCCATGTTTTAGGCCGCGTGGGACCCTCCCATTTCCAGCCTGTTGGGCTTCTGGTCTTCAATTTAAGCCCATTGCGTTCGTCTCGAAAATTCTGAACCGTGCTCTTTGCCTTGCCCTTTTTGGAGTCCCGAAGCTCCCGGAAAGTCTGAAACACTAAAAAAGACGTTTTCTGGAAAAAGGGTTAATTCCAAATAAATGGGAAAACTATGAAATATTCCCAAAATCATTATAAAACATTGATATAACTTATATGATGCAAATATGATTGGAATACAAGCAATTAAAGTGCTAAGTTCATGTATGCATTTTACATGCATCACTTGTGTGTACTCTGCTTGTGTATTGTTTGTTAGTGAGTCCTTTACTTGTGTGTTGTTTTCCTATGTGTTTCACAATCACGCCTTGTCGGCAACACAAAGTAACCTCAAAATTCTCTTTTTACAAGACTCCTTTTGCTACCTAACAAAACCAATTTTGACCTCTTCGCCACAGTTGCACCTTGTAGCTGATGTAAACCCTCCTAGGAAAAACTTTCCAAAATATTTTTTTCTCTCATCTAAACCATCTCCCGATAAGAAATGACCGTTCAGCAATATACAAAAGACCCCTGATCCTTACCCTAAATAGCCTAAGATTTTTGCAACATAACCAGCAAGTCGGACAATAGCCTTCATGCACCATCTGGAGCAAGTGCGTCAAAATCTCGAAGGAAACTACAATTTTTCGCCAACCTCGTGAAGACACGAGCCCCACCTCGCCAAATTAACGTGTGAAATTACAAAAGTACTGCACCAATTTATCGTATCTAACTTTAGATTAACATCAGACTCAAGTCCACGATAGTACCAACTAATCTCCTAGGACTACAAGCCTTGACAAGAAACGAAGACATAAGGAGACCCATTTAGGATTTGTAACTAGAGCAACTCAAGGAGTGTATAAGAGTTGCTATGAAGATTCGAGCTCAGAGACCGACGATAATGATGGGTTTCAAAGGGATCATGTATCTACTCGCTTGACGAGCGGTTCGTGGCATTTTAATTCCTTGAGCTAACTTTACTAATTTTTACCTACGCGATAATCATGAGGAAAATCAAAGAAAAACCTCGAGTAACTCCTACCTATCACCGCAAACATGGGAAAAACGGATGAGAACCCTAGCCTGCCGCGGGTTTTCTGACCTCTAATACAAATTGAACATTCAGCAATTAAATTATCTTTAGATACAACTAATGGAATAATAGTAAGATACAACCTTTATAAGAGGATTTAGATTGAAAGCTAGGTAAAAACCATCATTTAGGAAGTAAGTATAAATCTTAAAGGAAGGAAGAATGAGAAGTTCAAGAAAGGATAATAAAAGCCTAAACTAAATCTTAATCTAGATCGTCTTATGTTATCAAGGCCATCTTATCTTCCTATCTCCCAAACCTTCTCGAAGTCATTCTGCGAGAGAAGCCACCCACAAGAAGGAGGAACTACGACAAGAAGGCATTGAAGAGAGATTTCTTGTTTTGGCAAAGAAGTAATATACCAGACTATCATTGAGTATTTGGAAACGCTATATCAGAATCCATTATTATTAATCTCTCTAAAAATAATGTGATATTCCAATGTTTGTGTTATATAGAAGTACTTTGGTAACAAGCCTCATGAACTTGTTAACAAATCACTTTTGTATGCTCAAACAATTGAGTGTCATATACAAATAAACGGAACGTCAGATAATCCAGTACATCTCAGCCTCTGGAATATGAAAAGTGGTTTGATGACAAGACTAGCTACCTTGTTAACAAATTCTTCTTGTATGACTAAGGCAATTCGATGTCGTAAAGGACACCCACATTCTTATACAACTAACTAATAGAAAGCTTTGCTAGGACTAAGTGGATGTCTTCACCACAGGGGTGAGACAAATGAGATTAGAACTCAAATAAAGGACGATAATGATTTTCTAAAATCAAGTGTATAACTTGGGAAAAATTCAAGTTCTAAATAAGAAAGTCACATGGAGATTTATAGTGTTTTCCCAAGGATATGATTTCCGAAACAAGAAAAGAAAAAGGTAACCGTTTGGAAAAACAACTGGTGTGAAGGTTCTTCACCAACTTTTTCTAAGGTCCACTAAGCCGTGACTTTTGAACAATCATCGATCCACACCCCCAAACCACCTACCTCAGGACACTCGAACTGACTTTTAGACTCCTCTGGAAGCTCGATACCCTAGACTCTACCTCTTAAGATTCTTACCAAAGCGTCATGAAGCTCAAGAACCAAGGAAGTCAACAATGAAGTATCTCCTTTACTCAGCTGAAGAAGGACAAAAATGAAGGCAACCAACCAACAGAATAACCCAAAGAATCAAACGACGGAAGCATCTGCTGTTGACAACATCAACCACCAAGCAAGTCCAGATGCACTTAGAAGTTATAACATCCTTCTTCTAACTAGAAACCGGAGAGAGTCGAGTACGCAGACTCGACGCATCCTGAAAATAACGCGTCCTCATTTGTGACCCTCGTAAGTAGAAAATATCAGGAAGTGATATCTGAACCAACCCCAAGCACCGAAGAGTGTCACCCAAGACGAAGATCATCAAGCTACTCAAGAAGAATGATGCCTCCAAGTCAACTCCATCAGCGACATCCAGCAAGACCATTAAAAACCCCTTTTTAAGGGGGGAAGACCTGCAATAGGTATACAGAAACAACATGGTAATAATTAGTTCCTTGCGCCTTAGCCTGGTAGTATATGGAAACACCCGACCAAGACTATCCATCAGCATCGATCGTCAAGTCAACCCCATCATCAAGGATCTGAACGCAGCAAAGAAGTTTATCGACAAAGGAAGCCCCACAAGATCAATTTGCCAAAATCTCACATGGCGACCTCGCTAAAGAAGTATCGACTTTGGAAGTATATTCAACCCAAAACCCGTGCCCTCGTACTCCCCTGTACCACCGGGCAAATCTCGAGGACGAGATTTATTTTTAAGGGGGAAGAGCTGTCACATCCCAAATTTTGGAACTAAGAAAAACTTAGTTTTACAAGACCCAAAATTCAGAACCAACAAAAACTTTTTGAAATGTTTTACTAATGATTGTGTTTTCCTTCCCATTGCTCTGTTTGACCTTGTGTGACTTGTTGTTCAAGTTGTTTGACCACTAAATATAAGCCTAAGAACTTAACTAAGATAAAAATATATCTAACTTTGGTGATCATATTATGAAAAGAAAATATTCCATATATCTTTTCCATTCTTATTTCTGGCCCAAAGTCCATTTCAATGATGTTTGGTTTAGCAGCAACCAACACACCCCCTCTTGAGAAAGTAAAAGTATTTCCAAGATTATGTGTTCCCAAAAATATGGAGATCCATATGCCATCTCCTATCTATTATTCAACCTTGATATCTTGCGTGTGTTTACCACTCCTATTTTATGAACCTCTATTTATCACTTCATTTTAAAAAGAACACAAGTGGGAAATATATTACCCCACATATTTTGTCTTGCTCAAAACTTTTTTCAAAATTTCAAAGGTGGAGTTGAGATAATTTTAAACATCATCTTGTCATAATTAAGTGTGATCATTTTTATAAGATAGTATTGTTAATTATGTAAATGGTGGTATGATTAGTTCTTGTGGTTTGATTGGTGTGATCTTGGATGTGATGTTGATCTTGTTGTGATTATTTGCTTGCTGGACTTATGGTTGCATTGATTGTTAATTCTTGTTTTATTGTTTGCTTGGGTGAATAATTACACCCATGTACTTGAGTCTTAAGTTGAAAACCCACTGATCACAAATGTGGAATGTGACTTGAATAAAAACAAAACCCTAAAGATATTCAAGGACTTGAATTAAAGGCCCTATTTAAAATAAGTAATCTGGTTTAATTTCCCTCTCTACCTATTTCTCCATTTTGTTATAACAATTATTTTATCTTATAAAATCCAGGAATGAGGTGATAACCATCTCATTATCATATTACTCTCTCCTCAAAATATTTAATCTCCAATTACAAAGATGTTTCCATTTGTCAAATTGGGTTTTCCAAAAATAACATATCAAAACCCTATGAACAAATGTGATTCCAAACATTTTATTTTGCAACACTAATTTTTGTGGAGCTTCTAAATGTTATGAGGAGGCTACATGAATATTTTCAATTTTTTATAAAATGTTTTACTGCCTCAATTAAATCTCTAAAAAGCTACTGGAATTAAAAAGGAATCAAAAGAAAAGGAAGAAAGAAATCAGGCAGGGGATTTTCTGCAAATGTTGCATCGTGTTCCTGTAGCCGCAGCACGGCGTGGCGCCAGTGCCGCCGTGCTCCTCGTCCTCGCTCCGCGCGTCGCATGCATCGGACCCCCCCCCCCCACGCTCTCCTGCCGCTCGATGAGGAGATAAGGAGCCCCCCCCCCCCGAAGCCGCTCTGCTCTCCCTCACCCTTCACTCGCCCTCCTGCTCTCTCTCTCTGTTCTCTCCTCTAAGACTGAACCCTCTCCATGGATGCCGTCGCACATCGCCGGCGATTGGAGCCTCCCCGAGCAATTCTGAGACCACCATCGACACCGCCTCGTCGTCCTCTGCATCCCCGTCCAAGTAATCGAGAAGGGGCGCCCGGATTCGTCCCCTCCGAGATCATCCTCTTCCGCTCCAGCCGTGACCTTGCCGGGAAGCTCGCGAGCAGCTCCGTCCACCATTCCACGCCATTCTTGTCTCCCTGAGATCCCCTCCTCGTGAGCTAACTCGTGGACATCGCTATTTCTTTTAAGAACGCCGGAGACACCGATGCCGTCCTCACCCGGAGCTCCAACTCGCCTCACTCTGTCGTGCTCGTTCGGAAGGAAGACGAAGGCCTCGTAACGCTTCGCCATTCGCTCGTGGGCCGTTGGCTGGGCCACGATCTGCGCCGCACGGCTCAGATCTGGGCAGATCCAGCCCGCTGACCTTTTTTTTAGTTAACCTTATTCTATTTTCTCAGATCTGTTTTTGGCACTTTAGTTTAAATCCTTTTAAAATAGTTTAAATGCAAATTTGGCCAAACCAAAAATCACACAAGTAGCCTAATGAGTTTGGAGTCATGTCTAACTTGCAGATCTGAAATATATTAATTTGTGTGGCTTTGAAAAATGTTGTTTTGTAACTTGTCAAAATCAGTGTTTTGTGCATAACCTAATTTATGTTGATCTAAAATTTAGGAATCCAATTGTTTTGGAAAACTCTTCATATTAACTTTCAACAGAATTTTGTCTCATGTGTTTTGGATGCCTAGAACTAAGGTTACATGCATTTCTAGTTTAGGTCAGTAAGCACTTTGTGCATTTTTAATAATTTCAGTAGATAAAATTTTGAGCCAAACTCAAGTGTGTTAGTTTCTAATGTTAACAGAGAACACAAATCCAGCTTTGCATGACTGTTTGATTTACAGAACTCTCTACGTGTAATTTTTAGTGAAAATGTTGTTTCTGCCACTAATAAAAAGGAATTAGATTAAATGTTTTTAATTATGAAATTGTGGTTTGTGTTATTATTGATTGTTTTGGTACTGTTACTTGTATGTTCCTGATTTTTGGCATGTTAAAATAGGTTAGTACTGTTTGTGACTTGTGCTAATCTTGTTTTGAGTTAAACATGTGTCGTTAAGATGAATCTGATGTTTCCAACAAATATTCAACCTTGCTTGTGTGCTTGAGAATTTAAGTGAGCTAAATAAATCTTTTTAACTAATGTTTTAGCTTCTGGTTGTTGAAAGTTTGATAATTGTGCTTAGCCTAGCATGCTAGTGGCACTCCCTAAAAGATGCTCAATCACTACTTTAACCATATCTTTATAAAGATGAGTAGTGTGGTGATTGCCAAACTTGTTTGTTAAATAATAATCTTCCCTAATGATTGTTGCTTGGTAGTATTGCTCGATATTTGTTGTTGGAGTGTCCTACTGTATGTTGATTGTGTTCTTTTCCTTTTTGCGACGCTAGATATAAACGCTACCGGAGTGGTGTTTGGAGAGGATTTATTGAAGAGGAATCGGAGTTTATTTCTTTGATCAGTGTGAAGAAGTCCAGGGACATTATGATGGAATCAGGCAAGCTATTCTCTGAGCTTGCATCTATATACTTATATCTTGGTTCACATGTTTTACTTATAAAGAGCATAAGTGACTTATGTGGTGTTTGCCACTAAAGATATGATTTTGAAAACCCTTTTGTTTTTAAAATATAAGTATATTATTTTGACACCCTATATGGAGATATTAGATGAAAATTCTTTTTCAAACTATAGGATGGGAAAAATATTGTTTAATCAAAACTCCTTTGAAAATACTTCTGTGGATATGGAATACCGAGATGTCGGTGTCGAAGTGGAGAAATGGAGAATGGTGGTGTTTATGAAAAATGCACATTGTGTCTTTGTACTATGACGACCAGCCGATAACCTGTGCGACCACATTTACCCACATATGGGAAAGGGCGTAGTCATATAATTTGCTCATATTAGTATGGGATACCTCATCAACGGAGACGACTCCGTTATGCATGGAGGGATGGTCTGAGGACCTACCCTTGACCCGGGTCTTCGCTCAAACTCTATGGAAAGATAAGGAGGGGGATTGAAGGTTCCACCATAAATCGCCGGGCAAAACTATAAGTCCTCACACTTAGATTTCGATGGGCTGGGTTAAGTGTTGATGGAAGTGTCATATGGGCAGGGTCCTATACTAGCATGAGCAAAGGACAGGCTATGGTCGGTGACTCAACTTCGCATACACCTTGTATGGCGGGACGTGGCTGACACGATGAGTTGCCGGATGGATGTGGGGAAAGCGTGCTACCTCTGCAGAGGGTAAAACTATTCGAATAGCCGAGTCCTCGGATATGGACAGTTGGGAGGCTGTCCTCTGACCATGTGCAAGTTTTGGAAAAAGTTTTGAGACTTGAAACTAAACTGGAGATGTGTTGTATCTGCGACTATACCGACGTGCTGGTATGAGGTTGCTGGAGAAGGAATTGACCATGAAGGGCTATGGTCGAGAAGTGCAAAGTTTTGTGTGTTGAAAGTGGAAAATGTTTTATGCAACTATACCGAAGGGCTGGTATACGGTTGTTGGAAAATGAATTGACCATGAAGGGCTATGGTCGAAAAAGGAGGAGTTTTGGAGAAATAAACCAAATGGTGATTTTCCGGGAAAATGTTTATAAAAGAGACTTCTTACCTTTTTCGACAAAGATGTATTTTCGGGATAAAGTTTTAAAAGAGACTTCTTACAAAGACAGATTTGTGGGAAACTTCTAAAAGCCTTCTTTACTTTTTCAATAAAGATATAGAGACTTCAAAACAAAGTTTTATTGAACAAACGTCTATCCTTCTCTTTTTCAACAAGGGTATAGAGTTTTCAAAGCAAATGAAGTTTTATTTAAACCATAAAAAGAGTAATGCATGTTCATTCCGGGGGTAGTTTGCGAGTACAATCAAATGTACTCATATTGGTTTCGTCCCTGGCTATTGTCTTAGCCAGATTTTGAAGAGGAGCAGATCGAAGAGGAAGACATTCAATAATGTCAATGCGAACTAGGCGCTACCCAGTCAGCTGCCTGTAGGGTTAAGGCGAATGACTTGGGCTCCACGTTGTTTGGTGATTTCCGCTGCAAGTACCTGTTGAAGTTATGGCTTCAAACAAGTAAGTAAATTCATTCGGTATTTATGGGTGTTCTGTGATGCCAATTCGAGTAATGTGCAACAACAGACTGATCATGGGATTGTTGCAGGAAACATAACGAGTATCTCGGATAGTTAATCCGGGGTCCTCACATTTTGAGAAGCTCGATACTCTGTTCAAGAGTGTCCTTTTGAGTGTTCTTGACGATTCCATTGTGGATTCGTATATCGTTTGATAATGGTAAGGACATGTGGGATGCGCTCTACGCCAAGTTTGGGGCCTCGGACGCTGGCAGCGAGTTGTACGTCATGAAACAATTCTATGACTACAAGATGACTGATGAGTGCTCTGTTGTATAACAGGCTCATGAGATACAGTCGCTCGCAAAGGAAATTGAGCACTTCAAGTGTAACTTACCGGACAAATTTGTTGCCGATGGCATTATTGCCAAGCTTGCACCCTCATGGAGCAACTTTGCTACTTCTCTGAAACACAAGAGACAAGAGTTTTCCGTTTCGGATCTCATTGGGTCGCTTGATGTGGAAGAGAAGGCGAGAGTGAAGGATACACGTGCTCGAGTCGCCGAGGCTGGTTCTAGTGCCCATGTGGTATAGAAGAAAAATTACCAGCAGCCCCACAAACCCAAATTTAACAAGAGCAACTCTATGGGTAAAGGCAAGTCTGATGGACGGTTCAAGCCGTCACAGCTTACTAACTTTAAGAAGAGTAACAATAAGAAGCCGAGGATGGGATCATGCCATGTTTACGGTGATCCGGATCATTGGGCACCTCGCTGTCCCAACCGCCATGAGCTGCGCGAACTGGACAACAACGACAAGACTGCCAATGTTGTCATTGGCGACACTGAGATGAAGGATTCTGGGTACGGTATATTTCCTACCATTCTTTCAGTTTGTCAGTCTCCTCAATGGTTGATTGACACTGGTGCCAATGTACATGTCTATGCTAATGCCTCTATGTTGTCTTCTTACCAGTCACAGGGACTTCTCCTGTGCTGATGGGGAACGGGTCACATGCTTTTGTTCGTGGTGTTGGCACGGTCGATCTGAAGTTTACTTTGGGGAAGATCATGCGCTTGAAGAACGTGCATCAAGTGCCCTCCATCAATAAAAATCTCGTCAGCGGATCTCTTCTGTGTTGAGATGGTTATAAGTTGGTTTTCGAGTCCAATAAAGTTGTAATATCTAAGTATGGACAATTTGTTGGTAAAGTCTATGAGTGCGGAGGCTTGTTCCACCTATCTTTGTCAGACTTTTGCACTAAAATCATTAATCATATTTGTCACGAGGTTGAGTCCAATATTTGGCATTCACGACTTTGTCAAATTAACTTTGGTTGCATGACACGGCTAGCTAGTTTGGATTTAATTCCGAAATTCTCTACTGTCAAAGGTTCCAAGTGTCAAGTGTGTGTGCAAGCTAAACAACCTCGCAAGTCACATAAGACTGCTGAGACAAGAGACTTGGCACCGCTGGAACTTATACATTCGGATCTCTGTGAGATGAATGGCGTGTTGACAAAAGGCGGAAAGAAATATTTCATGATGCTTATTGATGACTCTACTAGATATTGTGCTATGTGTACCTTCTGAAATCAAAAGATGAGGCTTTAAACTTTTTAAAATCTATAAAGCGGAAGCAGAGAACCAACTTGATCGGAAAATTAAACGGCTAAGGTATGATCGTGGTGGAGAGTATTTTTCCAATGAGTTTGATTCTTTTGTGCGGAATATGGTATAATCCATGAGAGGACGCCTCCCTACTCACCTCAGTCAAATGGTGTGGCTGAAAGAAAGAACCGAACTCTAACTGATTTGGTTAACGCCATGTTAGAAACTTCGGGTCTCTCCAAGGCATGGTGGGGGAGGCTCTATTGACAGCTTGTCATGTCCTAAAATGAGTTCCCAAAGAAGAAAACTGTTTCTCCATTTGAGGAATGGGAAAGGAAGAATACGAGACTCTCTTACTTTCGTACTTGGGGTTGTTTGGCGAAAGTCAATATACCAATTCCCAAGAAATGCAAGCTTTGACCAAAAACCGTGGATTGTGTTCTTTTGGGCTACGCTTTTCATAGCGTTATTTATAGATTTTTGGTAGTAAAATCTGAGGTATCCGACGTTAATGTTGTACGATTATGGAGTCGAAGGATGCGACTTTCTTTGAGGATATCTTTCCATGAAGGATATGCCTAGCTCATCAAATCAGGAGATACCTAATACATCTAGTCAGGAATTGGCTGTTATTCCTGATCCTACCATTTCGATAGAACACACTGATAATCCTATGGAGGATGACAATGAAGTTCCTGTTAGGAGCAAGAGACAGAGGACTGCAAAGTCTTTGGTGATGATTTCATTGTGTACCTTGTGGATGACACACCCAGTACCATTTCAGAAGCCTATGCATCTCTTGATGCTGACTACTGGAAGGAAGCTGTCCGTAGCGAGATGGATTCCATCTTGGCTAACGGAACCTGGGAAGTCACTGATCGTCCTTATGGGTGTAAACCTGTAGGATGTAAGTGGGTGTTCAAGAAAAAGCTTAGGCCTGATGGTACTATTGAGAAGTACAAGGCGCGGCTTGTGGCCAAGTGTTATACCCAGAAAGAAGGTGAAGACTTCTTTGATACTTACTCACTGTGGCTAGACTGACCACGATTTGAGTGCTACTTTCGTTGGCTGCCTCGCATGGTCTTCTCGTTCATCAAATGGACGTTAAGACAACTTTCCTAAATGGAGAGTTAGACGAGGAAATTTACATGGATCAGCCCGATGGTTTTGTAGTACCTGGTCAGGAAGCAAAGGTGTGCAAGTTGTTCAAGTCTTTATATGGCCTGAAGCAAGCTCCTAAGCAATGGCATGAAAAGTTTGAAAGAACTTTAACTGCTGCAGGTTTCGTTGTAAACGAATCTGACAAGTGTGTGTACTATCGCCATGGTGGGGGCGAGGGAGTTATTCTCTGTCTGTATGTCGATGACATACTGATCTTTGGAACCAACCTTGAATTGATTAAGGAGGTTAAGGATTTCTTATCTCGCTGTTTTGAGATGAAGGATCTAGGAGTGGCTGATGTTATCTTGAACATCAAGCTGCTGAGAGATGGTAATGGTGGGATTACACTGCTTCAGTCTCACTATGTGGAAAAGGTCTTGAGTCGCTTTGGGTATGACGACTGCAAGCCTTCTCCGACACCATATGATCCTAGTGTGTTGCTTCGAAGAATCAACAGAGTGCTAGAGATCAGCTGAGATATTCTCAGATTATTGGCTCGCTTATGTATTTGGCTTGTGCCACGAGGCCTGACATCTCTTTTGTGTGAGCAAGTTGAGCCGGTTTGTTTCTAATCTAGGAGATGATCATTGGCATGCTCTTGAGAGAGTTATGCGTTATTTAAAAGGCACTGCGAGCTATGGAATTCCTACTACGGGTATCCGAGGGTACTGGAGGGTTATAGTGATTCAAACTGGATATCTGATGCTGATGAGATTAAGGCCACGAGTGGTTATGTGTTTACACTCGGTGGTGGCGCTGTTTCCTGGAAGTCTTGCAAGCAGACCATCTTAACAGATCAACTATGGAAGCAAACTCACAGCATTAGACACACCACTGTTGAAGAAGAGTGGCTTCGTGAGCTCTTGATGGACTTACCTGTGGTTGAAAAACCAATACCCGCTATCCTTATGAACTGTGATAATCAGACTGTGATAGTCAAGATTAAAAGTTTTAACGATAATCTGAAGTCATCAAGGCATGCGAAACTACGGAGTTATTGCGTTGGATTATATCCAAACATCTAAGAATTTGGCAGATCCCTTCACAAATGGTTTATCACGTAATGTGATAGATAGTGCATCGAGGGAGATGGGTTTGAGACCCATGGTATAAGTTGTCCACAGTGGTAAACCACTCTATGTGATCGGAGATCCCGTGAATTAGAAGTGGGAGAAAAGCTGTTGGTCAGCTGGGAGGAGAGTTCCCTACATTACTTTTCCCACTCCGTGAAGATGCAATACTCTCCTGATCTGCATGCAGGTTGATGTTTATCTTAATGTGTTCCAAGTGGCTTGCCTTTATAAGCAGAGATGTTGTCCTGCAGAGCATCTCTTGAGATATACCTATATGAGTCTGACTATTAAACGTCGTAGTCTATGAGAGTTGGGTGCTCTTTAATAAACTCATGAAAGGTCTTGGAGTATGATGCATAAGCTCCACCCGCGGGGAAGCCTTGCGGCAGCCCAGTATCGGTCAAGGATTTGTGTGAAACTAGATCGCAGCAAACTTGTAGTTCAAGGCATAGTCCACTATCCAAGTTGTGATCTAGTGTAGCATAAATTTTCAAGTGGAAGTTCAACTTAACAGTCTCCTCTAACCACCGGTATAAAAAACAATGTTTTGGAACTGAATGATGAGATGTGTGCCAATAAGACTTTGTGGGGGATTGTTAGAATTTGTGGGCTTTTGCCCAGCTTTAGCCCATGGCCCAATTAAATTTCGAAAATCTCATGGGCCATTTATATGGCTGGTTTGGGGACTAAAGTTTAGTCCCACATTGCTAGTCGGGAGAGAGTTGTACCACTTTATAAGGTGGAGTGCTACTTGGTGTTCTTGTGAGAACAAAAGGCTCTCACCCGCGCACTCCTTCTCCTCCTCCTCCGCCGCCGCTCGCTTGTCATGTCACGTCACGCCGCGTCGCATCGCGGGTTGCGGGAATCTCGCCGAGCTGAGTTATATTTTTGCTGTTCGGAAAATTTATCGAGTCATTGATTAATAATTAATGGACGCCTTAATTGTTTTGCCGTTTCCGATTCTTTTGGATCGTGAGGCTGTTACCGACTCGGTCGTGCGGCTGCGCCCACGTCCTACCCGACCTGCGCTATATATACCAGCTGGGCGAACCCTAGCCGCCACTACACGCAACACATGGTCGCTCGCCGTCCCACTTCCAGAACATTGCGCCACCGTATTCCAAGTCTTCTCCATCCCGTCTTCCGGCGTGCACCGGTTGAAGGGACAGTAGGCCTCCGAAACCCCACCTCTTGTGATCCTGTAAGGGAGAGGGGCGATCAGGTTTTTGGGGAGCGCACTCGCGCGACTACTGGCTTCGAGTTCTTCCCCAACGACGACTTCTTCCCCGACATCGCCAATCTCTTCATCGACAACATGAGCGACGCCAACTGTTCCACTGCTGCTGCTGCTGCTGCACCGTACGTCTTCTTGATCTTCCTGTTTGAGATACTGCTAGAGTTTCTGCTTGTAGTAGTTGCTCTATATTTGATCTATTTATCTACTGTTTTAGTAGATCGCATGATTAGTTTAATTCTGGTTATTCTAGTCATAAACCGTTTACCGTTTTCGTGGATTAAATATACTGCTAAATTGCTTATATATTCAACAAAACATAGCCCGAACGTGCACCATCAGACAAGTGCACCCAGTATTCATAAGACCCCGTTGGTCGGCTGGGACAAGGTAGAACCATACACTAGTACATAACGACATTATGAGCACATTTGGTGGCATGCAGCATGCCAGACCAGGCCCGCTAGCTACAAGCGCCCAGCGTTTGGTGGCCTACATCCGCTTCTGGTCCAGTCTAGCACGCTCTTTAAAGCACCGTCGGGTCAGGCCGACTGGACACGCTCGAATCGAGCGTGGCCGTGAAGTCAGGCCCTGGCGAACGCACAGTGGAGAAGGGTGGGGGACGCATCAATATTCTGCCCACCACTCTCTCTCTCCTCTCACTCGTTGCTGTCACCGCCGAACTGCTCCCCTCACGTTCCATCAAGCTCCACGTCTGCCGGGGCCAGAGTCTTGCAGCAGGGCAAGTATGAGCCCCGTGGTGGGTAGGCCATTCGGAGGGCGGTGATGCTGGCAGCGGAGGCGGCCACAAGCACTTAGTCACGTGAACCCCCGCCGGGATTCAGCCCGAGGCCACGATTCTCCCTGCTCCCCTGTCCCCTCTTTCGGCTTCCAGGTCTGGGATTAGAGCGGACGCCATCTCTGCTCCGATGGCCGCTCCACCTTCGGCATCGGCAACTCCGGCGTCGGCAACGGTGGCATCTGCATCGACATCGGCAACGGCAAAATCAAGGAAGAGGAAGGGCAAGGACCCAACGTCGTACGTCTCTGATGGTAAGTTTGCGATCCCCAGTCCGTGATTAGGGTTTTTTCATGCTCGAGTAGATGTTCAGTCGACATGCATGTCCATTAGTGTAGATGTTCCAGTAGATCTAGTAATAGTTGCAATAGATGTTACGGACATGCATGTCCATTTGTGTTTATTCCATGCCAGTGGTCACCGCGGCACGACGGTGGTCACTGGCATTGATCTTTGCAATGTTGCAATGGACAATGTCATTGATCCTTGCACCATTGCAATGGACAATGCCATTGATTGTAGCATTCTTCAACCATCTTTGCTTATATGACTGGCCCTAGTGCTTCTTTATTTGCAGAGCTGGGAGGTGCTCTGCGATATGATACCTGATCCTCCTGCACCTCTTCAGGACCGCATGTACCACAACACTGCAGTTAGAAGGGCAGTTGTAAAAGGGCTAGAGGACGCTGTGAAGGAGATGGAGCGCAAGAACTTTGATGGGGAGAAGCATGTAGGCTGTCCTCCACGCCTGGGAAATGAACCATCCGAGGTGGTGCCGCGGCGCCTCTATGTCGAGCTCAACTACTCCAACCTGAAGGTCATCGTCCTTCCTCCAGAACTGAGTCCGCTGCTGGTGAAGAAGCTGAACCTCAAGAAGTCCAAGTCTCAGCCCCAGCCCAAGACCTCCGTGCCAATCCGGTGGCCAAAGTGGTGTGAGTACTTCGTGCAGGTCTAGTGGTTCGAGGAGGACCTCGTCATCTTCAAGGGCTGGAGGGATTTTCTCTGGGATAAGAACTTGGATGTGGGTGACCTCGTGGTGTTCAAGTACCATGATGGGGGCTTCGACAACATCGAGGTCTTCAAGTAAATCACCTCCACTCAGAAGGTGTTTGAGTGTGCCTTCCATCCCAGGTGATGATCTCCAGCAGTTTAGATGAAGTTGAAGGAGTTGTTTGTAGGGAAGTTGTATGAACCCTCTGCTCCTCGATAGTGTGTGTTTGGTAACATGGTAGCAATTTAGTCTTATCTCAGCTTACTGAGAGAAGGATGTTGAAACTCTGGACCCTATACATTACTTTAAAAGTTACAATTGTTAAGTACATATGCTGAAACATAAACGCTCTAATTTTAAGCAAAACTGAAATGATATCTTACGTACCTATTTAGGTGGCTCTTGTTGATGAACCGGAGAACCAACCCACGTCTTGTCAACAAGATATTTCCATGTCGACATCTTCATACGACCCATGACAACAACCATACTTTCCATGGAGGCCACCACCGGCCCTGACTTTTATATGTGGTGTCACTGAAATCTAATCTGATACGTCTCGGGCACAAACCCTAGTGGGTGTGGCTAGCCTAGAGTGAGAGCGAGAGCGTAGCACACCCGGTGCGTATTTCTAGAATAAACCATGAGTTTTGTGCAAAACCTACCAATCATCCCCCAACTTTACACCATCTTTTCACGTGCTTCAGATTATTTGTTCATCCATTCAAGTTTACTTCTAGGTAAACAATGATTGCTACAGATATTTGTTGGCCCATTCACGGTTTACTTTTACTTATTATCTGTACACATGTAATTTTGATCATAAATGTGAAGTACCGTGAAAGTTAGGGCAACTCTAATGCGCAGACGCAAACAGACCAAAACAGACACAATTTTTTGTTCATTTTTGTCGGTTTGGGTCGGTGGATGGACAACAAATGTATGTTCGTGTCCGCGCGCCCGCGTGACGACCCAACGTGCGTGACCCATATGGTTTTTTTTAACTTATATTAATAGCAGGCTAAAAGGCCGTTCTGGTTACAAGTAGGGGGCGGGCCACAAATGGCCATTTTAGAATACCTAAAAAATATTTATATACATAAGAGGCTCGCCGCGGGTGCCCTACTCGTCGTCGTCGTCGGGGATGACGATGTATGGCGGCACGACCCAGAGATGGGCCGGCGTCACACGGCCAGGCGGCATGGGCGGCTACTCCTGCTCATGCTCCTGCAGCAGCGGCGGCAACAGCTCGGGGGCAAGGCCAGTCCAGTACCAGGACTGGCCGTAGAGCCCGGCGGGGAGCGGCTTAGCCTGCTGCTGCAGCTCCGGGTCAGTCTCCATCCCGGCAACCCATGGCTGCGGCGGAGGCGGCTGCTGCTGGGCCTCCTGGAGCACACGCTCCTAGCACATGACCTCGTCCTCGACGAGCGTGCGCCTGAACTCCTCGAAGACCTGTGGCAGCAGTTGGTCACCGTCGTTGACCCCTCCTCGAAACAAAGCCCCTCCTCCTGGCCCGGCAGCGGCGATGAGTACAGCTCCGGCACGGGCGGCGGCGTAGGTACCGGAGCGAATAATCTCTATCGGTGCTCATCGTGCTCCTCCCGGAACCACGTGTCCCAGTGGCGGGAGTTCGGCGCGAAGGCCGGGTCGTCGAGGTACTCCTCTGGGAGCACGGCGCAACGCGCTCGATCTCCAGGGCCCGCGCACGGCCACTCGTTGGAATGGGCGGCACCGAAATTCGTTGTGGATTTTGGTGCCAGAAGTCCTGCAGGTGCACATCGGGCCAGCGCACGGGCTTCACGTGGTTCCAGTGCCACCAGCACTCCTTGACGGGGACAAAGCGGCGGCAGCGCCGCGGCGGCCCCCCACCACCACAGCCCCCGGTAGGGCGATGCTGAACGGGGCCGGAGGAGCAGTGGCTGGGGCACAGCGCGAAGGAGGAGGCGGAGCATTGCGTGAAGCAGATCTGCGGCCGCCGGAGGACGAGCCGGCTTCGTGGTCATGGTTCACCTTGCCGTTCCACCGTAGCGGCATTGCTCCGGCTAGAGTTGTGCTTGTTGGCGGCGGCGGCGGGGGGGAGCACGATGGTGCTGGGAAATGGGGATGCAGGTGGCGGTGGCCGTCGCTATCCGCACGGGCGCATTAAAAAGGACCGGGGGAGGGAGACGAGCCGGCAGCAGGGTCGCTGCCAGGTGGGGCTAGGGAGGACACTGAGCGGACGCGAGAACGGTCCGTCTCTAATCTGTCGGATGCAAACCTGACCCACTTTTGCTCTAGGCTTGGGTTGCCGCGGACACGAAACGAACAGAAGACGGACCAAATTACGAATTGCGTCCCCACGTTGGCCCTGATTTTGGCCACGCCGACGCAAACGGACAGAAACAGACCAAATGCGTCAAATGCGTCGGCGCGTTGAGTTGGCCTTAGCGCGAAGTTTTCTCTCTCAAGGTAGAAAGGCGCACCATGCACATTTCTAAAAGCAATTTCTGCGGACTAAGGCGTGGCCTAGTGGTGGGGAGGGGCTGATGCCTTCCCACTTAACCGAGTTCGAGTATTCATGCTCGCAATTTCGGTAATGTTGCACCCCTCTTTTATCAAAAATACCGCGGGTCTCCTCCCATAGCGAATCATTTTTTTTAAAGCAATTTCTCGCAGCTTGCTCGTGCAACGACACAGTAACTAATCTTGACGCTAAGATTTTGCCTGGTTGTGCATGAGACGTGTGGTCTCATCGTTTCAGCATTTGCCAGCTCTAGTTACTCACGTCTACCTGGTTTCATCACGTGATTCGAAACAAAGTTGGAGGCGGCCGGCGCAGCGTCCGTGCAGCTCCAAATCGTCCACACGGCTCAGGAAGAAGCCAACGAGGACCCATTTTCGGACAATGACAACAGCGTCTGCTTCAATTTTCAACGATTTTAGTTCATAATCCATGACAAAAGGACGAAATCAAGTGCCAATTATAGACAGTGTGACTGAGTTGAGCGAGTCTTTTCGCACACACCTAACTCGCCGACGCTGCCAAACATAAACGCTAGCTTTCCCGTTATGTGATCCCACTGCCCTTGAGACTGAACATACATGACCAGCTGCCGACATCAGAACATGCCGTCTGCCATGCTCACTAGAGTTTGACTTGGAGATTATACGCCTCTCGTGTAAGTTGAGGCGCTAGGTACTGGTATAGGCAGCAAATTAGCAATTCCATACTACTCCGTAATAGTAAGAGATATTTTTAGCTAAAAGGTGAGCATTAGCTAAACGATGGTTATCCGTGACAATCTTTGCTAGCATGAAAAGAAGGAAATCGAAAATGAATCGACAGTAGCAAAGAATGGGATAAAGTGGCATGCAAAACAGTGGCAGAATTAATTGGGGATTGGCATTCGGCACGGCATTAATCAAAAGTGGGTGTGCATGGGTCTGCCATTCACATGATCCAACTAGCTCCATTGATTGGGGGCAATGTACCTTTTCTCCAGCTGCTTACTCACAGAGACACCTGTGCTCCTTCTTCCACTGTGCTCACATAGTCACATGAGTACAATCGCCAAGAAGCTCACGACATCTCCCACTCGCCGATTCCAAAACATATTTAGCATTCCTCCCTCCCTGCGCTGAGAATTCCTCTTGCGGTTGCATTGTTCTTCTGGGTAAGCTTGGGATTCCAACTCTCTTGTAACTCTGATCTGATGCTCAACTGAGGATCTTGAGGGATTGATCTTTTTTCTTTGTTCAGGATTAATTTGAAGATGCGGACTACCTTGATTGCCCTCTACATTACAGTTTGTTCTGTCCTGTTCATCCTATCGAAGATGCTCATCTCGTTCCTGTGCTACAAGAAGTGGGCTCGCAAGAAGAGGATCATCGAGACCAGCCTGACAGGTAAGTACTGCAGTAGAGATTTCAGGCATGGAACTATATGTCATCAACGGGAGTTCATACAAGCTTCATGAGGATCGTTCCTGCAGGTGGCAAGATGGTGATCTTTCGTTCGGCCGCGATGCAGTCTCTTAGCCCCAAATCGTTCATGAGGATGATCATGGGGCTGTCCAGCAAGGACATCATCGGCTCCGGCGGATACGGGACGGTGTACCTGCTGAGGCTGGACGAGAAGTCGGCGTTCGCGATCAAGAAGCTCAACCGGGGCAGCGCGGAGATGGACCGCGGGTTCGAGAGGGAGCTGGACACCATGGGCGACATCAAGCACCGGAACATCGTCCCTCTCGTCGGCTATTACGCGGCGCCACACTTCAACCTCCTCATCTACGAGCTCATGCCCAACGGCAGCCTCGACAACATCCTCCACGGGAAGGAGGAGGAGAAGAAGCAGGCGCTGCTGGACTGGCCGGTGAGGTACAAGATCGCGCTGGGGGTGGCGCGCGGGCTGTCGTACCTGCACCACGACTGCATACCGCACGTCATCCACCGGGACATCAAGTCCAGCAACATACTCCTCGACCACAACATGGAGGCCAGGGTGTCCGACTTCGGCCTCGCCACCCTCATGAAGCCCAACGAGAGCCACGTCACCACCGTCGTCGCCGGCACCTTCGGCTACCTCGCGCCAGGTCCGCATCGCCAAGCTCTTGCACTCCTTTGCGAAATCGATCATGGATCCCTGAATCTGCTGTATATATGCTGTCCAGAGTACTTTGAGACCGGGAGGGCGACCACCAAGGGCGACGTCTACAGCTACGGCGTCGTCTTGCTTGAGCTGCTCACCGGGAAAAGGCCGACGGACGAATCGTTCCTTGAGAACGGCACACGGCTGGTTACCTGGGTAAGCAAAGCATCCGTCTCACATGGCTTATGATTTTGTAATCACTCTATTGCCCGCTCTGCTCTCGTCGTCTTGCCGGTATCTGTTGCTGACACTGCTCTCGTGTACCTGACACCAGCAGATTCGATCAAAATCTAAATACCAGATACAAGTAAGACTAATTGCTTAATTCTGCATGATACGATGCTCTTAAGAGAACTGTTTTGGCTTAAATCACTCGAATAATCGTCGTACGAAGTGGCCAATGAATGATGCTGAAATAACTAACGAACCTATAGCTGTCGATTAACTAGTCTAGTTAGCACTGTGTAGCTGCTGTATCCATCAGAAAACTGATGAGCGGTGGCCATCACCATGAGGTCCCCAACCCAACGTACTCCCAAGTCAAGATCAACCAGTGCACGGATGTCAAAAAAAAAAAGATGTCAAAAAAAAGATCAACCAGTGCACTAGTGCAGTGCTACCTAATAAGAGTAGCATGTGCTTAATGCTAGTTATGGACATGTACTACTCTTTTTATAGCTGTGAAATAAGGACGTAGGATGAACTAGTTAGATTCATCCATCCATTCCCCAGCCGTGCTATGACATCGATCCATGGTTGCACCGTGTTTTCAGGTCAAGGAGACAATGGAGGAGAAGAGGGAGGAGCACGCCGTCGACAGCGCGTTGCCGTCTTTCCCCGCCGACGAGGTCAAGTTCGTGTTCACCGTCGCGGAGAAGTGCCTGGAGTCTGATCCCCGCGACAGGCCAACAATGACGCAGGTGGCCAAGATGCTTGAGCAGGCGAAGCTGGCCTAGTATAAATGTATAATATAGTATGCTAATCAATTAACGCGCAGTATGTAGCTAGTTCCTTAATCTGTCTGCAGACTTTTCTTCCACTCTAGGTGTTGATTTTGCGAAATTCGGGATGGGTTCCGAACAAAGTTTTCACAAGATTTTTGTTGGCAAGCTGCCACAAAGGCGTTGTATAAGAAGCAAAAAACTATTGTTTGGATTAGTAATATATTTGTACAGCTAAGATTGTGATTCAATGCCGCTTTTCGCTTTACTCGTTTTTTTTATAGAATTTAGGTATGTTCGAAAACAAGCATGCTCCGCCACTCATCATCCTTTTTTTCGATGAAAGGACCCCAACGGGCCCCCAATTTCATAGAATTGAAAGTGTCAGATACATTTTTCAGATGTCCTAGTATAAATGTATACATCACCCTCACGCACATCCACAGACAACATAACAGGACAAACCCCTCTTTCCTGCCAACAACACTATCCAAAAGGAGCAGAACAATACAATGCTGAAAAACATAACATCGTCCTGGGACAACGCTACAGAGTCAACCTAACAGGTAAAAAGAGCAGGCCAAAAGAAAGCAAAGATCTACACAACTATCCTCCTCCGAATCATATTCCAGCCATGATCATGTCCAAAAATGTCTTGCGCCGCTCTCGCCAACCTGCTAGCCCAGCTTTTGCAGCCCGCTTCTCTGTAATTTCACTCAAGTATTTAATAAAATGACATGCAAGAAGTATAACATTAGTATACTTTTTTTTAGATAAAAGGCAGTTTTATTGCCCAGTTTTGAGTTAACGAAGCCAGAGAGGTTCAGCATACGGTTACAACTGCTGCGGCATACAGCTTAGCCAAATGAAAGGTACATGCTGCGGCATACAGCTTAGCCAACAAGAACAACTACTACAAACTGAGATAAAAAAGCAGCAACATCAGGTTCAACTAGGTAGGCAGCTGGAATGAAGATGCCTAAGCTTTGCGACTAGCCAGCTTGTGCCCTCCTTGTCCTGCGACTTGAGAGGAGGAAGCCACGCCTACAAGAAAAGCATGCTTTTGTATATGATGTCAGCTGGATGATTAAACACTTTCCGCTCGATGGCAAGTTTATTTCGCACAGACCACAACGCCCAAGCTTGGGCTAAAAACAAGAACCAAATGAGTCTACGGGTGCAACCCAAGAAGTTAGCTAAGATGGCAAAGAATTGGGCAAAATTTTGTGGGCACCAAGTTCTCCCTAGAGCCTGGCGCAAGACTGCCCACATGAACACCGCTGTCGGACAACGAAAAAATATATGGGTTGCATCTTTAACCTCCCCACACAAGGCACATTTGCCATCTGAAGGCCCCTGCCTTGTGGCCAACTGTGTCACTGAGGGTAAGCGATCTAGGATAAGTTGCCACGAGAAGATCCTAATTTTAAGCGAGATTTAGCCTTCCAAATTTCTTGGAAGTGGGCTACTGTCGCCCCTTGCGTCTGTTTTTTGTACATGGAGTTGACAGAGTAGGCGCCCGTCGCCTCCAATGTCCAGGAAATTGTATCGTGTTCATCGTCAAGCTCAATTGAGTTGATGATCTCCGCAAGCTCCGTCCACTGATTAAAACCCGCCATGTCCAAGGAACGTCTAAAGCGGCACTCGCCGTTCACGGCCTGAGCAACCGAAATCATTTCATCCTCACAAACCCTTTAAAGGAGCGGGAACTTAAGGCTGAGGGGACCCTCCCAGGTCCATCGATCCCGCCAAAATTGTGTTCTCTGCCCATTGTGCACCGAATGCCTAGCCCCTAGTTTGAACAACTATTTAATCTTGTGAAGGCTCTTCCAGAACTACGAACCCCCTTGGTCCGAGCTCGAGAAGATGTCTCCGGATTGAGTATACTTGACACGGATAATCCGCGCCCAAATAGCATTGTCCATCTGATAAATCTTCCAAATCCATTTAAGCATCAGAGCCACATTCATTTGTCTAGAATTAAGTAAGCCAAGGCCCCCACAGTCCTTGGGTCTACATAGTGTCGGCCAATTGACCATATGGTACTTTCTCTTAGTCCCCGCTCATTCCCAAAAGAAGCGGGACCTGTGGGAGTTAAACTGGACATGGATCCCATCCTGAAGAAGGAATAGGCCCATGTCGAACATAGGTAGGCTGGCAAGACATGAGTTGGATAAAATCAGTCTTCCCCCCGAGGAAAGGAACCTACCAATCCAGGGTTCGACTCTATCCGCAAGATTCTGCACTAGGAAGGCCCACTGGTCAGCATTAAGTTTTTTGTCAGAGATAGGCAGACCAAGGTAGATAAAGGGAAAAGTGCCCAGTTTACAGTTCAGCTGTTGTGCCACTCTCATACTGTGTTCGGGTTGCTGATCAAGGACAAAAACTTCACTTTTGTGGTAGTTTATCGTCACCCTGGACATGTTCTCAAAGCACATGACCAAGAATTTCAAGTTGGCAATGTCCCGGTCGTTGTTCTGAATAAGGATTATGGTATCGTCCGCGTATTGCAAATGGGTAATTCTCCCCGGAACTAGATGAGGCACTACCCCGTGAATATGACCCGCAGAATTGGCAGCCGAGAGCATAGCTAAGAGCCCTTCAACAAAGAAGTTAAACAGCAATGGCGAGAGGAGGTCCCCTTGACGCACCCCTCATTTATTGCGGAAGAAAGGGCCCATTTCCCCGTTAATCGAGATAGCAGTTTGGTCGCCGGAGACAATTTGGAAGATCCGATGAACAAAGCCAGCTTCAAACCCTTTCCTTCGAAGCACCTCGACCAGGAAGTCCCAGTTGACCCTGTCATATGCTTTTTCGAAGTCTAATTTAAGCAAGATGCCCCCCGACTTCTAGCTTTTTATTTCATGGACAATTTCATGAAGAGCTAGGGGCCCGTCTAAGATAAAGCGGCCCTTGATGAATGCGGTCTGGTTAGGGCTGATAATTTTGTGGGCAATAGGATCCAGTCTAGTTGCAAAGGCCTTGGAGATAATCTTGAACACCACGTTGATGAGGGCAATTGGGCGGAACTGAGAAATGCTCTCTGCCCCTTGCACTTTTGGGATCAGCGTCAACACCCCAAAGTTGAGCCGAGAGATGTCAATCCTCCCCAGGATGAAATCATTGAAGATGTGAAGAACACCATGTTTGACTAGTGGCCAGCATTTTTTGAAGAACGGAACTGGAAACCCATCCAGTCCGTGGGCTGTATCTGATTTCATATCCTTCAAGATGTTTTCTAGTTCAGTTTTGGTGAAGGTGATCATCAACAGATCATTGTCTGCTTGAGTAGCTTGCATATCCACCCCCCAAGTGTTATGCGCCAGACCACAATTGCGCGGGGTGGTCGAACCAACAACTCCCTATAGAAATCGTAAATGTGCTCCTGAAGCTCTGTCTTCCCGGAGACCACCGTACCATCAGCTTTGGTAAGGGAAGAAATATTGCATCTGCTTCTCTTTCCATTGGCGATGGCATGGAAATACGCCGTATTGGCGTCCCCCTGGAGCGCCCATCTAATCTGACCCCGTTGTCTCCAGTACTCCTCTTCGAGCCTGTAAATTTGGAGCAGTTGGTCCTCTAAGTGGTATCGATAAGCCCACTCTTCATCGTCGAGACCAGTAGAGTCCCCTTTTTATCTATCTCTTGGATGGCAGACAGGAGCGTTTCTTTCTTCTGTCTGGAGTCCTTGCCCAGGTTACGGCTCCACCCTCTGAGCTTTTGTCTAGTCCCTCCAGACATAAAGCCCCGCCAATCTATGATATCTCTACCCCTAACCTATTTAGCTAAGCTCTCCCAAGAGTTCAGCATAACCTACTGGAATTCAGGTAATTCGAACCAGCCTGTTTCAAAAAAGAAGCAATTACTCCGGACAGGGGCTCCCGCGCACGTGTCCAGAATAAGCGGCGTATGGTCAGAACCAAGGCTAGTCTCAGCAACCAGGGTACAGAGCGGCATCTGTGTCTCCAAAGAGGCCGACATGAACACCCTATCTAGGACACATCTCACAGGGTTTAGGCGTCTGTTGGACCAGGTGTATCTCGCTCCCGAGCGATGAATTTCCTGCATGTCCCAATTGGCTATGTGGGAATTAAACAGATGGATCCTAGGCCAATTTATTTTATGATTGTTCTTGTCCTCACTGCCTCAGATAAGGTTAAAGTCGCCACCCATAAGCACAGGGCTTTGACAGCGGGCGATCTTGGCCGATAGCTCATCAAGGAAGGCTATAGATTTAGAGTGGTCCGCTAGACCATAGATTCCTATGAGAATGAGCATGTGTTTAGTCGGTCTATGAAGCACAGAAAAGCTAAGGAAATGTTGACCCCTATCAACATTTCTAACTTCGAAAAGACTGTCTCTAACTCCCAGTAGAAGGCCACCCGAGTGACCGCTAGCTGGAAGCCAGCTCCAGAAGAATCTCTCCCCTACTTCCAGGCTTCGAAGCTCCTGATCGGTAAAGTCCTGCTTAATCATCTCTTGCAAACACACCACATTGATCTTATGCTTCCGGAAGTATTCTTTGAGCAGAGTTCGGCGTCCCAGCACCCTGAACCCACGGATGTTCAGAAATAGGCACCACATTACGGAACCCCTCCTTTAGCCCGTGCTTGGCGGGTGTACGGCTTTCGCACTGTGGACTCGTATTGCTTCTTGCGGCCCCCGGTTTTCCGGATCGGACCCGAGACTGGCCACTCGCCATTATTTGTTTTCTTCTTCTTGTTCGACCCGGTCCCTACCATGGTCTCTACCTCTGGGGTAGGATCAGCGCCAGCTATCCCTGCCGCCTTTTGTTTTGCCTCTTCGACCTGTGCTGCGATCTTCTCGCGTGCCATGGCAAGTTTCGCTTGAGCAACTTCGGCGACACGGAACATGGAAAGGATTTCGGCAGGAGGACCCGCGGAATCATGGAACACTACACAGGTATCTTGAGCTACTTGTAGGAAGTGCGAATCAGGTAAGGAATTTAAAACAGTGTAGTCAGCGATGGAGGTACCTGTCTTGTTCTTCTCCTTGGTGAGCTGAACAACACGCTCCAGCACTGGGCCCTCCGTGCGTCCTTCCCCACGCACGCTCTTCCTCTGGGTCACGGTTGGGATGGGGATCGCCGCGCTCCTTGGTGCTCTGGTAACTGGGACATCGAGCTCTGGGACAACCTTCCTTGGATTTGCGCCCCCGGGGTCGATTTTTTCCCGTAGAGCGGGGATTCGTCTGTGAAGTCTGGCTGGGAGAAAGGAGGTGGCGACGGGGACCGCACCCTTGCGGCCCTGTAAGCGTTGGCCTTGCTGCGCCATTCGCGCTCCCGAGCTACTGTTTCAGAATTGACCACAGGTGGACTTGCAAAAGGGGCCTTGTTCCCAGTAGGCGCTGCTGTCGATGAGTCCAGGGTAGCAGAAGGTGAAAGAGGCGCTTGATCTATGATGTTGGTGGTTACTGCAGAGTTCTCCACCTCAACAGGGGCTGCGGTCACGGGCACTTTCTTCTGCATCAGGTTCTCCTCCTTGTTGTGCTACAAGAGATTGTTTCTAGACATGAAGGATCCGTACTGATTAATCGTAGGTGCCGAGGCTGCCTTCTGCTTTGGTTGCTCATGGAGTTGGGTTGGAGTGCTCTGCTTAGTAGCTGTCTTGTGTCCACCCCCAGATTTCCCACCCTTGGGAGGAGGTGGGGGTGGGCTCTTCTCCTTCTCTCCGCTTTCCCTTCGCCGCCAGTGTTCATTGTCAGCGTCTTCATCAGAGCTCCCATTTAGATCATCCCAAGCATCTATCTTTTTATTGTCCTTTGGGGGTGGGGGAGGAGGTGTTGCTTCTTTCTCATTGCTAGGCTTCTCCACCTCCACCCGGGCCTTGAAACCGTTGTCGTTGACACAAAGGATAATATGGTCGACCACCTCCTCTGAGCCACGGCAGCCAAAAAACATCCTCAAAGGTTCCTCTGGATCTTCTAGGGTTTGAGCATCGACCTCCATCGGGCGGCCCACCGCGCGGGTACCAATCAAGAGCCTGTTGCTGTGGCGGTATTGGGGCGGGACCCCATGCAGCTTCACCCAAATGTCAGACAGGTTCTCAGTAGCCTGATCCTCAACAGATCCCTCCATGACAAGCGCCCTGGCCTTTGAGATAGGCAACCGTAGGCCCCCGCCCCGGATTGCCATGCGCAGCATTTGTTGAGATGGAAAAACCAGGCCGAAGTCCGATTCGCTGAGTTGTTTGACTTTCTAGTCCCAATTATCCTGCACCAAGTCCTTGAATTCCTCTTCAACCTGCTTCTCTGTGAGGATGGCTTCATCGACATACAGAGTTGCGGCATTTTCCGGTCCTTTCTCAATTTCTTCCACAAGAACATCCAGACACATGAAGCCAATGCCATTGTGTCCGAAACCCGTCCGGTAGGGTTCGTAGCGTTCTCCCACACACATCGCAGAGAGGTGACCCTTATGCTTGCACTTGACACCGAAGGATTGCTCGGTGCAGCCGGCCTGCAGATGTCCCAGCTAGCCGTAGTTGTAGCAGGTGATGTTCGATGTGTCCGTCGATGGTAGTTCCGCGGAGGCTGCGGCTCCCATAGCCGAGCTCTCCGGTGCTTGCCTTGGCGGAGGTGGTGGACGAGGGGCGGTGGGAGTCTAGCGTTGTTGAAGTTGTTCCTTGCGCCCCCGCGACCATACTCATGCCCTCGTGGGTACGACCCGGGGTTGTAGTGAGGTCTCCAGGCACGAGCCCTTTCCTCTTCACGGCGGCGTCTTGGGGAGAGGTCACGCTCCCGCTGCTGCCACCGGTGTTCCTCGTACTCGCGTTCTAGGCGGGCGTTGAGTTCCCGGCGGTCCCCACCGCCGGCATACTCATCGTAGGAGCGCTTGCCACGGCGTTCGTTGTCGCCGCGGTCATGATCCACCATCGGTGCAAGGTGGGGAGGGAGGTCGGGATTGGGGTCGGGGATGAGACGCTTTGCCCTAGCACAGTTGCGGCGCATGTCTCGTGGAGGAGCAACAAACCCTAGATTTTGATCTAGTGTTCCGGCAGGGAGCCAGCGCCAAGCATATATAGAAGGAGAACTGGGCCTGGCAGGCCTTGGGCCACTGGCGACGTGCCCTGTCATGGATGAGGTCGGGCCCCTTAGCCCAGTTCCAACATCGGCTCGCCCAGAGATTGAGACCTCCCACCAGGCCCACCCACTTCTACCGGCCCAGGTAAAAGAGGCCCATGGGAGCACGTCTTCTCCCCCCGAAACCCTAGATCCGGGGAAGGCGAAGTCGCTGCCGCCGCCACCGGCCCGGAGAGGACCACGTCCACCGTACCTACGCACATAACCACTGCCCCAGCGGCTACGACGGAGATACACTGTCAGAGATCCTAGCCGCGACAGGTAGCAACGGTGGGAAGTTGCGTTCGGTGATGGTGAGATCTGCGGTCGTTGCGCCCCTCACGATAGCGCCGCCGCCTGTAACACCCCAAAAATTCGTCCCTAATTTTTGTGGTGTTTCCTCACACCTGAAAAACTTTTTCGGGTTTCAAAAAGTTTTCTCCGAACCCGTTGGTCTTTGATTTGACCTTGGTCTTGCCCTCTTAGAAGATTGCCCAGGATTTCTGATCCGTGTTATTCCTTCCTAAAATTCTTGCCCACGTTTTCCGTTGGAGACATCCGACCTTTCCTTTTATCTCTAAAAACTCTTCTATCAAGCCCAACAAAGAAAATTCAATTTCTATAGCCAATAAAATTCTACCAAATTTACCAGAGGCTCTACCATACATATACATCCATCTCATGGAAAAATATTTCATAGTCCCATGCAATATTCCAAAGTTAAACCATAATCTCTAATATGCCATTTTCGATCCAGAAATTATCTAGACACCTTCCACTCATCCAGAAATTATGCCATTTTGGGAAGGTGCATGATTCTACCTCCTGAACATTTCACTCCATTGGCCCAACCTCATTTGAGCAATATTAGAGGTACTTCCTTTGTAAAGTTCTTTTCATGCCTATTTGCAATTTCCAAAACAACCCCTAGCTACAAAAATCATTTGGCATTGATACCTTGCCAAATTGACAACCTTCCTTATATAACCACATATCCAGAAGATCGGCTCAAGATAATTTGAGGAAGCACACTGGGCATACCCATGCCATTAGGGCATTCTTGGGACACCCATTTATTTGACCCACTTCCAGCTTCCCAATTGAGCCCAAACTCCACAGACACCCTACTTACATCATTCCAAACCTACTGTGAATTTTGGGGATTTTTCTGAGATGCGGAAGACCCTGGTCATTTCATCGAGCACCTTCTGTACCTTCGGTTTTCAGAAAATCTTGTATTGCAAAGTGTGGAGTTTTTTAGTGTGGCCAGTTTGGTTGTCTTGGTCTTGACCTTGTGAACCCAGTGGTACAAACCTTTTTCAGTTTGGACCTCCGAGTCACCGGGAACGCGTCGATGCCACTCGCGGCGCGCCCCGAACGCCAGCGCGCGCACTGTGCGTTCCTGTGCAGCGGGTCTCCACTGTTTTCCCGTGATCCAACCGCACCCCAGTTGTAGCTGGATCATCCACTGCTCCCCTGGTTCAAGCCGGAGTCATTTCTATCTCCTCCACCGACGATACAGCGCCATGGACACGTGGTTGGTCGTCCCTCCTTGCCCCTGCCCATATGGAGAGCAGCCCGAGCTCTCTCGCACCCCAGCACCCTCACTCTCCCCCCAGAACCACCTCTGCTCCTTTGGTCGTGGGATGGCGGAGCCCTGCTCCGTTTCGGCCGTGGACGTCGCCGTCGGTCCACGAACCACGGCGAGCTCCACACCGAGCCATCCTTCGATTCAAGCCGTGGATGAGTTCCCCTAGGTCCTCTCTCCCTCCCGGACGAGTCGAATTGAGGTGGGGGTGGGCCGAGGCCTCGTATCCGTCCGGGAACCGCCGGCGGCGAGCTCTTAGAGCACGCTCCTGTGGCGGCGCCTCCGGGGTTCCCCCGTGCCCGTGGTCGACCTCGTCGGAGGCGGCGCAACGGAGCGGCCCTCCCCGCATCACGGCGGCCGGCGGCACGCACCAGGGCGGCGGCGGCACGCGGCGGCCGAGCCGCGCAAGGCTCTCCCGAGCGTGGTCAACGCGGGGAAAGAAGAAGGGCGGCCAGCGTGCGCCGACAGGCGGGTCCCGCGCGGGCCTGGCCGCCACGTCAGCCAGTGGTGGCGCAATTTGAGCTTTCCGTCTTCCCCTCTGGAAGACGCCTTTCGGAGAGTGCGCAACCAGCCCAGTCCAAGCAGGCCGCTGCCCAGCAGCGCAGCAGGCCGGCAGGCCCATCTGCGGCCCAGTCGCGCGGCAGAAGCAGCCCGAGCAGTTTTTTTCCCGCGCGGTCTGTTTATTTTTTTTCTGGTGAGCAGCAGATAGCTAACCGTCGCTCGTCAATATCTCTTGATCCGTAGCTCCGTTTGGAGCGAATCAAATTTGTAAATTCCTAGTTTGAGAAGCTCTGTCTGGTAGTATCAGTTTTACTTTTTGTAAAATACGTGTATGCTCAGCACCCATGTGCTTGCGTAGGTATTCCGCGGTACCGGCAGACCGAGACCCTGACCCATGACGTGTCCGTGACCCTCCAAGCCAAACGGTGTCGATCTTCGGAGGCAAGCTAACCCGTTGCTATGAGCCGTCCCACAATGTTGTTTGTTATTTGCTTATTGCCATGTCGAGTGTTTATATCTGTCTGCGTTCGGTATATCTTATGTCGGTCCGTTATTGTTGTGCTCAATATGTTACTTCGAATATTGCTCCTGTCATGTTTCATTCATCATCCATGTGTGCGTTAGAATGACGTGTGAATTATTTGTGCGCCCGCACTTGCGTGGCTTTGTCGAACCCTCTAACTAAACAACTGTAAAACATGCGTTCCTATGAGTGTTTGCTTCTTCTCCTTCGCCGAGGTGAGGAGCGGACGAACGTCGTCTTATGATCCTCGGAGTTGGGGGCATTTGCCAAAAGAGTTATTTGCTTCTTCTCCCTCTGTCAAACGTGGTTGGCGTAAGCCCACCTGGACTGCGATGCTTGGGACATTTGCTTTCCATTTGGTTCTTTTTGCCAAGATTGCTGACACTACGTCGGGTTAATCGTTGAGTGGAATGGATGCTTTCTTTCTTATGAGTGCTTTTCGGTTCATTTTGGAAACTACATGCCCTACCACTTTGGTAGTTGATCTGTGATGGCGCTGGTCGGAGGTATCTCTGCCACAGTCACCCGGTCGACGCCAATAAACTGTGCTAACTTTTGTAGTTGATCTGCGAAGGCGCTCGTCGGCGGGTTCGCTGCCGTAGTCTTCCGGTTGATGTTTCTTTTACTTGTCGAACGAGAAGGCGCTGGTCGGCGGGTTCGCCGCCGTAGTCTTCCGGTTGACGTTTCTTTTACCTTATCAAACGAGAAGGCGCTGGTCGGCGGGATCGCCGCCGTAGTCTTCCGGTTGACGTTTTTGTTACCATTGCTTGAAATATTATGTTGCTAATGTCTTGATGTTTGGTGATATATATTATCATGATATTGTGATTGTTGTGTTGGACTAATCTTCTGTTGTTTGGACTTGTTATGATGAAATTGGATTAAATGAAACACCCCTCCAAACTTCGATGGGGTCAGTCCATAGTGCCACTAATCTGAACATCGAAAGCACTACCACTGTCGCTCATATGGGCGGGCCTTGACCTACGTATCCTATTGAGCCTCCTTTGATGCTGTCATTTTGGCAAGACTAGTCGGTTACTTTTGTGGTCGGGGCTAGTCTTGCGAAGGTTCCGGAGCTAGGCGTTGCTCATGGGTTGGGGACGTGCCGGATTCACTTCGTCATAAGACATAGAGTTATGTCGGTAGCTATACAGGGAGTGTCTTGGTAGCGTGAACGGTCATGTACGTGTATCAGGTCGTCTTAAGGAAGAGTTCCTAAAGTACCGGCTATATGGTGCACCTAGATGGGTGGAAACTGCAACCTCTCGTGAGTGTCAAATCTGGATGTCTAGCCTCGTTCCAAGGTTATGGAACAACAGTTCAGTATCGGTCACACTATTGTATTTGTCGAGTCAGGAGGTTAAACATAAGTTCTGTTTGAAAGAAAGATGAACAACCTGATTTCACTAAATGAACAATAAGATGATGCAGGGAATGTTGCATTGAGATGTTGATGGTTACCCAGGATATAGGATGGCGGTGTGATCGTTGGGAGCCTAGAGTTAGGCCTGAGCCAACATCAACCGTGCATGCCCAGAGTGGAAAGATGAGGCCAGTGGGCCTGGCAGTGATCACAGGTGTTGTTGTGTATTATTTGATACCAACTGGTACACTCGTCTACTCGTCACAGGTTAGCCCTTTGTATGATTGCTGGTACACGATCCAACCCCACCTGGCTTGGACTCTGTACTGGTGATACTCTCGTTGCTTGCTTATGATATGTTTGGTTGCCAATGCCATGCTACTTTTATGTCATATATCTAGAGTACACTTGACATGTTATAGGAGTTTATTTCTAATGTATATCTTGTTGCATGATTGTTGGATTGTTTGTAGTGAGTGGCGATTCTTGCTGAGTGCATACAAATGTACTCACGGGCCTTGTGATTGTGGCCAGATGTTGGCGAGGATTCACCTTCTACCTTAGCCAGAAGTGGAGCAAGAGCGTGCTAGGATCAGTAGCCTAGCCAGATGCCTGTGGAGTGGAGCCGCTCCAAGCCGTTGCCTCATTTATGTCTTCCGCTGCCAGTTAAAACTCTGAGTTGGGCCATGCTCGGCTTGATTTTTGGGTCATGCCACGATGGCCTTGTAAACCCTTTTGTAGCACTTTGTGCCTGATTGTGTAATGATTTCTGCTATGTTGCATTGTCGTAACGTGCGGCCAGATATCTTGGGCTGGCGCACGGGGCGACCGCCTCTCTGGAAATATGTGCCAGAGCGGTGTGCCACACCGCCCGTCATGGGAGGAGCCTCGAGAGAGGCAGACGAAGAATCGATCGGCGGCGAGGCCTCCCCCGGCCAGCCCCAAGCCTTGCGGAGAAAACCGCCAAAGCTAGCCGTAACAGGACCCGAGCGAGGAGAGAGCGACCCTTCGCTCTCCCCGCCGTCGTCGTCGTCATCTCCGAGCTCCGCCATGACGTCAAAGAAGGAGCTGAGCTTCCCCACTTGAGGAGAGAGCTCATCGTGAGCTCGACGGAAGGCGGGGGGGCCGCGGGGCGCTGTCCGGCGCCGTCGCCCCCCGCGTCGCCCCTTGCGTCGCGGGAGCCTAGGCACATCCGTTCGTCTCTCTTGATCCCTAGACGCCTGTAATTCCGATGTTCATCTGCCACATTAGTATACTTTAAGTGAAATTATGCTGCGAGAATAGGCTTGTATAATTGTATTATTTTGTGTCTTTTTATTTCGCTACTTTCTACCTACTCCATCTTAATTTATTGAATGGGCCAAAGTTTTTACCCCTTTTTTTTAAAGGACGAAGGATTCGAGCAAGCACAGTCAGGCCTCATTTGTTAGCTAGAAGGCTGCAGTTTTCTGGCCCATCACATGTATTCAGAACGAGTTGGTGGGATACCAGCTCGAGCAACTAGGGAGTTCCTGATTATCAAAAAACAAAAAAAAACTGGGGGTTCCAATCGGGAGATGCTTTACATCGCCCGTTAGCGTCACTTTTGGGCACGCCGCCTAAATGATCTGTTTCCAGGGCCGGCCCATTTGTTTTGCGTGTGCATTTGAACCTTCAGCTTGCTTTTTCCAATGTTTCGATCATGCAGAGAACGCGTCGACTGGTTTGTTCATTCTCATTCAGAAAATGTTTCGCTCACATGAAAATGTGTCAGACTGCTTCGTTCGCTTCTTCTTGTATAGTACATTTCTGACAGCTTCGTACGATTCTTATGGAACTTGCTCGAAATTACATGGAGACTATCATTCTAAGACCGAAACATGTACTCTAGCTTCGCATGGTCGTGTTATTTTTTCTGACCTGCATGGTCGTGTAGTGGCTCTGTGTATACCTAACACATAATCCATATCACACAAAAATATTTCATTTCAAAATAATTTATACACGAAATATGTGTGCGTTCATGATTAGGTTCCATTCCCGTGATCGGTTTCGAGTTTCGTGGCATGTAGCTTCTTAATTTTGGACCTAAGTTTTCAATATTTTTGGATGAATTTTGTTAAATTTGGCGCACTCAGTCGATGGTTTGAAAAATCCTTTCGCGGGTATATGAAACTCACTGTTTTTGACAACTTTCGTGTTATAACTTTTTCGTTTTAACAGAGATATGAATAGATCTTGTACGTATGTATTCATTTAGCCTCTTCTTGTTGAGGACCATTTTAGTTTCAATTCCCGTTTTCCATTTTTTTAATGAACAATTTTCAAATTTGCAACCATTTTTCAATTGGGAACCATTTTAAATTCGGAACCATTTTTAAATTTGGAACATTTAAAAAATGGAACCATTTTTTTAAAATTGGAACCATTTTCAATTTTGGAACCATTTTAAATTTGGCACCATTTTTAAGTTGGAACCATTTTCAAAATGGAACCATTTAAAAAATGAACAATTTCCAAATTTGGAACTATTTTTAATTTGGAACCATTTTTAAATTTGGAACCATTTTCAAAATGGAACCATTTTTTAATTTGGAACCATTTTCAAAATGGAACCATTTTTAATTTGGAATCATTTTCAATTCCCGTTTTCCATTTTTTTAATGAACAATTTTCAAATTTGCAACCATTTTTCAATTGGAACCATTTTAAATTCGGAACCATTTTTAAATTTGGAACATTTAAAAAATGGAACCATTTTTTAAAAATTGGAACCATTTTCAATTTTGGAACCATTTTAAATTTGGCACCATTTTTAAGTTGGAACCATTTTCAAAATGAAACCATTTTTAAATTTGCAACCATTTTCAAAATGAAACCATTTTTAAATTTGCAACCATTTTAAATTAAGCACCATTTTTAAGTTGGAACCATTTTCAAAATGGAACCATTTAAAAAATGAACAATTTTCAAATTTGGAACTATTTTTAATTTGGAACCATTTTAAAATTCGGAACCATTTTTAAATTTGGAACATTTAAAAAATGGAACCATTTTTTAAAAATTGGAACCATTTTCAATTTTGGAACCATTTTAAATTTGGCACCATTTTTAAGTTGGAACCATTTTCAAAATGAAACCATTTTTAAATTTGCAACCATTTTCAAAATGAAACCATTTTTAAATTTGCAACCATTTTCAAAATGAACTATTTTCAAATTTGGAACCATTTTAAATTAAGCACCATTTTTAAGTTGGAACCATTTTCAAAATGGAACCATTTAAAAAATGAACAATTTTCAAATTTGGAACTATTTTTAATTTGGAACCATTTTTAAATTTGGAACCATTTTCAAAATGGAACCATTTTTTATTTGGAATCATTTTCAAAATGGAACCATTTTAAAACCATTTACAAATTTGGAACCATTTAAAAAATGAACAATTTTAAATTTGGAAACATTTTTAATTTGGAACAATTTTAAACTCGGCACCATTTTTAAGTTGGAACCATTTTCAAAATGGAACAATTTTTTAATTTGGAACCCTTTTAATTTGGAACCATTTAAAATTCGGCACCATTTTTAAGTTGGAACCATTTTTAAAAATGAACAAATTTCAAATTTGGAACCATTTTTTAATATGGAACCATTTTTTAATATGGAACCATTTTTAAATTTAGAACCATTTTCAAAATGGAACCATTTTTAAATTTGGAACCATTTTCAATTCGGAACTATTTTTAAATTAGAACCATTTTAAATTCGGAACCATTTTTTTAATTAGAACCATTTTTTAGTTTAGAACCATTTCTTAATTTGGAACCATTTTTAAAAATGGAATCATTTTTTAATTCGGAACCATTTTTAAAATTGGAACCATTTTTAAAATGGAACCATTTTTAAAAGATGAACAATCTTCAAATGTAGAACCATTTTTAAATTTGGATCCATTTTTAATTCGGAACCATTTCTAAATTTGGAACCATTTTAAAAAAGGAACCATTTTAAAATTTGGAACCATTTTCAAAATGGAACCAATTTTCAAAAATGAACAATTTTTTATTTGAAACCATTTTCAAAATGGAACCATTTAAAAAAATGAAAAAAATTCAAATTTGGAACCATATTTAAATTCGGAACCATTTTAAGTTTGGAACTATTTTTAAATTCGAAACCATTTTCAAAAATGGAACCATTTCAAATTTAAAACCATTTAAAAAATGGAACCTCGAACAATTTTATTATTTGGAACCATTTTCAAAAAACAATTTAAAAAAGAACGAAAAATAATAAGAAAAGAAAAAAGAAAACAAAAACAAAAAATGGTTGAAACCATTTTCAAAAATAGAACAATTTTCAAAAATTAAACAATTTAAAAAACAACGAAAAACAAAAAATAATTATAAAAAAGAAAACAGGAAAGAAAATAAAACGAAAATGAAAAACAGAAACGGAAAAGAAAACGAAAAAGAAAAAGAAAAAGAAAAAACAAAAAGAAAAAACAATGAAAAACTGAAAAACCAAACCTAATGGGCCGGCCCAGCTGCGCTTCGCTAAGAGCTGCTCCAGGCGGCGCGCGCTAAGCCTCCTGAAGCCTACAGTTAATGGGGCGCATTTTCCTGCCCATTAACAGGTGAGTTCATTTTACTTTCAATTTTTTGCTTTTTTATAATTTGCTTTATATATCTGAATATATTTCAAAAATCTAAAGACTTTTCAAAACTGTTTTTAAATCTAAACGTCTTAATTTTTTTGAATAATTTTTGAATCGGAACATTTTTTGAATTCGAACTTTTTTTAAATCTAAACATTTTTATTAAGTTTGAACAATTTTAAATCTGAACTTTTTTGAATTTTGAACAATTTTCAAATATGACCATTTAGATTTTAAAAGTTAAAAATTTCTAAAATCATAAAAACTTGAAAAAAGAACAAAAAATAATAAAAGAAAACAGAGAAGAAGAAAATAAAAAGCGGCCAAATGGGCCGGTCTATTGGTAGGCGGCTTCTGGCGGCGCGATGCCACGTGCCGTCAACGACTGATATATAGGAATTGACGAGTAATTGCCCACGTCTTGTTCATCTCGACCTCAAGACTTTTTAAGTCAGAATATTTAGCAAATGTAAAAATTGATTGGAAACCTTTGGCCCGTCACTTGTATTATGATCGAATTGGTGGGTGAGCAGCGGGCACAGGCACAGAAGGACCCACTTCAGGCGGCATGGCGTCTTAGGCTGGTACCATAGCGTGAAGAAAGGTCCCTAAAATGGACCGTGATTAGCACAACCAATTAACAGACTATTTTTATTTTCTTAATTCTAAAATTTAGAAACTATGTAACTTAGTGTTGGATTTAAAATATGTTAAAATTAAGAAAAAACTCTCTTTTAAATTTATTTTCATATACTCTCTCCGTATCAAAATGTAAGAAGTTTTAGCATTTTTTTATGTCAGGGAGTAGTTTACAAAAAAGGTTCACATATATTGCATAAAATGTTTGCTTATTTATAAATTAATGCTAATGTATTCAAATGTCAATGTTTAGTCCCAACTTTGGACCAGCTTTGAGATAATTTCCACCTAAACTTAAGTTTGAATGCCATAACTTCATCGCAGCAAATATCTAAGTTATTCTTTTTTTTTTGAGAATAACACACTTTATTACAGCACGCAAGCCGCCTCATTAAAAACCTCCCTGTCCCTTTCGGTACCCTGGTGAGGAAAAGAGCGCGTCAGAAACTTGCTGCTCCGAGTTCACAGAAATATTACAACGTCTAATAGGGATACAAATGATATCTGGCGTTTCTAATAGCCATATATGACGCCCAACATTAAACGAAGTCGAACCACGAGCTAAACTATGAGCTTCTCTGTTAAACTCTCTCTTCTCATGGATGAAAGACATCGCTGAGAATCCACTTGTGCTTGCCTTGATCTCCTTCAGAATTGTGCTGAACCTTCCCAGATTCGCACTATTCATACTGTTAATAACTTCTAGGCAATCTGATGATACCACCACTCGACCGAGAGATAGATCTTGCGCCAGCGCAATGGCCTCACGACAAGCCAACGCCTCCAGAGTTCCCGGGTCCGTGATTCCATGCACCACCACTGCAGATGCTCCGAGGTAAGTCCCATCGCTTGACCTACACACAGCCGCCACAGCTCCTCCTTCCTGATCTTTTTTCACCGCCGCATCAACATGAATTTTGGCATAGCCCTCCGGCGGAGCACACCACCTGGACACCTTAGCCGATGTTGGCGTCATTTTATGTGCAGATTTGATCTGTTTCTTCTCTGTCGCCACACCGAGGTCCTTCAAAAAACTCTCCACAAAACAGTTAGTGGATAGTGGGCTCTGAAAAATATCTTCATGAATTAATTTCCTTCGAGCAAACCAGATAGCCCACATTGTTACCATGCACCGGATCAGATCATCATGTTGTAGAGTTTCAATCATCGTAAAGATCCATTGCTTTGCATCTGTCTCCCGCGTATGATCCATGTGTTCCGTGATCGACTCCGGAGCCAGCGCCCACACACTTCTCGACGCAACACACTCCAGAAGCGAGTGCCTCCACGAATCACCAGCTCCACACAATACGCACGAACTGTTGTCCGCCATGTTTCTCCTATGACGCACATCTGCTGTTGGGATAGACTGTTTCGCCAGACGCCATAAGAAAACCTTAATCTTCGATGGGACTTGGATATGCCACAACATTTTCCAGCTCTTCTCCGCCCCTTTATGATCAGAAGATGACGCCGTGCTCTCCAGCCAAGCTTCACGCCGGCGTTTCGTCTCTGCTAGCATGCGATATGCCGAGCGGACCGAGAAGATTCCCGTACGCTCGTAATGCCAGGACCAAAAGTCATCCAGCCTCCTTGTGCAGACTGGGATTGATCTGATCAGCTCAATGTCCATTGGTTGAAAAAACTTCTGCAGCTTTGGTAAATTCCAGCACGCCGCACTCTGATCAATAAAATCAGATACTCTGATAGGTGGATCCTCCTTTAGGCATGCTACTGGACGCAACGCCCCATCGCGTGGCAACCAATTATCGTGCCACGCATCAGTATTCTCTCCCGTACCGATCCTCCTTATCAGCCCCTGCTTTAACACGTCTCGACCTTCCACAATAGCTCGCCATATTTGCGAGGGATGCGACCCCAAAGTCGCATGAAGAAGATCAGAATCCGGGAAGTACACTGCCTTCAAAATCTGTGCACTTAATGTCTCTGGGTTCTGGATGATTCGCCAAGCTTGCCGAGCCAATAAAGCTAAATTGAACAGCTCAAAATCCCTAAAACCCATCCCTCCCACATTCTTGGGTGTTGTCATTTCCTCCCAAGAGACCCAACATGTCTTTCTTTTCCCGTCTCGACAGCCCCACCAGAAATTTCGCAACAGCGAATTCAAACTTTCACATAAACCCTTTGACAACTTGAAGCAAGACATGGAATATAAGGGTATAGCCTGGGCAACTGCCTTTATCAGGATCTCCTTTCCGCCCACAGAAAGTAACAATTCCAACCATCCTTGGACCTGTTTCCAAACCCTATCACGAATATATTTGAAAGCCCCATTCCCTGACCGGCCCACATCTGATGGCATTCCCAAGTATTTCTCACTCAGCGACATTAGGTACATTCAGAATACCTTTGATCTCTTCCTTCACAGATTCAGCACACCCTTTACTAAAAAAGATGGATGATTTATCAAAATTAATTCTCTGGCCAGAAGCTGTGCAATATGACTCCAAAACCTCTGTCACTTCATTAGCTCCCTCTCTACTTGCTTTCACAAACAGCAGGCTATCATCGGCAAATAAAAGGTGGTTGACTGCTGGCGCAGTATTAGCCACCCTTATCCCACTCAGGCTCGATGATGGAACATTTCTGGTTTTTAAGAGGCACGAAAGGCCCTCTGCTGCGAGTAAAAACAAATATGGAGATATCGGATCACCTTGTCGAATTCCCCTCGATGGTTTAAAAGACTCCAGTGGCGATCCATTGAACAACACTGAAAATGATACCGTGGATATCATCTTCATCACCAGGCATACCCAGCCCGCATCAAAACCAAGCCGAAGCATAATGGCCTCCAAATAAGACCACTCAACTCGGTCATATGCTTTCCTCATATCCAGCTTGAGAGCACAGTGCCGATGTTTCTTTGCTTTATTTCTCTTCATAAAATGCAAGCACTCGTAAGCTGTAATTATATTATCCGTGATCAATCTTCCCGGGACAAACGCTGATTGCTCCTCGGAAATAATCTCAGGTAAGATTCTCTTCAACCTATTAGCCAACACCTTCGAGGCTATTTTGTAGATCACATTACACAGACTAATTGGGCGAAATTGACCCAACTCAGTAGGGCTAGCCACCTTAGGAATCAAGACTATAAATGTGTTATTAATCTCCTCCGGGCTATCAATCCCTCTCAAGATCCGAAGAACTGAGTTTGTGACTTCCTTACCACACAGGTTCCAATTTCTCTGAAAAAAATGAGCCGGGTATCCGTCCGGACCTGGTGCTTTAGTAGGGTACATCTGGAAAAGTGCCACCTTCACCTCTGACTCCGTGAAAGGAGCCATCAGCCCAGCGTTCATCTCCGGTGTAACCTTCCGAGGCACAGTCCCTAAAACCTGTTCCATATTCTGCGTACCCTCAGATGCATAAAGGTTGCCGAAAAAGGCATGTGACATCTCACTAATCTCCTGAGCATCCTCGGTCATCACTCCATCCGGCCTTTTCAGGCTCGTAATCTTATTCTTTTTTCTCCGTCTGTTGGCCCGTTGATGAAAAAAATGTGTGTTTTTGTCCCCCTCACTCAACCATTGGATCCTTGATCGCTGACGCCACATGATCTCCTCCCTATGTTGTAATTCAGCAATTCGCTCACGAACCTTTATCTCCTCATAGGAAGGTCCCACTCGCCCCGGCAAACCTCTCAATCTTTCAAATTCTGCATTCAGATCTCGTAGCTGCCGTCGAACATTTCCAAAGGTTTCCTTTTGCCACTTCCCGAGCTTCCCCGAGATGTTGTGTAACTTTTCTTTCACCTCTCTAGTCGAGGACCCCTCACCTTCTTGCTGCCACACCTCCTGTAGCATTGGATCAAATTTTTCATGTGATTCCCACATGACTTCGTATCGAAACGGTCTCCGAACCGCTGTTCTTTGCTCCTGTACACCATCGAAACAAAGAAGTAAATGCACATGATCAGAATTAACAGCATCCTTATGAAAAAGTTGTGCCAAAGGATATCTTGTACTCCAACTAGGAGAGGCTAGCGCACGATCAAGCCGAGATCTGCAGTAGCTTCCTCCCGTCACTCGCTTCTCGAAAGTCCACGGCGATCCCACATACCCCAGATCCATCAGCCCACACACGTCCACCGTTTCACGAAAAGCTGCAATCTGGGCGTTGCTTCTCTCCCTCACACCCATGTGTTCTGAGCGGTGGAGTACCTCATTAAAATCTCCTATGCATAACCATGGAAGCGCTGATGAAGCTCGAATGTATTTCAGCATCTCCCACGTCTTGTGCCGCTCACTGGCACAAGCCTCTCCATACACACAAGTAAGACGCCACGGGTCCATATCCTGAGCAGACACGATAGCGTCCAAATGGTACTGAGAGTACGACAAAATCTCGATATTTATATCATCTTTCTAGAAAATACCAATCCCACCACTCCTCCCGGAACTGCTAACAGCAAAACTCCGGTCAAAACCTAGCGTATGTGCTAGTCTTTCCACCTTTATTTTATGTAGTTGAGTCTCAACAACACATAACAGCGATGGGGCATGTTTCCGCGCAAACTCGCGGAGTTCGTTAATGGTCGCGTCCATGCCAAGTCCGCGCCCATTCCAGCTTGAGACACTCATTGCTGCGAGCGGCGCTCCTCACCGGAAAGAACCGTGCCACCTAGTCAATAATTAAGCCCAACTAGACAAGCTAATGTAGCAGCAATCCAAGTAGTATGTGTGCGCACAAAAGCCCAGCAGCATAGCCCATCTACCTGATTGGATAGGCCTCTAGATTGTGCCCTTCTCGCCCGTCTGATTTCGCTTGGCCCACCGCCGATCCTGAAGGCTTGTATTGTACATGCTGCTGAGGGGGGCTGCTAGCTTACGGGTGACCGTGGTCATGGTTGAAATTCCGACAGCCCGACCGCCGTCTTCTTCCCCGTCTCCGGCGGCTCCACCGCACCTAGAACCGCCGTCTTGCACCGGCCTAACCGCCTGCCGCCGCCACCCGCGGCCGACGCGCTCCGCGACGCCTCGCTGCACCACCCTGCCCCAGCCGCCTCCTCCGCCGGTCTGCCGCCCCCGGCCGGCCATCCCTCTAAGCTCCCCCACGATTGGTCCTTCTCCGACGACGGCGACCAGCCCACCCCCCCCCCAAAGATAAGTCTATCGCTCGCCTCCGCCGCGGCCAGCCGTGACTTCGGCGGCTCCGGCTCGGTGGTGGGTGGTTCTGCGTACGAAGGACGGGGGAGGAGAAACGGGAGGGGTCGCAGCTGAGAGCGAACAACCATGGTGGCGTCGATTGGGGAAAAGAACGAGCCAGAGGAAGAAGAAAAGAGAGAGGAAGGAAAGGATTAGCCAATCGTGCAGTGGGCCGGGCCCACCCACGATGGACGCGCGTCAACGAGTGATCGTGGCCACGATCACCCGGAAAAGATCCGTTTCGGCTGCTGAGTAACGGTGAATACGGCGACACCGGTGATCGTCGTTGCCGCATCCGCATCTCCATCCCGTCAACTCACTCCCGAATTATTTGCGTTTGCACCGATTGATGCACAAAACCATTCATTTATTGTAGTGTAAAATTCACTACAACCAAAAAATGCTCTCTACAAGCAAGGAAAAACCCGACGGACAATATAAAATTACTTCAAACACTTATGCATTGTTAATCCTATTATTGACAGCCAAACATATTGGTTAAGATAGTCCATGCAACCGTCTCGAGAAGCTCACGTTGAAGTAAGAACTGTGTACAGATCGGTGAGTGGACATAAGATAACCTGCAATAAATTAGAAACTTGTGCCTTAGGCTTATGCCAATGCAAGTCTCATAGACTAGCCATAGTGGGAGTAACATAGGTAGTAACATAGATGGCACATAGGCAAAAAAAATGATGTGACATGCAATTAATGAAGAGAGAAGCAAATGGAGTAACATAGCTAGTTACCGTAACATAACACTTCTCAATGCAAAATGAGTCTACAAAGCAATAAATGAATGGCTCTATGTTACTACACATATGACACTTCCCACTATGAAGGTAACATAGTAACATAGAGTAGTACTCTATGTTACTATGTTACAACTCTATGTTACTCCCCACTATCAGCAGTCTTAGCACGGTTTCATAGGCATTTTACTTATGTGGCATGATAATTAATGAAGAGAGGGTAATGTTATAGCTTAGCTAGTAACATACAACCTTTGCACGTGGCCATAGGCAAAAAATTGTGCTACCCCAATCATATGCATGCATGAGCCCAAAATCATTAAATTAGATACAATCTATAAGAAACAATCCATTGCACTAGTTGTTTCGTAAGTACTATTTATTATTCCTATGATAACGTGCTAAGATACAATGCATTCGCACAGGCCTTAGAGAGCACACGCCGATTCGAATTTGTGCCTTAAGTTTCTTGCTAATATCCACAAATCAGTTTCTTGGCACAAGTACTCGTGGGTAGTGGAATGTTAAAAGCAACAAATACTATGCACCATAAAACGTAAAAAGGACACAAGAAAAAATATTGAATTATTTCATCCTCATCCCACAAATTATGTTTTTAATTTCCATTCTAACACCATTTAGTTAGATTCCCCTTCACTAAAATTATCGTCTTATAAAAACCAGAAACAAATCTTGATTTTAGTGGTACTTTAAGTTTCCAAATAATTTTCTTGCAGAATGAATGCCCATTATCCATCATGTCAGGATACATAGACTCTACCGAGAAAGGTCCCAATGTCATGAAATCTAAAAGTACCATGGTGATCTGATAATTGGATGGCCATCGATTGTTGGACATGATTAATCCAGGACAACAGTTTTTCTCCCTTTAAGGATCTTGATGACATGGATCACACGTTCGTTGGGAGACCCCAAGAGGAAGTATGAAGCAGTGTAGCAGCAGTTTCCCTCAGTATGAAACCAAGGTTTAATCGAACCAGTAGGAGCAAGAAATCACTTCTGAAGGTTGTCAGTGGCGCGCTGGCGTGGAACCTGCACACAACAAAATCAAACTACTTTGCCCCAACGAAACAGTGAGGTTGTCAATCTCACCGGCTTGCTGAAAACAAAGGATTAAACGTATGATGTGGAAAACAGTAATAAATTGCAGAGAATGAAAATGAACAATGATTGCAGTTGATTGTATTATCAATGTAAAAGAATGGACCGGGGTCCACAGTTCACTAGTGGTGTCTCTCCATAAAAGATAACTAACATGCTGGGTGAAAAAATTACAGCTGGGCAATTGACAAAAAATTGAGTGCATGACAATGCATATATATAACATGATGGTTACTTTGATATTCATGTGGGCATTACGACAAAATACATAGACCGTTATCCAACAACGTCTATGACTAATAATCCACCTCCAGGTTGTCATACCGAGTTCCCCATTGGTATTAAGTTGCAAGCAACGGATAATCGTATTAAGTAATGTAAACAAATGCATTAGACCTAACGGCGCACCCTTAAGCTAAGCATTGGTTATTTTATCCCTAGTGGCAACAGCACATCCACAATCTTAGAATTTGTTGTCACTCTCCCAGATTACCGGAGGCATTAACCCACTATCTAGCATAAATACTAACTCTTGGAGTTACAAGCATCTACTTAGCCAAAGCATCTACTAGTAACGAAAAGCATGCAAGATCATAAATAACATATAAGATAGATTGATAATCAACTTGACATAGTATTCAATATTCATCGGATCCCAACAAACACAACATGTAGCATTACAATAAGATGATTTTGATCATGATAGGCAGCTCACAAGATCTAAACATGATAGTATAAAATGGAGAGACAACCATCTAGCTACTGCTATGGACCCGTAGTCCAAGGATGAACTACTCACGCATCACTCCGGAGGCAGGCATGGTGATGTAGAGCCCTCCGGTGATGATTCCCCTCTCCGGCAGGGTGCCGGGAAGAGCTTCTGAACCCTCCCGAGTTAGGGTTGATGGCGGCGGCGTCTCTGGAACTTTTCGTGGATAATGGCTCGGGTATGTAGGGTTTTCGCGTCGGGAAGATTATATAGGCGAAAGGGCGGCGGCTGGAGATGCCCGTGGGGCCCACACCACCCCACGACGCGGCAGAGGGTGGGGCCGCGCCACCCCATGGTGTGGCTGTCTCGCGGCCCCCCTTCGTCTCTCCTTTGGACTCCGTGTTCGTGTTGGAAAAATAGGAGATCCTGTCCAAGTTTCGTCCAATTCCGAGAATATTTCCAGACTGCTTTTCTGGAATACAAAAACAGCAAAAAACAGGAACTGGCACTGTGGCATCTTGTTAATAGGTTAGTCCCAGAAAATGTATAAAAATGTTATGAAGTGTATATAAAACATGTAACGATTGGTATAATATCAACATGGAACATCAGAAATTATAGATACGTTTGAGACGTATCAGATCTCCCATCCCAAATGAAATATTTAAAGGTGTATTCAACATAACATCTGATGCCATTGCAACGTGCTTCCTCTGGACAACATTATGCATACTGCTATGTGAGAGGAGTGCCAGCTAACAAGAGTCTTAAAAAATGTGCAGCGAAGCCATTTTAAACAATGAGTGCTGCTTTGTAAAGAATTCTTTCTTCATCCTCATTAACCCATTCCGTAAGGCTCTATTTGTTTCTAGAGTTTTGTTTTGGATATTAATGAGGATAATCCCCACATGGATTGTGTGAAACCCCAAACTTCACCCAATCCCATCAAATCCCCATTAGTCCCCAATCCACTAGGGTGGGGTAGTGTTTTGGGAAATTGAAGAAAATACATTAGAGTGTGGTGAATTCTAGGCAAAAGTGACAACCCATCAAATACACTAGAAACAAACGGACTTCTGGAAATATTTGGTGATTTGGGGTTTGACCAATATAATCCCCACCAATCACCATAAAAACCCTAGAAACAAACAAGGTCTAAGGAGGATCAGTGGGTTTCATAGATACTTTGAATAATGATTATGAATAAAGATATTTATTACAGATATGCTCATTCCACACTTCTTCGTTGTTCAAAAGTGTGAACAGCCAGTTGTTGAGTAAGCATATGTTCTTAATTTTAAGGTTTTCAATACCTAGACCGCATGATCTTTTTGTCCCAAATTAATGCACCATTTTGTCAATCGATATTTCCGTTTATGCTCGCTGCACCGCCAGAAAAATCTTTACTAATAGAAGTCCATTTTTTGGAATTAGCTTCATATTTCACAGCTTTTCCATGCCATGTTCCATGAAAATAATAGGGTCACCTGCATATTTAAGGATGGAAACTTCTCCATCCACCAAACGCGGAATAAGACCATTAATTTGACCATACTCCTTAGCCCTTCCTATAAGGATAGCCACATATCGACAACCAGACATGACTATTTAGTGCTTGAAGTAGCTAGTTCAAAAATAGAGGCTGCGCTCTTGACGGTGGTATATCAAGCAGACACGCAATCCGGTTGCCTAAGTCATGCAGTATCGAATTTTTTTTTTGCGGGGAAGTTACAGTTACATCAGGCAAGCTTCTAACAGAAAAGCCCAGAAAACAAATAAAATTACAACGAGGTCCTTCTGAGTTCTGCGTCGTCGTCTTCGAGCAGACCGCTGCGCCGGCGAAACCCGCCGCTCCACCTCCATAACCTTGGATTGGGAAGCCCCCTGCGCGACTGGGAAGTCAACGCTCCTCGGTGCCTAAGCACCTCCACCCTGCACGAAGAACAGCCACACCAACTTGGCCTTCAGCAACCGCTTCTTCAAGGTCGTCAATCACCGGATCCGCCATCTCTCGAACTCCAGCGAAGGGGGAGCCCTCTCGAGCACTCCGAAGAGCCGCGAACGAGGGCGGGGCGGCAGATCCGCGGCGGAGCTCAACCGGAGCAACGCCGACAGAGGAGAAGACCACCGCCTCCAAAAGCCACTCCGGCACCACCGCTTCCTCCCCAGCGCCGCCGGTTGGCACACCACCACGCACACCTAGACTATGTACACGCCTGGATCCGGGGATCTCCCGTCCTCCCGCCGCCGAAGCGGCCGCCGGAGGGCGAGGGATCCGGCGAATCGCCGGCGGTGAGCTGCTGCGCGCGGTTTCGCCCAAGAAATCGCCTATCTGCACTGTAGATGGGGATAGGGATAAGGTCCAAGCTCTCATGATTCATGCAGTATCGATTTAGAAAGTTGGAACAACTGAAACGACCCGATCGACTTGAATTCCTCTTTGTCGTTGGGTTGTTTAATCTGTCAGTTCAGCTTTCACGTATTGAAATTATACAAGGTCCATTTTTTCCTTGATGCAACGGACACTCTTTCAAAGTACTAGATAAAAGGAATCAAAGACAAGGCAGAGACAGATAACGAGACCGATTTTCAAGGGAAGAAATCGACAGCCATTGACTCCCTGAGCTGTACACCAAATTGGAAAAATGGTGGTTCTTGTACTCCCTGAGCTGTACACCAAATTGGAAAATGGTGGTTCTTTGAGTAGAAGAATCACCTTCTTGGATCTCTTTTCTGGGGTTCTGTGAAAGAATTTGAGCTCAGCTTCGGTTTCTGTGTTAAAGATTTTCTGCGTTCGTATATAAGACGATATTACTTCACGTACGATAATTTCCGTCCGATTTCTGTACGACACTTTTCTTCCACCTAGAGCTACGACGACTTTGTGCTAAGTAATCATCTCGCCCTGCCCAAGTCCAGCCCAAACCGAAACCCACCTCCGTGAAAGCCTCTTAGACAGACAGGTACGTATAGCAGGAGATAATTAAAAAAAACCAACAGAATTGCACGGAAAATATGAAGAAATTCCGGGATTTGTATTTTTTAAATTGCCACCTGTACTATGCTGGTTAGTTTAAAAAAATCACGGATTATCCGTGTTAGCCGTGTTAACACGAAAAGTCGATTTGTAGCCCGGTCTACATGTAGCCTGGTTTTTTGAAAAATCGAAATCTGCAATTTTAAGTTGTAAAAAATTATGAATAAAATCCTAAACGTAGATAATGATGATTTCTACATGTGTGCAAAAACGAAATGCGAAATATTCTGTATTTAATCCTGTGTAAAAATGACAAATTTCTAGATCTGGGTGGTGATTCAAATCTCTCAAAATTGTTAGAATTTTTTCATTTTGGTGTAGAGCGAAATACAAACTATTTTGAGTTGAAACTTTTCAGAAGCATAGATCAAGTCGTTGTTTTTTAGAAAAGGGGCGCCCAGCCTCTGCATCGATTGATGCATGCGGCTTTTATTTTATTATTATTAAAAATCAGTTATCCTTACATCCAGATTACATCAAGGATCGCATAAAGTGGCAACATGAATTAACCACTTAAAAAAGAAGGACAACAAGGAATGACTCTGCATCAACATGTTATCCTCAAATCAGAACGCCAGCTGCACTGTGAATATAGATCCGACGCGACCGATTCCAGGCGGCTGCACCCAAAATCCATTGCACCTCGCTTCTCCGTTGATTGTAGGTAGGACCACGTACGGATCCAATGAGTAGCCATCGGGATAACCTGCATAAATGAAGTTTTCTTTGCTCTGTTAAAAATATAGTCATTGCGAACATTCCACAAAGCCGAGAGCAAGGCACAAACACCAATTCGGATTTGAACCTTCTCTTTTTTAGATACCCCAGTAACCAATTGCCAAATAGATCAAATCGTTGTTAATACCTAGTATTTGTTCCGGAATTTGTCAAAACTTTAAATGTCGACTAAAAAATAAATAAGCATGAGCAAAAGGAATAATAGGAAAAAAGGTTAATGGAAAATGTGTTATTTAAGAGGTGTGCCTACCAAGAGGAAAGCCCGTCCGATCCAAAGTGGCCAAATCTCGACACAGACTCAAACCAAACCGCTAGGCAAGGTCGCTACCACGCCGGATCGTACGAGTATCTATAGCAGCGCCGTATATAAGATTGCTAGTTCTACTTGTTTCTTGAAGTATCAACTTCAATTTACAGAGAGTAAAGTTTCTTTTTGAAGACATCAAGTTTAAGAATAGTACTAGTAATTATGTCCGTGCGTTGCAACGGGAGAAAAAGCTGCGTCCTTGAAACTCATAATCATCATCTCCAATATTAGCGACACATAGGACTTCACAGACAAATTCTCATCAGTTTTGACCGTTGTCGACATGGGTTTGTGTAAAGGACGTTGCCACGCCCTATTAATTCCTTCTCTTTCACGCGTAAAAACATTTATGTAAAATAGAACCACATAATTCAACGTTCAATTGTAATGCATTCGATAATTCATAATTTGGCAATCTATGTGTATATTAAGTGTAGAAATAGTTTCCGTGCCTTGCTACGGATTCTTTTTCTGCATAATAATGATTTTCCTCTTCCCAGTTAATATCAATTGGATTTTGTCGACGACGATTTTATTTTGAGAATATGCATGTCCATTGAACTGCATTTGACAACAAAAAACGCAGTAAAACACATGCATGCCATGACTGAAATCACCACACTCGACGCATCCAAATGCATGAATTGTTAGTAAGTAAACAAAATAGCTAATTGCATCATGCTATTTAGGCATTCAGATTTGGTCGTCATTGATGCACGGCTCCATGATGCACTGGCCGCTGCCCGCTGGCTGGCCTCGTGTACTTGAACAAACAATTGCATCTCTGCCTCCCCGAACCGCTCCCAGGTGCTAGAAAAATCCTCATCCTAATGCATCTCATTTCTTCTCGATTCTTCACCGAGTTTCACCACCAAAATTCTCTGCCTTTTCTTATTCCAATTATTATCTAGCAGAATAACAACTGAGTATTTCCTCGCTCGATTGCCTGGTACTAGTTGCCTAGTTCTATCCTTGAACTGCTCAGCCACGGGAGGTGGCAGAGCTTTACGGGCTGAAGCGTGCCTACAGTCGCTCGGGAGGAAGCAGAACAGAGGAGCTGGGGAGGGCTGGAGGCTGCTCGAGAGGAGGGCCGCACGAGACTGACGTGAGGCGGCAATCGTTTTCTGCGTACCAGGTCTAGAACCACACGGAATTGGAGAGGACATGGCCGCGGAGCCGGTGTGTAAGGGACGTCGCACGGCCGGCCTGCCGGAGGTCAGGGACGGGATGGTCCAGATGGAGAGCTGAGATGGAAGCGCGGCACAGCATGAGTGCTTCCAGGGGCGGAGACAGGGGGGGCTAGCCGGCGAGGCTAGCTAGCGCGCGCTCGACAGAATCGATTGGGTCGCGCGGTTTCCGACCAGGTGTTTTAGCCCAATAAGGAAAGTTCGCTCGCGCGCACGTCCGGTTCTATTCCCTTTTCGGTGGGCTGGCTGCCAGGCTGGAGGTGGGCTGGATTGCCAGTGCGGGTTTCTATTCCTTTTTTTGTTGGGCTGTCTACGCTGGTTGGTTTGATTGTTTAGAGCGGGAATTTTTTTAAATAGTGGTTTTAAACTATTCCCTTTACAAATTCGACTGACTGAGATTGAAAGGAACCCAAAATTTTGAATTTTCATCCGAAATCTTGATGCAAAATCAATTCCCTTTTTGGGCAAGTGATATTTTAGGGTAAATAAAATGGGAGGGAGATAAAAATTCCACTTCCAACTAGTTCAAAAAATGTGGTAAATTAAAGAGTTGCACTTCCAACTAGTAATATTTTTTTTAAATGCCGGATAATTAAAATTCCCTATGTTACATAAAAAAGAGAATGTAACTATCATTTAAATTTAAAAAAAACTGTATGTAAAAAACAATTCCTTTTTTGGGAAAGTGATATTTTAGGGGGGAAAATGGGAGGGAGAACAAAAATTCCACTTCCAGCTATTTCAAAAAGTAATTTGTTGAAAATTAAGAGTTGTAGTGTCAACTAATACAAGAATTCGAATAACTATTTCGTTTATTAGAGAAAAATTAGAATGAACTAGAATCCAAATACTGCCAGCATAAAAACTATTCTGTTTATGTTTTAAAAATGTAGTGAGAGGGATATGAGAAGTGGATAAAAGGCCCATTAGATAAGATAACCAAGAGGCAAAAACAAATTCAGACTACCGAAATCAAAAAGTGAGACTTCAGACTGAACGTTTCGCTCTCTGTAGAAAACATTTCGCTCTCTGTAGAAAACATACTGGTGGCCATACTTTTTATCCAACATTTGATTGTTAAAAAAAATATCCGTGTCATTCACTATAGATGTTGGGATGAATCAATACGTTTCACATTATATGTAAAAAAATCTTCTTAAAAGGATATACCAAGGGAACATCATTCCGACATTCAAGAAAGGTAACGGCGAAGAAAAAGCAAATAAAATTTCTGAAAAACTTGCAACGACATCAGCTCAGCAAAAAGATAGTAAAAAGTACTTCAGTTCTCAGACAAATGAAACTTTAATAGTTACAGAGTTGTACGTACAAAATAAACAACGGATACTTAGGTTTGCATAAATTAAAAAAAGAAAACAAGAATAGTCTGAGCTTCATGTTACAAAATTCTTGTAGATTTCTCTTGACCTGAAAATCAAAATAAAAAAGAAGCTAAAATGAATAACTCAGTACATTAAGATTACGAGATCAATATAAAAACACAAACAGAATAGTTTTTATGTTGTTACACAAGGAGCAACTGCTCAACTTAAACAAACATGCAACATATGTTTTGAAAGGACAATGTCTGGGTGACAGGAAGTTAAAGCCATCTATCAGTTAAAACTCACCAAAAGGATCATTGTTATAATTAATAATTTCCGGTATAAAGAAACAACTTCCGTAGACACAAAGGTACACACAGCTCAACGAAACCTATTAAACAACATGCGCACACATGTGACTCTGATCGTTATTCACACACCTTGTCATCAAGGCTGTCGAATATCACCGTAGTGGTCAGACTGAATGCATTTAGCAAACAAGTAAGATTATGGAAATAACAAAATGCACTTGTTCGACATTTCAAGCAATCAGAAGATGCTTCATAATTTTAAAACAAATTATAGAACTCAGAAGAGAAAGAGAAGCATATTTGTATGGAACCAGGGACTGGAATGTGTGACCTGTATTTCTAAAACCATGGCCTTACAAATAATTATGTTAGCTGAAATGGTCAAACAAAAATCTCATGGAGCATCCTCTAGTGCCACATAGATTTCCACTCGAAGTGATATACAAACTAAAGAGTGTGTTAACTATAAGAAGAAGAACCTTAACTTAGCAAGTAGCATCACGAAATTCTTTTAGCCATAGCACCATGCAAACAAATCGTTGACTCAAATCCATTGTGAAATATATATATATACCTCACCAGGGTGCTCAAAATAATCATGTCAACTGTCCAACTACTTAAGTTTCCAAGTAATACCGTGAGCAAAAGTGCCATGATTTAATAATACCTTCCCAACTTGCTTTAGCTTATACAGATTTCGAACTTTAAAATATATGTCAAAGCATTTTTTGTGCAACCATCAACATAAACAACTTTTAAAAGCAGCAACACTCCATTGGTATGTTTCTCATTACTTCTCAACACTTACCAGTAGGAAAAAAGTGTAGATCCAAATAAGAGTCCAACAACAGGCTTAGAAGATCCAATCGGCTAAGCATACAATTTCAGTCTCTCATGCACACTGAAGAAATACTATGCCCAACTGAAACAGTACAGTAATTCCAAAAAATAAATAAAAGTGGTGTCAAGAATAATATGACAGGGAAAGATAAACCAAGACCATAGCACAGAAGTTATCGATGAGAAAACTATTAACATATTACCAATCCCATAGAAAACAAGTTACTAGACGGGGGGAAAACTAGAACATTATAACCAAGTCACTAGCATACAAAATTATCGATGAGAAACTACTACTAAGATATTACCAAAGTTACCTGATGGGGGTACTACGAAATTATTACCAAGACCATAACACACAAAGTTATTGATGAGAAAAACTAATAAGATACTACCAACGACATAGAAAACAAGTTATCAGATGGGGATACTACAAGATTATTACGAAGACCATAGCATGCAATTTATCAATGACGGAAAATAGTAAGATATCACCAACCACATAAAAAACAAGTTGCCATATGGAAAATGCTATAAACTTAATACCAAGATCATAACATGCAAGTTATCGATGACGAAAACTAGTAAAGACAATACCAACCGCATATAAAGCAAGTTACCAGATGGAAAAATGCTATAAAATTATTACCAAGACCATAGAATGCAAGTTATCGATGACAAACACTACACTAGTAAGATATTATCAACCACATATAAAGCAAGTTACCAAACAGGATACCAAAAAATAATTACCAAGAGCATAGCATGCAAGTTATCGATGAAAAACACTAGTACGATATAACCAACCACATATAAAGCAAGTTATCAAACAGGTTACTAAAAAATATTACTAGACGAGGGATATTACACATTATTACCAAGGCACTAACATACAAGTTATCAATGAGAAACTAGAACTAAGATATTACCAAAGCAAGTTACCAGATAGGGATACTACGAAAAATATTACCAAGACCATAGCAGTTAGCACACAAGTTAATCATTATTACCAATACTGTATCACACAAGTTACCGATGAGATAACAACTAGTACAATTATCAACCGCATAGCAAACAAGTTATCAGGCGTGGATACTTTGAGCATTATTACCAACACTCAAGTATACAAGTTACCGATGAGAAACAACTAGTAAGATGTTATCGGACATATATCATACAAGTTATCAAAACGGGGGTGATACTAAACGTTTATTACCAAGACTACTGCATACAAGTTACCGAGGGTGAGGGATACTTAATCATTATTACCAATACTATAAGATAAAATTTACCAACGGGATAACAACTAGTACTAGTTATCAATTGCATATCAAACAAATTATCAGGTGTGTATACTTTGAGCATTATTACCAACACTCTAGCCTATAAGTTGCCGATGAGAAACAACTAGTAAGATGTTACCATACACATATCAAGCAAGTTATCGACCGGGTCATAATAAGTGTTTATTACCAAGACTATTACATAAAAGTTATCAACCGCATAGCAAACAAGTTGTCAGGTGTGGATACTTTGAGCATTATTACAACCACTCTAGCATACAAGTTACCATGAGAAAACAACTAGTATGATGTTACCATACGCATATCAAGCAACTTATCGACCGAGTGGTACTAAGCATTTATTACCAAGACTATATCATAAAATTTATCGAGAGTGGGAGGATACCTAAACACTATTACCAATATTGTATCACACAAGTTACCAAAAGAGATAACAACTAGTACTAGTTATCAAACGCATAGCAAACAAGTTATCAGGTGTGGATACTTTGATCATTATTACCAACACTCTAACATACAAGTTACCGATGAGAAACAAACTAATAATATGTTACCAGACGCATATCATACAAGTTATCGACCAGGTGATACTAAACATTCATTTCCAAGACTATAGCATACCAGTTATCAAGAGGGAGTCTACTTAAGCATTATTACAATACTATAACATAAAGTTACCGATTTGGTGATACTAAACATTTATTACCAAGACTATAGCACGCAAATTATCGAGAGTTGGGTGTACTTAAGAATTATTACCAAATACTATATCATATAAGGTACCAATGGGTGAACAGCTAGTACTAGTTACCAGTCGCATAGCAAAGACACGTTATCAGATTGGGGATACTTGAGCATTATTACCAAAAGTATAGCCTAGAAGTTACCGATGATGAACAACTACTAGGATGTTACCATACGCATATCAAGCATGTTATAGACTGGAAATATTACTAGATGGGATACTACGAAAAATATTACCAAGACCATATCAAATAAGTTATCAATGAGAAAAATTAGTAAAATATTACCAATCACGTAGAAAACAAGTTACCAGACGGGGGGAAATACTAGAACATTACCAAGGCACTAGCATACAAAGTTATCGATGAGAAACTACTACTAAGACATTACCAACCACATAGGAATAAAGTTAGCGGATGGGGTTGCTACCAAAATTATTACCAAGACCATAACACACAAAGTTATCAATGAGAAAAACTAGTAAGATATTACCAACCACATAAAAACAAGTTATCAGATAGGGGATACTACAAAATTATTACCAAGACCACATCATGCAATTTATCAATGATGGAAACTAGTAAGATATTACCAACCACATATATAACAACTTATCAGATGGGGATACTTGCTATTCCACACCCCACGACAAAGTTTCAGTCTAAAAGTTAAGGGTAGAACTGCCTCCTAATAACTAGTTGCAGATGTGATATACTATAATTTAATTAAGTAATTATAACTATTATTAAGACAATTGTACATGTCACCACATGGGTACATCAATTGTAGGTATTATCCATTTTTGTTATGGTTTGGACCACATTGAAAAGATACAGCCTGAATAGTGGACAAATATTCGTTTTTTAGAACGATGCAAAATAATCTGAAGTCCTGTGAAACGCCTGTCTGTCCAAAACTATCGCTGGTTGAGTATAAGTTACAAGAACAAAGTTAGGAAAGAGAGCAAGATAAATACTAGCCTGCGATATAGGTAAGTCCAAGTAAGATAAATAATTGTCTCCTCTTTATTACCAATTGTGCTAGAAACAATCTCTGCATTTATGTGATCATGCAAGTGCTCCCTCAGATTACTTTCAACGGGAAATAGTCTAAGCAAGTCTAATCAGATTTCACACACATCGCTTATGATTTTTTGATGCAAAAAAGATAGTTCAACAATAATCCAAAGAAAATAGAAGTAGCATACATTTCATTTAGCAATACCTTTGTTCCTAAAAGCTGGGAGCATCTCGATCGAGTAAAATCTTTTCCCACCTTCACCACGTGACTAACTGAAAGACCTAGCTATTGATCAATCATAACTATGGATGAGGGAACATCTCAAAAGGAAGTTGAACAAAAGACCAGGGTAGCAGACGTACACTAACAAAATTTAGCAGAAACTCATATCAACACAATTTTTAGGCTCGTGAGAAGGCTAGATAATCTAAATCCTAGCAGATTTTATGCTCAATTTGGACACAACAATTAGACAGCTGTATATGAACAAATCAATACTACACCAAAAATATAGAAAACAACCCGATATACCAGCAAGATTACGGCATGGTGAGAAAGTCTAGACAATCTAATCCTATCAGATCCATACTTAAATCGGACACAAGCACACGAATTTTAGACTAAAGCGGCAGGAAACTACGAGGCATGAACGAATAGGCTAGGCAAATTCCAGATGACTCGATTAGCCGGATGAGGCATAAGCACAAACAGCACAACCAGAGAGCTACTACTCCGTAGTAAATAAGAAACGTACATGAACCGAACATGAAATTGGCAACAACAGATCGGAATCAGACGTTTACGCCTCCAAATCAACAACGACCGCGCGTCCCGATCGGCGGATCTGCTACTCGATGATGATCCACTACGACTAGATGATGCACCAACAGCTATCGATCGGTGAAAAAGCAAAGCCGCAAATCTACTCCAAAACGAACTAGCGGGGCAATCGAGCGGAACACGGCTAGCAGCGCAATCAAGCGGGCGGAATCAACGGTAATCGTAAGGCGGAGCTGGTGGGGAAGTCGCGTACAGTACCTTGAAGAGGAGGAGGGCGAGAGAGTCTTCGATTCGATGGGTGGAGGATTTCTCGGCGAGATGGGAAGGGGATTGGGGATGCGTGGAGAGGAGACGAGAGGGGCGAGAAGGTAGGAGAAGGTCACTTCAGGAGCTAGATTGGGAAGGAGCGTAACCATCTCTCCGGCTGCCACCGGAGCCGGATAGGAAAGTCGATTGACGACGCCGGCAGCTCGGGGGGATGAAGATGCAGCGCTGGAGTGGGTACAAGGCCGGGCTGCGAGAGGTCGGGAGGACAGGGCGGCGCTGGGGGAGGTCGTCGGGAGGTCGGGGAAGACGCCGGGGCGGCAGCTAGGGATCCACTCCTCCTCCTCCTGATCCTAGATGGCCGACTCGGGGGAGGTGGGGAGGACGCCGGGGAGGAGGGGTTGCCGCGGCGGCAGCTAGGGCTCTGCTCCTCCTCCTTGTTCCTGGGCAGCCTGGCTCAAAAGGGAAAGGCCTTCAGGGAGGGGACGAAGAGGACGCCGGGGAGGAGTGGGTTGCCGCGGCGGCGGCGGCTGCTGGGCTGGCGAGCAACAGAAGAAAGGAGTTCACGGAGGTGGTTAACTGAAAGGGAATAGAAAGAAAAAAAAACACGCGTCGGAGCAAGCGGCCACGCGGACAGAACCGCGCGAGCGCTCGCGCGCTCGACCAATAGCCATTTCGGGGGCTAGCAGGGCTGGACCCCCCCCCCCCCCCCCCCAACGATCGGCCCCCTCAACAAAATATAGCAGGATCCTGTACTAATACTTATATGTGTACGCGCTAATGGTTGTACACAGCTGCCTAATTAAGTTATTCAAGCCCAAAATCACCTAGTTGTGCACGCTTTGAAGCCCAGGAAGCAACAAAAATGTAGCCCATTTACACGCCCATCTGTAGACGAGAGATCGTGGACTCCTGGTCGTTCCGTCTGCTCTTGCCTCATTATCAGATCGATCGATCTATCTCGCCGCCATAGCATTACGACGTCCTCCACCGGTCCCATTGTCGCTGACCATGGAGTTAATTGCCGGCTTGCCGACGCAGCGGAGTAGTGGCGAATATGGCGGCTGCCGCTGATCGTCCTTTCCGCTTGGTACCTCCAGTTACATACACGGTATTACTCTATATATAAGATTTGCTAGCTTGATGCCCACCATCTGCTTTTGTTCAGCTTACTTTGTTAGTTGAAAAACAAATAGATTTTTTTCAGGCCAATTGCCTCAATCTCATCTGTTCTAATACTGAAAATTTGGATCGAGATATTGTTGAATGTGACAGTAGAGCTATAGTTTTACTAAAAAAATAGCCAAACACATTTGTTTGATTATGAAATTTAATATCTTTTTGGAAACTATGAATTTTATTATTGAGATCATTTGTTGTTGATTTATTTCCAAACATAGGTTGATAAGCTATTCCGGTTGATATGTTGTACTATACTTGTGATCGGCGTCACTCGCCCCCCTATGTCCAAATCCTGGCTCCGCCCCTGAGTGCTTCCATGCGTGGCGACGCTAGCTACGCTCGGCTATGCTCGCGACGCGAGGCAGGCGGCGGCGCTTGGAGACCAGTGGGGGTAGTGAAGGGGATAAAATCGAACCGTTTTCCCACTTATGGGTGGCAGTGGTGGTAATATTTGTCAGGTTCAGGGACAGATTCAATGACGTAGCACAAGAAGCCATCCTTCTTTTATTATTTGGTATAGATATTCCAATTAATCGTATTTTCTTGCAGAGAGTTCGGATTCCAGAAAATATAGTCTAGGATTAACATTCGAGCAAGACTAGGTGCGAATTCAGCTAACCTTACAAAGATATTTTGATCTATTTCTGGTGGGTTCATTTATGCATGAGGTAACACGGCACCAGGTATATAATCCAAAAGTTAGGACTAATTGGTAGCAAAACAAGAGACTGATAGCGACCCAACTAACAACAGCAGGTTAGAAGTGGTGCATACCCATTAATTTATGTGAGGTTTAACGCAGCGGCGAAATATTTGACCCGTCATTGTGTGTTGTAGGCCTCTAGTGTACGTCCTGCCCACTCTCTAGTGTTCTCCTTTCGATGTTCCAGTGGCACATCCCTCTTTGAAATATGTTCATTGTTGGTTAGCCTACAGGCCGGGTGATTCGGCGAATCATTTCTTCGGGATTGAAGTCATTGTACTGGTTTAGTCATGAGCCCTCTCCTCACTTGATCTTTCTTTGACGTTGTCCATAGAGAAAAAAATGTAATCGTTGAAAGGCATGGTCTATGAATTTTCGCGTGCATCTTAATGGTATACCTACCTGAAATTTCGCCTACAAGTGATGGACAATCTGCTCCATCAACCATCAACAGAGAGAGAGAGATCGGCTTATTCTTGAAAATTTGTCACTGCAACGCAATTTCTTGATGATGCGTGATCAGGGGGGCATGGTTTCAAAAGTAAGATGTGACTGGTTACTAGCTAATTTTCTATCGCCCAACTATTAAGCCACGACCACCATAATTATCGAGCAGAACTTGTCAAGAAACCCAAATGCGTTAATTACACATGTCTATATAATATGGCCACTAAATCTTGCCTCGTAAAGAGCTGCCGGCAACTAGCTACGGTGTACCCCGAAAAAGACACTGGGTGCAACGGGAGTACCCTAAACGAGTTAAGCACATGTAATTACTATGTACTACCTCTATAGTGGGGACTAACCATAGATGTGTTAGAATGCTCATATGGGGAGTAATATAGAGTAGTAACATGGACATATTACTACCTCTATAATGGGGACTGTCATATGTGATATGTGTGGTAATATAGAGTCATTCATTCATTAGTTTGTATACTCATTTTACATTGGGAAGTGTTCTATTACGGTAACTATCTATGTTAATCCTTTGCCTCTCTTTTCATTAATTGTATGCCAGATCATTTTTTTTTTTGCCTATGTGACATCTATATTACTACATATGTTACTCACATTATGGCTAGTCTTACAAGATATATGCCACATCAGATATTTATTTAGTTGGAAGAGATAGAAGATGAGAAACAAGAGAACTCGGCTGCAAAACTTATATCTAGATCTAAGTGCATCTCCACCAGCTCCCTCCAATGGAGTGTCCGGCACCCCTAATACGAATTGAAGATAGAGAAGTATATATTATTACAACACAAGTTCAAATTCGAATGAAAAGTTCAAATACGAATTCAATTTTAAAACGTGACACATCAAACTGGCGCCGGCTGAGTTGCTTTGACAGCCCTCAAGTGCGTTACGAGGTCATTGTGCATCTGCTTATGCATTGTTCCATCACAAATTTCCCGATGCATGGCAAGAAATTCTGAATATTGCGACGGCACGCCCGGCTGCGGATGGGCCATAGGCCCCTGGAAATCAAACACTTCGTTGATCAACGGCTTCCTAGTATCACGCTCACTCTCAATGATCATGTTGTGCATGATAACGCAAGCCTCCGTGATCTCACACATTTCATCTAGCGAAAAGACAAGGGTAGCGGACGACGGCAAACCTGGCTTGGAGCACTCCAAATGCCCGCTCCACAGCTTTGCGGACAGACTCTTGCCTCTTTACAAAATGGCAATCTGCCTCGCCGACAGGGTTATGGATAGTCTTCACAAATGTTGACCAAGTAGGATATATGTCGTCGGCAAGGTAGTACCCCTTGGTGTACTCATGGACATTGATCACATAGTTGCATGGTGGAGTTAGGCCATCACAAAGTTTGTTAAACACCGGGGAGCGTTGGAGCACATTGATGTCATTGGCGGCACCGGCCGTGCCGAAAAATGCATGCTATATCCAAAGATCATAATCTGCCATGGCCTCAAGTATGACACTACACTTTCCGTGATGTCCGGACTTATACATCCCCTGCCAAGCGAACGGGCAGTTCTTCCAGTTCCAATGCATGCAATCGATGCTTCCAAACATCCCTGGAAATCCTCTTGCTTGGCCTTGTGCCAAGAGACGAGCCGTGTCTGCCTCATTTGGTGATCTCAGATATTCCACTCCAAACACTTTCACAACTACCTTGCAAAACTTGTAGGTGGCTTCGACGGTGGTGGACTCGGACATACGGAGATAGTCATTCAACGCATCGGCGGGAAGTCCGTAAGCAAGGCACCATATGGCCGCCGTGCATTTCTGAAGAGATGAAAACCCAACAAGGTTGGTGCAGTCTCTCTTCAGCTCAAAGTAGTCGTCATAGTCCCGAACGCCATGCAGGATCCTCCTGAACACGTCCCTGCTCATCCTAAAGCGCCGGCGAAATTCATGAGGCAAGTTCGCCGGTTTCTGGGCAAAGTAGTCGGCGTACAAGAGCATGTGCCCAGTTGCTCTGTGACGGTCCTTGTTGGCCCTCCGCCCCTTCACTGATCCTCCAAATTTCGGCGCCGCATTTGCCTCGACTGGGGCATTTAGAACTGCGGCCATGACCATCTCATTCTCCTCGTCGTCGGCCGCAAGGGCGACATCCTCCGATATCATTTGGAAAAAATGGATCTCGTCGTCGTTGTCCATAGCCTATTGGACGAAACAAAGTAATGAACCAATGGTCGAACAGGTTGCGTGCGGGGCGGGAGGGAAGAAGAGGCGTACCCAGGCTGAATTAGCTGCGGCGGCGCTAGACGAGGTCGGAGAATGGCGGGGAGCGGCGGCAAGCAGGCCTGTGTTAGCGCTGCGGCGCTAGACGAGGTCGGAGAATGGCGGGGAGCGGCGGCAACCAGGCCTGCGTGAGCGCTGCGGCGCTGGACGAGGTCGGAGAATGGCGGGGAGCGGCGGCAAGCAGGCCTGCGTGAGCGCTGCGGTTTGGGCCCCAAGGTGAGAATCAAGCAGGCGGCGACGAGAGTGGCGGCGATGGTGTGAATCGCCGGCGAGAGGGAAAAGAAGGAGGATGGGGGAGTGAATGAATCATGTCAAGCCGGCGCTGTGAGTATGACGGGCGGGCCACCCCTGTCAGAGGCCATGTCCGCCCCATGTCCGATACCCCCGAGAGTGCCTCAAGTTTGGAGGCCCTCTCGGGGGGTGCCGGACACGAAATTGCTCGGGTGCCGCTGGTGGCGTTTTTGGCGTCCGGACCCCCAATGAGCCTTTGGAGGGTCGTTTGGAGGGTGCCGGTGGAGATGCTCTAACACGAGCTCCAACACCTTTTGCAGTAGATTAAGGTGAGACACATACTAATGACATATCAAGCAAATATGACTGGTTATCGTATGCATGAGCTATTAGATTGATACACGACATGGCAACCGCATATTGGGTGCCCTATTATCCATGCTCCAAAAAATACTCTTTCTGTTCATTAATAAGTGTACTTGAGTGTTTTTGCCCAAAGTAACTTAAACTATTTTAAACCTGATCAATTTTAGAGAAAAATAGCAATATTAACAACGACAAATTAACATTACTATATGCATCTTAAAATACATTTCATAATATATTAATTAAGGTCATACAAACTTAAAAAACAATTTGAAATAAAATCTGAAAATATGAGTAGAGTAAATACGCATATTCCACTCCTACTTCTAAATTTCTATTTGCGACTTGTTGTACGAGCTGCATCGAGAAAATATCTACTACTCACTATGGAGTAATAAAGAACTTCTCGACGTCAAGGGTTCATCAATGTACATCGAGAAAATATCTACTACTCACTACGGAGTAATAAAGAACTTCTCGACGTCAAGGGTTCATCAATGTACATTGTGGAATCGACTGTAGTTTGTCTCCTCTCCAAACTCCCGGGCCACGCACCGGATATGTGGAGCACAAGACGTAGGCATCGTCGACCGTCGTGCTGACCATAGTTTAAAAAACCGGACCGGCGATCGAACCGGTGAGGGCCTCGGTTCACGGTTCACCCGGTTGGACCGCCGGTTCGTTCGGTTCAATTGTTGTTTTATTAAAAATAAAACAGGAAATAAATATTAATAATATGTTAAAAAAGTCAATGTATTTAATCAATTTGTGAACTAGTATGACACAAGCAGCGCACGTACTGGATGGCCAGCGCAGTCCGCAAGCATGCACTAGGCGCCTGAGGTCGCTAGTTTGAATCCTAGCCCCGCACAGATTATTTTTCTCGCGCGAACTGATGCCACCGGTCTGACCGGCGGCTGGTACTTCCGGTTTTCTCCTAAAACCGCCGGTTCGACCGCGGTCTGGACGGTTTTTTCCGGTTCACGCGCGCGAACGGTCCAGTGCGCTTAACGAACCGGCGGAGGCTCTGGTTCCGGTTTTTTCCGGTTCAACCGCCGGTCCGGTCCGGTTTTTGAAACTATGGTGCTGACTGCTGCCTACCACTACGGCTACACGGGCAAAGGAAAGCGAAAAGGTTGAGCTGATCTTAACCACGCACTTGTGAGAGGAACGAAGAGACGAGCTTGGACCGTTCCCCTCTCCCCGCTACAGTCGAGAGAGGCGATTTTGTGAGCCCCGCGTTGACCACCTCGCCGCCGTCGATCCGCTCGATTCCCCGCCTTCGGCGGCCGCTCCGGCGGCGGGAGGTTGGGGAATCGGCGGATCACGGTGTGTACATAGTGTAGGTCGTCGTAGGTTGCTAGCCGGAGGCGCTGTGGAGATGGCGGCGTCGCCGGAGTAGCTTTTGCTGGTGGCTTCCTTCTCCTCCGTGGTGGGTGCTCCGGTGGAGCTTCGCCGCGGATCTGCCGCCTCCAACGCATTCCCGGCTCGGAGGAGCCGCCGAGTGCGCTTTCCCCTCGCCGGTGGCCGTGTGGCGGCGGCGCCGGGATCTGGAGTTCTTGGTGAAGATGGCGTTGACCGAGTTGGTGCTGGTCGTGGTGCGGGGCAGAGGTGCTCTGGTCTTCAGGGTGCTCTGGACCGTCGACTTCCTGGCTGCCGGAGGGCTCCTCCCAGTCCAAGGTCTTCCGGAGGAGATGGTGGCGGGTTCCGCCGGCGGAACGTGCTACGTGACGAAGAAGGTGCCGGAGCTCAGAAGGACCTGGTTGTATTTTCTCTTTGTTTCTGGGCTTATCTGTAAGATGCTTGGTCGATGTATTTTCATGGGTCTCTCTAAGTCTTAGTCGACTGAGAATTAAACTAACTAGCAAAGTGCCCGTGCGTTGCAACAGGTATAAAATAAACCAAACATTTTATGTTTGTAATAAATTTTGTTTTTGTTCTATCACAATTTTAGAAGTATTGTTGCTTTCTCTCAGATTTTGGTTCTTCACATGTCCCCTTGTAGAACAATCCTCGCAAAAGAAAAAGAAAAAGTCACCACTTATTTCCTAATCTTCTTTTGTATACATCATGGGTATCCAAAAGTTTGAAATCATTATGCAGAAAATCACTTAATGAATTACATGAAAACATTTTTTCATTTGGGTATGAGACATATTACTAAGCCCATTATTTATGTGACCCGTAACCAAATTAGTAGGCAGTATATTTTTACTGTTTGTACACAGTACCTGAACCTCACTGCAGTCAAACACAGCAGATCGAGCTAACTCGCATCTCTAGTACACACAAACTAACAATAGTACACACAAAAATCCTAGCGTGTGTACAGCCGCTCTTCTAATTCCCTCGCTTCCAAGGCCCAACCTCAGCCCACGGGGCCACAATTCGCATGGTCCAACTGCTCCTCACCTCCACGATCCACGATTCGCACACACCACTCACGCCTGACTCACCACGGCCAGCGCCGCCGCCGCCGCATCTCCATTAGCCTGCCCTTCCCGTCGGCTGTGAGGAGCACTATTAGGGAAGCCACGCAGCCGACAGCGCCGCTCTTCGCTTGTCCCAAAAGCCATCCCATCGAGGCAAGATCGCGAGCAGCAGATCGAGTTGATGAAGCCGCGAGGAGGAAGCGTGAGCAGCCCAGGTCGGCTACGCGCGCAGCGACCGGAAGCTTGCAGCTCATCTCCCACAGTTCTTCGCCATCTCCAAGTCCCCATGGAGTCTCACCGGAGGAGGAGAAGGGCTGCTACCGGCGGCGGCGCGCCGGCGCCCGGCGCCAAGCGCGGAGGCACGGGGGATCGAGGGTTTGACTCTGGAACAGAGAGAACTTCCTTTTCTTCTGGACTGCGGCTTGATTTCCGTGTTGCTTAGGGGTTTAGTGCAAAACTGCCACGACGTAGTCGTACCGCACTAAGGTTCAGGTGAGTGAGGACTGCGGGTTGATTTCCAACTTTTCAAGGGACGAAACTGAAAAACGACCACGACGTACGTACGGTCGTTAGCGTGCTTTATAGTTTAGATTCTCAGTCGACCTACGTCAGCTATGTCACGTACATCGATCTGTGCTGTATTTGCTCCCGATCGATCAACTACAGGCTACGCTAATTGTCTTCTCATTGAATGGGCCGGCTCTTCCACGACATGGGCTATTTTCATTTCTTTTGTTTCTTGGGCCTTTTTAGTTCTTGTCGGCACTAGCCTGCTAGGGGTAGCAGGGAGCATACATTCACAATTTTTCCATTTGTTCTGTCTACGTCTCCCAAGTTAACCAAAAACAAAATATACACTTAATTCATGTCCAGCTTTTATTTTAATTCCCTCCGTCTCAGAATATAAGCGCGGTATTTTTTCGCCAGACTTTGATGCTCAACTTTAACCATCAATATATATAAAATACATTTAAACTTAGATTGTATAAATGGTATTGTTGGATTTGATTTGCAAAATTCTTTCATTACATATATATTTATATTAATTTTGTGGATATATTATAAATACAAATCATGATCAAAGTTGTTGCGAAACGAGTCACACGAATACATCCTCGTGTACCCTGCGGCGTTGAGGTAGATGCTCCGCAGCTCACACCGCAGGATACACAATACAATCCAGCCGGCTCTTTTGATAACCAGACTACCCGGTTGCCCGGGAGGGACCCCGTCAGGGCTCGCGGCGACGATTGGTGACGATTGGCTGCTCTAGGTCGGCCTTACCGCCCCTAGAGCCTCGTGGATCCGTAACCTTCCGCCATGGCCGGCTTACGAAAGAACAAGAAGCATAGGTAAAAGGGTGAAGGATAAATTGAACACGGAAAGGTGCGATATATTGATAGATTCGATTGGTGTTATTCAATCGGCCGTCACCTCTCACATTTATATGAGGCGACTGGTCTTTTCGTACAAGCATAGGACTTTCTCTACAAGGAAATTACATCAAAACCGTCATAAAACCTAGATCTTTCCTAACCCGGACTAGTAGTCACTACACTATAAAAACTCAAGAAAATCCTAGTTGCAAATATTTGCAACTGGCTCAAAAAACTCAGTTACAAGTGCAGTTACAACTCAGTTCAAAAAAGACAAAATAATAATAATAATAGTGATAACTAAAAATAATAATATAAAAATAAAAAATAAAAAATCCTAGTTGCAAGTGCAGTTGCAACTAGCTCAAAAAAATCTAAGTTGCAAGTGCAGTTGCAACTGACTAAAAAAAAACTCAGTTGCAAGTGCAATTGCAACTCAGTTAAAAAAAGACAAAATAATAATAATAACTAAAACAATAATATAAAAATGAAAAACTCAGTTGTAAGTGCGGTTGAAACTGGCCTATAAATTCGAGAAAATCTCAGTTACAAGTGCAGTTGCAACTGGATAAAAAAAAACTCAGTTGCAAGTGCAGTTGTAACTCAGATGAAAACAAAAAACAAAATAATAATAAAAAACAAATAATAATAATTAAAATATTAATATAAAAATATAAAAATAAAAACTCAGTTGCATGTGCAGTTGTAAATTGGCCTATAAACTCAAGAAAATCTCAGTTGCAACTGGCTCAAAAAAATCAATTGCAAGTGCAGTTACAACTCAGTTCAAACCAAAAACAAAATAATAATAATTAAAACACAAAATAATAATAATTAAAATAAAAATAAAAAATAAAAAACTCAGTTTCAAGTGCTGTTGAAACTTGCCTATAAACTCGAGAAAATCTCATTTACAAGTGCAGTTGCAACTGGATCAAAACAAAACTCAGTTGCAAGTACAGTTGCAACTCAGTTCAAAACAAAAAACAATATAATAATAATAATTTAAATTAAAAATAATAAGTATAACAAAAAAATGAAAAACTTAGTTGCAAGTGCAGTTGCAACTGCCTCAGAAAAAACTCAGTTGCAAGCGCAGTTGGAACTGGCTCGAGACAAAAAACAAAAAATAATAATTAAAAATAATAAGAAAATAATAAAAAATATTAATTAAAATAATAATATAGAAAATAAAAATTAAACACAAAAGAGAAAACATCTCGGATGAAAAACTGGCTTCGAAACTTGAGGAATCTCAGTTGCAAGTTCAGTTGCAACTGTATCGGGAAAAAACTCAGTTGCAAGTGCGGTTGCAACTGGATTATAGCCTCGAGAAATCTGAGTTGCAAGTGCAGTTGCAACTGTCTCAGAAAAAAACTCAGTTGCAAGCGCAGTTGCAACTGGCTTCCACACAAAAAACAAAAAATAATAATTAAAAATAATAAGGAAAGTAACAAAAATAATAATATAGAAAAATAAAAATTAAACATAAAAGAGAAAACATCTCGGATGAAAAACTGGCTTCTAAACACGGGGAATCTCAGTTGCAAGTGCAGTTGTAACTGGATGAGAAAAAAAAACTCAATTGCAAGTGCGGTTGCAACTAGTTTATAGCCTTGAGAAAATCTGAATTGCAAGTGCAGTTCCAACTAGCTCAGGAAAAAACTCAGTTGCAAGTACAGTTGTAAATGGCTTATAGCGTGGAAAAATCTCAGTTGCAAGTGCAGTTGCAAAAACTGGCACAAAAAAACTCATTTGCAACTCTAATGGCTCAAAAAAATCTCTGTGTTGTATCTTTCATGTTGACATAAAAAAGTCTTCTGCAAAAACCATTCTAACATTAGACGGTGCTTCTAAAAAAGGAGGGACATATATTCAAAAAATAACAGGACACAAACAAACTTAAAAAGACACAACACAAAAAAGACGAAGCGTATTATTTTTTACCTAAGCAACTACTACTAGTATTTTATTTTGAAGTGACAAGAAGAACAATTATTATGTTCAGCTCGTGACCTGCTGATAATTTATACAAACGCGTGCAAATTTTGGGTAGCTAATTCCTTCATCTGACCAAACTAGTTTGTCGATTTGTTTTGCCATCGACTAATTATGGTCGATCGATCTCGATCGAGCTGAAACAAGTTAATTTCGTACAAACACAAAAAAGACAAAAAAGAGACAAATCACCAAACACACATAAAAGTCCACAAATTCTAAATCATCCAATCCCAAAAACATAAATTCAACAACAAAAAAAGAACAATTGCCTTCAAAAAAGAACTTTGGCACATTACACTAAAAATAAAAGAAAATTTAGATATTTTTTGTGTAGTCGGGTCATACAAAAACTAGAGCGAATACGAATTCGAAAACGTACAAAAAAACCTAAATCGGACCGCAACAACCCAACAACAACCGAGCCCAGACAACTAAACGCTAGATAAAAAAAGTAAAACCGAGCCCAACCCAGTAATTGAATTCGCACTCCAGGAAAAAAAATGACAAAACAAGCCCATTTGCAACTAGAAAAAGTCAGTTGCGACCACACTTGCAACTGAGAAAGAGCCCATTTCCACTGGCAACTGAAAAAATCAGTTGCAACTGCATTCGCAACTGAAAAAAATCTCAATTGCATCCCCACTTGCAACTGGAAAAAAAATCCCAGTTGGAAGGTGACTTGAAACTGAAAAAAAAACTCGATAGCAATTGTAACTTGAAAAAAAATCGATTGCAAGCCGACTTGCAACTGAAAAAATCAGCTTGCAACTGAATTTTTTAATCTCAGTTACAACCTGACTAGCAACCGAAAACAGGGCACATAAAACATCTTGTAACCAATTAGCTTTACCGACTACCATGGTTGGACAAAACAAAAGAACAATTTTCGCCTTCGTACACAAAAAAAACACAAATCAACTACTGGCCCGCACAAAATCTTGGATCCAACGGCCACGAAGTTGACTAAGATTTAACTAATTCATACGTCTAAGAATTAGTAATTCCAAAAAACTAATTAATAAAATAGATTTAAATATTACTCATCTCTAATCAATATTTAAAATGGCGAACTAAGAAGCTATAAAAACAAATCGGTGCTTAACACGGACAAATAATAATTTAGAGACAAATTAGGACACATGAGATTCACCAAGGACAAGGGAAATAAAATGATAAGAAATACAAAATATGTACAAAAAAAAAATAGTTTTTTTCTTTTGAGAATCAACAAAAAGGATACAAAACAGACACTACTCTCTTCAACGGAAAAAAAAAGCCCACACATGAGGAAAAATGGCTTAGATTTAGAGATAAAATGGAAAATAGAAAAAGGTCCATCATGCAAAGAACCTCACGGTGGTAGGGAAACAAAATAAAGGCCCAGCCGAACCATACACGTACGTCTCTGCTTACAAGACAAGCGATAAAAAGAATTACACGAATTAGCAAAACCGCAAAAAAAAACACAATTCAAATAAAGAAACGAAAAAACAAACAAAAAGGCCACTACCTCACATCCCAGCCCACGTTGCCCATGTGGCCATGTCATGCAGCAACCAGTGGCCAGCAGCCCACGACCACGCGTGAAGGAAAATGAAGTCGTGCTGTACAAACACAACGACGCAAAACGAAGCTATACTAATGGCTGCACTAATCTTGGCGTACAAAATCCAATGGTTAACAAGGTGACTGAGATTTAAGCTAATTCTCAGTCGACTGAGAATTAGCAAATCCGTTCATCCGCAAAAAAAAAACGAAAAGGTGGCGTGCAGTCACAGTTAATTCGCAGACTTGCGAGACCACGACGCATCCGTGGTCGTTTTCCGTCTGCATGCCGATCCTTGGTTAGCACCCCGAGATGTGGACGAGTTTCCAACAAAGCGGAGCGGGGCGGGGCGTGCCGTGATAAGGCTCAGTTATTCACGCGTAGGAAGAACTCGATCTGCTGGAGTATCTATACAGTGGCGGAGGCAGAATTGAGTCACGCCCCGGGCTAAATGTATCCAAACAGTGGGAATTAGTGGTAAACAATAGTAAACTGCTACAGTTCCAAATTGTATTACAAAGGATTTTATTGTCACACCCAGGGCCATGGCCAGGGTGGCCTGGGGCCTGGCTCCACCCCTGTATCTATATATTATATTATTAAAACAACAAACAATAGATGGTTAAGATTAAACTCGGATTAAGCAACAACAAGCTACGGTCCAGATTGACAAGAAAATATAACGTAAAATATAAGAAAACGTGGACAACTCAAGCCATCTATTATATTATATTATTAAAACAACAAACAATAGACGGTTAAGATTAAACTTGGATTAAGCAACAACAAGCTACGGTCCAGATTGACAAGAAAATATACCGTAAAATAGAAGGAAACTTGGGCAACTCAAGCCGTCAAAATAAAAAAGAAACCGATCGTCTTCAGTAAAGGAGGAGAGACAGATCTATTTCGTATCTCGCTCTTTCTTTCCCCTCTCTCCACCGCTCTCGAGTTTGAGAGTCGTCTCGAGGCTTCCGTCTTCCTCGCTAGCGTGCTCCTCGCTTCTCTCCGGCGGCGCTGCCATTCGGCATGGGCGTGGATGCGTTGCTTGGCTTGTAAATAGTAGATATAGGTTTAGTTTTAGCCTTTGTGCTAGGTTTGCCTGTTTGGCGTTGCTTGAGAGTAGGTCGGTGGATCTTGGCGGCCAGATCCGCCGCGCCGTTGTCTTCTTCCTCCTAGCTGCAGTTCGCCGGTGGCAGGCGGTGCTGCAAGCGACGTTGACGGAGGCGCGCATCTCTCCTAATAAGGTACACATAGGAAGCATCGAGCTGGGGCTTTCCGGCCAGCCCTGGACTCGGGTTGTTCTTCGTCTTCTTCTTGCTGTGCTCCGGAGGTCGGAGCTCACGATGAAGAGAAGATCCGCCGGCTTTCATAAGGCTGAATCCCTAGTTTTCTGCTGCGTCTATTTCGATCTGCCTCCTCTGGCTAGTGGCAAGAATTCAGAGTTTGATGGTGGATTGGCGCATCTTGCTTGGTGGCGGGAAGCTAGGCTTGGAGGAATTTCTGGATACAAAGAACTTCTTCTTCTATGCCGCAACGGCTGCGGGAAGAAGAGATGGCGATTTGGATCTGGAGTTCTTCGGGGAGATCTTTCGACTGCAACCTGCGGAGATCATCAACGGAGGCGAGCTTACGCCTCTGTTTTCCATGGCCGAAGGGGCCACTCCGTGCTGTGGTGCTTATTGCTCCTTAGCTTTTTCAACCTCTAGGTCGGCGTGCCTCTGCGGAGGCCCTCCGTCAGTTCTGCCACAGCAATCTACGTCACTCTATCACCAAGTGGTTGCATCCCCGGCGATGGCGCTGGCGGCTGCGGTGTCGACCTGCTCGTTCTCGGTGGAGAAGGACTTGATTGCAATATTTTTTCTTTAGTTAAGGTTCTTTTTGTAAAAGCCAGGGACTTGGGTGTAATTTTCCTTTTCTTTGAGGTCCTTGATGTAACTTGTAATCCCACCGCTTAATGCAGTCTGGACCCTTCGGGGTCCTTCTCCTTGTTCAAAAAAAAAGACAGATCTATTTCGCTCCGGCGTGCATACGCCTTCGTCTTCGATTTGCCGGCATCGTCTTCGAATTTTTTTTTCACAAGAGAGAGATGAAGAGATGACTGTTGCTGGTCCGTAATTTACTCTTACAAAGGTCTGAGTGACTATTGACAAAAGGTATTTTACCAGGTGGAATAGGAGCATTTTCCGAGCAAAGAAATAAAAAGGATGAATAATACAAGTAATATGTATGATTATAACCATAAGCTTCAAATTTTGGTACATTCATGCATGTTTTTCGAAAATGAGTAATGTCAATAGAAAAAATGAGGCTATACGAAAATATCATCTAATCCCTAAGAAGGTCCAAAGTCAAATTGTCAGTTAAATGAAACTCAATTATGATTTCTGAATTGTAAGAAGCAAAGCCGAGTAAGATTATAGATAAATAGATCAACACAATATTTTGTTGGACGGAAATGACATTAAAAAAACTAAATAAAATTCCAAAATATGTTTAGTCCATGCAATTTTAACGATATTCAGAAATCAAAATAATTATAGAAGAATATCTAAGAGTATAATGAAACCATAAATGACTTAAATTATAAACATATTAGTTTACATTATCTGATAGGAGTAACTAAGAGCTTACTCTGCAAATTCTGACAATGTGAGAAAAATAAATCATGTTTCTTTATAATATAAAAATAGATTACATAATATTAACAAATTTTTAAGTATTAAATTTATACACAAATAACGGATATTATTTTCTAACTTTTAAAAATGTGGTACCAAAATATAAAGTAGGTAGTCTAGCCGTGCAAATGCGTGGGTCACCCCGCTAGTTACGTACTCACTCCGTTCTAAAATACTTGTCTTTCATTTATCCAAATTCGGATGTATCTAGACATATTTTTGTGTATAGGTTTATCCAAATTTGAATAAATGGAAGACAAGTATTTTAGAACGGATGGAGTATATGCTACATATCCAGTGGTGGTCTAGAAGCGGTACTTGCTGGCATCTAATTCCAAACTGCCCAGCATTAAGCGTAAACGCCCACCTCAATTTGTGCTTTAGTGTTTTTTTTTTTTTTTTTGCCCTCTCCCTAAAGGTGCTTTAGTTTTTTTACCAAGTCCGTTGAACATTCAAATGGAAGGAAGTAGAGTACGTACGTAGTTGGAAGAACAAATAGTTTTTTTTTTACCAAGTCCCTTTCTCAAATGAATATTCAATTTCCTTCCATTTCATATTCGGTACGGTAGCTTAAGATATTTAATAGAAATGCCCAAGTAAGAGCATCTCTAACAGAGCCCTCAAACACGACGAAACCTTAAAATAACTGCCAAATACGGTTTCGGAACCTTAAAAACCGACATAGCAGTCCCCTTAAAATTCGCGGACCAGTAAAACTTTTTGAGGACGCCCGGCAATTCGGCCCGCGGACCTGAGAAACTATGGGTTTGGTCGCCGCCCCGTAGGGCAAACCCTATCCCTTCATTGCGTTAGCGGGAGGGGAAATTCAGCCAGCACGACCACCACCCTCCTTCCGCCGCCGCCGACGAATCTTCTTCCCCTACTCCGGCGAACCACGTTCGTGGCCCAAGCGCCGCCATGAGGTCCGCCGATCCGTCCCTGGTCACCGTCCCTGTTGCGGCGGCCGAATCGGCAGATCCAACTGCAACTGACACGAGACTCGCCCAGCCGGCGCCGCCGCCGCCACGCTCCCGCGCCGCCGCTCCCGCATCAGCGGCCGATGCGGCCGTGAAGAAGCGCAGGCGACTCGGAACCGCCGGCGCGGCCCAAGCCTTGCCCGCTGCTACGGGCCCCACGACTGATTCCCCATCCGCGCCCTCCGGAACAGGGAAGAAGAGAGCGGTCGTGCGGAAGGTAAGGGTGCCCACCGCCTCGGCTCGTCCGGACTTCGCCGCCATGCCTCCGCCATCTGCAACCTCGAGGTATGGAACTGTCCACCCTTCTCCGGTGCATTTTGCTCCAATTTGTAGCATATATGAACACATTATTGCTCCAATTTGTAGCATCCCACCTGTCGATGCTTCCAATTCATTTGTTGAAATGATGAATGACGCGTCGGTAAACATTGATAACCCGCCTCTCAGTAATTTCTCTTATGACGACACCAACGGAGGAGTTGAAGGTGGTACCGGCGACGATGATGAGGTTGAGGAGGTCGATGCATCGTCGGTTAAACCACGCGGTGTGAACTACATAGTTGTGGAAGATGAGACCTTGATCCGTGCTTGGGAGAGTATGTCTCTCGACGCTATTCACGACACCGATCAAGCCAAGTTAAGGTTTTGGCAACGAGTTGAGGACAAGTATTTCCAACTTTTGCCGCGCAATGCTAAAAGGGTGCCTCGAACGTTCCGATCACCCCAAGGCCGTTGGGACGTGATCAAAACAACGTGTAGCCGGTGGAGTGGATGCTTGCAGCAAGTGCATAATACTCCTCCAAGTGGTACCGTGGAGTCCGATTGGGTAAGCTACATTACAACTTTGTAACTGTGTCACTATGTTGTCTTGTTTGCTATTGTGCATCATGGACATTGTTTTATGTTTGTAGGAGCGCATTGCAAGAGAGCGATTCAAAGACATGCTGGCATCGAAGAAGAAGCCATTTACGCTGGACCATTGTTGGAAAATGGCAACTACTTGGGGATGATGGGATGTGCAAGGACAAAATTGAGCGAAGAAGAGTCATTGCGGAGGAGAACAAGTCCGTGGCCAAGCTCCTTGCCGAGGAGAACAAGATCATGATGATGAACCGAGGTGACATGGATGCACTCACGTTGGAGTGGCATGACATCGCTAGAAAAGAGATCTTGCATCGAAGGAAGCAAGCATTGATCAATTCAGGCGGTGGTGGTGGTGGTGGTGATGGTGGTGGTGGTGTTGCTGGTGATGGTGGTGGTGGTGCTGGTGGTGGTGGTGGTGGTGATGGTGGTGCCGTTCTTGGTGGTGATGTCTAGGGCTAGGGTGGGCTTTCGGATGCAAGTTTTTGGCCATACTAGTGTCGAAATTCTGAACAATTTGACATATTTTGAATACTATATGTTTTTAGGTTTACAGGTTGGGGAATACTGCGACATAGCAGAACCCGTATTCTGTTTTAAGGTTCTGCTTTACGGGTTCTGCTATGTCGCGCCTCGATTTTGGCCAAAAAACACGAGTTCCGTGAACCTTAAAACGTGTTTGAGGTTTCGCATTTTTAGGGCTCTGTTAGAGATGCTCTAACAGAATGGAAGGGATCTGGCCGGCTTCACAGCCAAACGGTTGCTTATATTGTTCTTCCCCTTCTTTGGCCTTTCCGAAACAAACTGTTGTAATTGATTTTTTTTGGAAATTGATCTTGAGACCGGATAGTTGCTCAAAAATACATAAAATTACTTCATATTGCTAGCCAATGTAAGCATGGAAAGAATTGCATTGTCCGCATATTGGAGAATGGAAACACCCACATCCACCAGATGAGAAATAAGGTCACTTACTTGTCCATCCATTCTTAGCCCGTGCTATGAGAATAACAAGGCATGTCAGCCACAATATTAAACAGAATGGGAGAGATAGGATCCCCATGTCTTAGGCCCTTCCTAGTTTAAAAATAATGTCCAATATGACTAATTTGGATTAATTGATGAACTTTTATGTGCCGAATTACTCAACACAATATTCTTAGAACAAACCCCTCTGATATATGCTATATGGAATAAAAGTTTTGGTATACTATGTGCTAAGTATTCTTTTCCTATCAATGATCAGTGAACTTCTCGTAATAGAATTGTAACATTCCGGAAAATTTGGAAATTTTGAAAAATTTAAAACCATGCATGCATTCATCATCATCATCATGTCATCATTGCATATAAATCAAAAAAATTCTGGAGTTTAAATTCCAAATATCAAACCCTACATATAAATTTCCATAAAAATGGCCTTAATAGCCCTATAGAATATTTTGGTTTTAATAAATTATTTTGAGGTCAAAGTAGAACCAAAAGGTTCCACTCTCGACAAGCTTTCCAAAACCTATTTTTGAATATTTTTAGAAAAATATTTTGTACAAGTTTGAATTTTAAATTTGAACCCAAGGATTTAAAACAGAAAAGAGAAAACGGAAAAAAAGTTAGCCAGCCCGAGCCGGCCCATCTCATACCTGCCGCGTGCGCAGCGCGTGATAACCCACAAGTATAGGGGATCGCGTGTAGCCTTTTCGATAAGTAAGAGTGTCGAACCCAACGAGGAGTTAAAGGTAGGATAAGTATTCTCTCAAGTTCTATCAACCACTGATACAACTCTACGCACACTAAACGTTTGCATTATCTAGAAAATAAAACTACGGTAGCAATACGGGTATGAGAGATAGTTTTGCAGGATAATAAATACAAGAAAGTAAAAGTTAGTGCTGCAGCAATAAAGTACACTAAGTAACCATATACTAAGAGTACCATGAGTGTGGAAAAGTGGTGGTAATTGTGGTGGCTTTGTCCCAGATTAATTAGTGAAGACATTTAGTTCATTGTCTTTAATGCAGTTTTCAATGTGGGAGAGGCTAAATATACATGCACTCCACTACTTGAGATTACAAGTACTATATGATTGGATTGTTAGCAAACATCCGTAAATACTAACAATGCATTAAGGTTTCCCCAACCATAGCCTTAAGTTTATGGTCCTCTTACTCCCATACATGCAACTAACCGGTTTGAGCCCTCAGGTTTCTGTCACTCCGGCAGGACTACTACCCCCTTCCTTTGCACATACTACTAACCCTATGGTGTTGATCCATGCACGCACAAGTATAATGGACACCAAAGGACAGTACCATATCAACATACAACTCTAATGAACCATAAACATTCAACAAAGCAATCAAAAGACAAATATACTACATAAACATGACATAGATCATAGGATAAATATTATAGCATCAAACACCATGTTTACATAGGACGGTACAGAGGTTTATGGGAGGATGAACCACTGAACACAAGGAGGAGATGGTGATGGAGATGGCGGTGAAGACGGTGGAGAGGGGCAGCGCGGCGGCGCAGGGCAGCGGCGGCGCCGGTGGTGCGGGGAACTCCTTTCCCCGCCGCCGGCAAGCTTGGGGAGCGCCGACCCTTAGCCTCCCTCCTTCATGGCTTATTGGGAGCCCTCCCCCATGGAGATGGGATCCATGGGGTAGGCAAAAACGTGGCTTTTGGTGGCTGGAATTCGTGGGTGGAGGAGTCCTCCACGAGTTAGGTTTCCTCCCTTTATATATCTTCTCGGATTCTAGTCACCCCCTTTTAGGGTTCCACCAAAACGGGCCTCCAGGCCGCATCCGAACTCCGATTGGGCTGATCTCGGGCTTAAAATCTTCGTATAGAAAATTGTGACAACTTTCGTAACAGCCAGGTCTCCAGATAACATCATCTTCGAGGGTCAAACTGGCAATCTTCGTAAAAAGTTCTCAGACAGATTTCAGGAAAGTCCCAATTCGAGTCCAACAAGGTTTCCTCTTGTATTCTTGATAATTTCTACACATCAAAGAGTAAAACAAGAACATTGTGCACTTTCGCAATTATTAGTAGGTTAGTCCAAATAAATAATAAACTTAATATAAAACAAGTGCTAAAAGCATAAAAATGGCATGAAACAATCAAAAATTATAGATACGTTTTGGACGTATCAGCGCGTAGTGACCAGCCGCAGCCCAACAGCCAGCCCAGCCCCGCAGCCGTGCGGGCCCCACCCGTCAGCTTCATCATCTCCAACCGCTCACGCACGGCGCGCACGACCGCGACGCCGACGCCCACGTCGAGCACGAACTCCACTCGCCCAAGCCCGCATCGGTACCCTCGACCGTGCCCGTTAAATCCCCTCCCCTCTCTTCCCCAGCGCCCGCACTTCAGATACGCCGCCAGGCCGTCGCTTTTGGAGCTCCGTTTCCGCCTCGGACGCCGCCGTCCGCCGGCACCTCCGGTGAGCCTTGTAGACCCCTCTCCCTCTATTTCGCATACGCGGCTTCCTCTCACCCTTGCGCATCTGTTGGACAAGGTCCCCAGCCCCTGCTTGCTACCGAACGACACCAGCACCGACCAAATCCACCACCCGCTGCACCAACTTCGGCGAGCAATTACCAGTGAAGGAGAGCGTCCCCGCCGTCTTCGAGCGCCCCTCCTACTCCGCCTCGATCTCCTCTATCTCCAGTACTAACGCAGCCTCCGCACACCATCTTTTGCCTCGAGCTCGCACACGCCGGCCATGGCACCGCCGCCGCCGGAGCTTCGCCGGCACGCCGGTGCCGCCCACCTCTGGTCGCTAGGATCTGGACCGTCAGATCTAGATCTGAAGGCTCCCTTTTGTTAAATCACGAACCGGTACCAGCCAATAGGATTGCGCCACATCGCCCCTATTTTGTTTAGTCCGTCAGGGAATTGGTTAAATAAGCAGAAAGCATATAAAACTTTAAAAATTCATAACTTTCAAACCACAACTCCAAATTTAACAAATTTTATACCGTTGGAAAGCTCTGAACATGTAGTTTAATTTGGCATCATTAGTTTTGCATTTTGCATCTGTTAAAATTGATCAAAATGCAGAGAGCCATTTCGGCCATTTATTTCAAAACTTGAGTTTTAAAAATGTTTTTAAAATGAATCATTTTGCTAAATGTCAAGAATTATCTCCTCTGTCTAAATAAACTAACACACAATCTTAGTGATTAATAAATTATAAAAGTATCAATTTTTGCTTGCAAACACTTTAATATGTCAAAATTGTTTTCAAATAATAATATTGCATTAAAACTTTGCTCATGGCATCATGCATCATTTTAGCAACCAGAGAACTAATAAATTGGTTAACAATTTAACAATGTTGTTTGCATTCATACATGCGTACCATGTTTTCCTTGTATGTGCATATGTGTTGAATTGTGCTTGATTGTGAATTATTTTATTCTTTTAGATTGTACGGAGTGTATTGCGTACTGTGAAGAGTGTGACTACAACTCTTCATTTGGCCAAGGCAAGTGACACCATAAATGTCCTACTATTTTTACTATTCTGCATTTAGTGTTTTTCTGTAGTATGCATGATAGGCTTGTTATTGGTTATTATATAATGCTATGCTCCTATGTAGTGTGTAGCCATCCCCCACCTTGAACTTAGTAGCACTGAACTGGGTAGAATTGCTTAGTCAAGCTATGAAAATGTTTTGATTAGTTGGATAGTTAAAATAACTAAAACTAATCAATGAACTATCTGGGTGCTGGTTGGAGAACTATGGTGGGTGGCTATTCAGGGGTTCCATGTCTATGGTAATTACCCTTGGTGGAAGCGCACAATTGTGGAAAGTTACCCAGGCTTAAAGGGATTGTAGACTCTCTTTGTTTAGTAGCTTCCAGTGCAGCCACATGTCATATCGGCTCTGTCTTGATGGAGTAGGTTGTGAGACCCGAATTCGTCGTGACCAGCAGATGTAGGGGTGTAGATTGGCGTGGGTCCGATGTAAGGGCAATCACTTCTGAAAAATCTCGTCTCGATCTTCTCTTTTCCATTTCACAATTGGGTGTCATGGAGGATGAAATGATTGGGTCTTGTGGTGAAAGTGCACAATCTCTCGAGAGTTAAATCTAAGTACTTAGCCGTGTCCCCATTACGGACATTTTTGAGCGACTGGACAAGGAAGCTGTTGAAGATCACCTCATCCCAATTTCTTAAATTAAAAGGTGAACAAGGGTTTCGGAGCTCACTGATGTCTATCAGTGGTGCTCGTTGTTTGTAATAGGGCAAATGTGTTCACTGATGTCTATCGGTGGTACTCCTTGTCCAAGATCAAAATTGTTTTACAAAATGATAGGACAAAACTGGCTTTATGCAAATCAGCCTCAAAACTCCACCAATGCCAAATACTCATGTAGAAATTAGGTTGCCATTTATATCCACATAAGTGTCATTTGCCAATACAATTCAATTGTATTGACCAGTGTTCTGGCTGTAACTCACCGTTACAGGTTTTCCAGACGACGAGTGAGGTTTCGTTAGGGTCTCGAGTCTACAACCAACATGCTTGCCTGTGGCGCATGAAGATGATGGGGCTCACTGTATCATTTGCTTTCCGCTGCGTGCGTATTTCGGTTTGAGCTAGACTTCGGCTATGCACCTTGTATCAAACCTTTTTATTTCTGGATCATCGTGTAATAGATTTGATGCTTTGTTATGATATTCATCTAAAAATATGTGTGCTAGCAAGTCGATCCAGGGACTAGCATGAAACACATGGATCTCAACCTTTAGTAAGAGGTGAGGTCACTACAAGAATTCTCATAATAAATATGAGAATCCTGTTACGAAAAGCGGAGTATTCCTGAAATAAGACTTACCTCTTCCATTTCTTTTCTCTTGTTATCATTCACCTGAGCTCCCCTCTACACGAACAAACTTCACAATCCAATCACGCCAGAACGGTGAAAAGCCTTTGATGCATAGCATATGTTGGATGAAAGGTTTTTTAAGCTTATCATAGACCTTCTCAAAATCAACCTTAAAAGTGACGCCACCCATTTTCTTCTGCTGAACTCATGGATAGTTTCATGCAAGATAACCACCCATTTTAGGATGTTTCACCATGGCAAAGGTAGTTTGTGTGGGTCTAACGACCTTATGTGCAATGGACGCAATATGATTAGTTCCCACTTTGGTGAAAATTTTAAAAGTAAATTGAGAAGACAAATAGGACGATTTTGTTGGATTTGGATTGCATTTTCTTTTTGGGTAGTAACGTAATCACACCAATATTCATTTGATGCAAGGGAAAGGTTCCACTCAAAAAAATCATCGAATAGGGCCAGCAAATCAATTTTGACACTATCCCAGCATTTTTGATAAAACTCGGCCGAGAACCCGTCTGTGTCCGGAGACTTGTTATGTTCCATTTGAAAAACCGGCCCCTTCACCTCCCATGCAACTGACTGATTTTTCGGGACTGCAGCTTTGTAATATGCCTAGCATAGTGGGCAATAGGTGAACGCAATTTTTTTTTAGATTAAGTGAATGCAAATTCTGTGTTTGCTGAGAGCCTCCAATAGTTTTTGCATGTTGTTACTTTCTCCTCGGGAGGTAGAACCGGAATTTTTTTCCTAAACCTTTTGCTGAATCAAAATTGTTTTCCCGCAAAATGATGGGCAACCGTCTTTACGCATCTTGTCTGAAAAGGCTGTAAAAGTAGCAAAGATAGAGCATCTCCACTCGGAGCGCCCAAACGGCCGCCCAAAGCCCTTTGGGGCGTGCCGGACAGGTTTTCGCTCCCACTCGCGCCGCCCAAACGCGTTTTGGGTCCGGCGCGGCCCAGTTTTGTGTCTGGCACGCCCAGCCCACGCCTCAACTTGGGGATGCTTCGGGCGGCCCCGGACGAAACGAAATGCGACGCCACGTCTGCCTTCGACGTGCGGGCCACGCCTGTCAGTGAGAGGCGACTTCAACCGGTGGTGGTCAAAGCCGTCGTCAAATGCCTCTGCTGCCTCGTCGCGCTCCTCCCGCTCCCGCACCTCGCCTCTGCTCACGCTGAAGCCGGAGCAGATGAAGGTCAAGGCGGAGCCGGGGCTGTCGCCGCTCATGGCCGAGCTCGTCGCGGCGCAGTCGGGCGCGGATGACGACCCCATCGTGCAGGTCATCCTCGCCGCATCCATGGATGACGTGCCACCGCTCGACGGGCCCACTGCCTGCGCGTGGTCCGCGTTCGACCACGCCAAGGCCAAAGGCGTTCCCTTCTTCGACCTCACCGGCGGCGCCGGCCCTAGCCGCATCAAGGAGGAGGACGGCGGCGCAGGACCAAGCAACGGCGGCGCCACTGTGAAGAAGGATGAGGAGGAGGAGGACCCCTACTACGCCTTCAGGCGCCGCTACCATGGCCAGTAGATTACGTTTAGTTTTTTTAAATTTCATTCGAATTTGTAAAATTTTCTAAGGTTTGAATGAAAATCGCCGAAGTTTAAGTTTACATAAAAAATTTGGGCGCCGCGAGTGGGGAGCGACGGCGCCCAAATGCGCCACGTAGTCCGGACGGTGCCCAAATGGCCCATCCGGAAGGCCATTGGGCGCCGTGACTGGAGATGCTCTAAGGGTGTGTTCGGTTTGGGGATGGGTGGAACGGAATGGAACCGTTCCGCACCGAGAGCTCGTTCCTGCGTTCGGTTGCAAACTGGAATGGAATGAAGTAATCGGCCGGACAAGGTGGAACGGCCGGCTAATCATCCAGTTTAGGATCAAGTTTAGCAATAATTAATCAAGATTAGGAATAATTAATCAAGATTAGCAATAATTAATCTAGTTTAGGAATAGTTAATCGAGTTTAGCATAATTCCATTCTCACTCCATTCCATTCCATCCTCACACCATTCCAAAACCGAACACAGAAATGGAACGATTCTGTGACGATTTTTTTTGTCCAAACCAAACACAAGTCCATGACAGTAGAATGGAATGGTTCCATTCCATTCGTTCAGATTCTCAAACCGAACACACCCTTAGTGCATCGGTGGACTCACGGTCATGTACATTCCTTGGAAGTCTCTCTGGTGCGCCATTGTGTCTGTCCGCGAAAGCGTATGTGCTCTATATACTGGCATGCCCTTGTGTACGAGTTAATTAGTTGCTTGTGAGAGCTTTCCAGACTCAGGCCAGAAGAATAAATATGTTCAAAACAAAGAATAAAGATGTTGATATAAGTCCAAAGTTGTTCACCTTTTCTAGGACACGGCGGCTAGTGCACAAATTAAGTCTTAGTTAACACGCGAATTTGTTTGTTTTGTTGGAAGCTTCTCTGATTAGTAGCAATCATCAACATCGCAGCCGCGCCTTAACCAGACCAGAGAGTACGTTCAGAGTTGGACACCGATTCGTTTCTCCAAATCTCCAATATTCTTCGACTCCGTGTCGCTTGGTGACGACTGCAGATGGATCCATTGCCTGGTTGGCATCTCTCGCGCTCGTGCCCACGTGGTTGCCAAGACCAGAAGAGCATCATCGCACAGATAATCATATCTCGGTCAATGCCGTCTCCGCTCTTCAACTTCCATCATCCTAGCTACTAGCGCAGCTACCAAATCTTCTCCAAGTGGATATTTCCTATTTGCCCATTCACATGTGATCTACTACTAGCTGTTAAAGCAACGCAAGTGTATGTACGTACAAGTAATTAACATGTAACTAAGCTTACCACATGGTATATGTGGTGAGCAACCCAAACAAAATCAATATCATTAGAAAAACATGTAACTAAGCTTCCCTCCTACTAGTAGTAGAATCGAAAACTGGCATCGCAGCATGCAAATTGGTAGTAAATTGGTCATCAAATAGAAGATATGCTCCTTTTTTGCTTTCTGGGCCGGAGGATAAGGTAGCACATCAAAAGACACTTCGAAGTGTCTTGTACGGATATGGAAGCCTTTTGGAAAAGAACACCTTTTCTATTGGTCCGGAACAGAACCGATAGAGAAATATGCCTACTGTTGGTCATTGGAGCTCCTTGCGAAAGACTGGAAAACGAAAGAAGAGAAGTTTTAGTCTGGAGATATCTAAAGTGATTTGAGTATTACAGACAACGTTGGGCAACGACACACCAGCTCTGACAGCTAGCTTCTTCCAACAGCTAGCTTGCTCCGTATACATCGTTGATTTTTCTTGGACTCCTTCAATGCAGGAAATTGTATGTAACGTTTGTGAAAAAAAAAACATACTCATGCACCTATTTAATTTTCGCACTAGTACAGAAAAGCTATTCTGTGGCGCACCATTTTGCTATTCTGTGGCGCATGGGTGGTGCGCCACAGAATAGTCGCCACTAAATAAGCTATTCTGTGGCGCACCCAGCCCGGTGCGCACCCAGCCCGGTGCGCCACAGAATAGCTTATTCTGTGGCGCACCCTACCCCGTGCGCCACAGAATTGTTTTTTTGAATTTCAAAAAAATGGCGGCCAGATCTAGATCTGGATTCCCAAAAAAATTCAAAAAAATTGAAAAAATTCAAAAAAATCAGAAAATGAAATAATTTGGAAATTCCTATATATTTGAATTTTCTGAACATTTTTAACACTCCTAGTGAATCTCAAATGTTGACTTCCCGCTAGGTCACCCATCCTAAAGTTCTCCCACCCAAGCAAGCTTAACTTCTAAGTTCTATTCACTTCACCTACCATCCTGCTACTCAAGTTCTTATTGATAATAGTATCATATCAACCCTTTTAACCCTTGTGTATGTCTATATATGTGTGTGTAGTTTATGTGTGTTATGTGTATATATATGTTTCAAAAAATTCAAAAGTTTGTACAGAAAGTTCAAATAATCCAAAAAAAATCAAAAATTTCAAAAAAGTCAAAAAAAAATCAAAAAACTCAAAAAATCCCAAAAAATTCAAAAACTTCAAAAAATCCAAAAACTCAACAAATCCAAAAAAAATTGAATTTTTTATATTTTTTATTTTTTTATTTTTTCATTTTGAAATAACTTTTTTTCTCTTTGGAATTTGGAGGATCTAGGGATCGGGTTCCTTTTTTTCTCTAGTTTTTTTTGACATATTAAACGCATTTTTTCGACGTCGTATGCAAAAGTTATGGCCGTTTTACGTTTTTTTTCTAGATTTTGCAAAAAAGGTCAAAATTCATATTTCAAGATTTCTATACGAACTAGACAGTAACACCTAACCACATCTCGAAGGATTTTATGCGCCACAGAATTTCTGATTTCTGTGGCGCATGGCCTCGTGCGCCACAGAATTTGCATTTCTGTGACGCACGTGGCCCATGCGCCACAGAAAACCAGAATTCTGTGGCGCATCAGCTTCCATGCGCCACAGAATAGTGCTATTATGTGGCGCATGTGGCTGGTGCGCCACAAAATAGTGCTATTCTGTGGCGCACCAGATTAGGTGCGCCACAGAATAGCAAATTCTGTGGCGCACCAGTTCCGGTGCGCCACAGAATAGCCTTATTCTGTGGCGCACCAGTTTTGGGTGCGCCACAGAAGCTTATTCTGTAGCGCACGGCCACATGGTGCGCCACAGAATAAGGATCCATAGAATTGGGTTTTCCTACTAGTGTCGGACAGAACGCATAACTTGTAGAACAAAAATGTTGGTAGATTTTTTCTTCTAAGTACGGGGCAGAGGCTATGGGAGGGCTTTGGCTGGCTTCCAACAACTTGCTCCATATACATCGTTGATTTTTCTTAGACTTCTTCATTGTAGGAAATTGTACGTAATGCTTGAGAGAAGACTAGAGACTGTACCTACGATTAAGCGTGGACGAACATGGTAGCACACGCCACATGCTTTGTTCGTCACACCTCCCGTGCAAGTCGTTGGAGGAAATAGAGATTTTTTTAGAGCAGAGGGGAAATCACCCGATTTCATTAACGAAACCAGAATTTTTACTAAGTTTTCTCCAAAACACAAGCAACCACCAGCACCTGCCCTGAACCGCAGATTTTTTTACTGAACTTCTATACCTAATAATAAAAGCGCTAAGGATTCCGCTGTTTGATTTGGTAGGTCATCAGATTTATCCCTAAAATTGTATGATAATTACCCACCTATGCCATTCATAAGTTAAAAAACGTTTCGATTGTCTATCGCCTGACCAGGATCGTTGCTCCCACGACCCTCTCGTCCTCGCCCGAGTCAGATCGCCGCCTCGGTGCGGCCCCGCCCCCTTCAACACAACCGGCCGTCCACACGCCTGGATCATCTCTCCGACAACGGCCACCCGCAAGGCACGAGCTCTCCACCCGCTGCCGCATCCAGCAGGCGGTGCCCTGCCTCCCTGACCCAACATCCGCGGGCGAGCTGAGCTCGCCTTCTTATCGTCCTCTGTTTCTCGCTCTTCCTTCGATCATGTGCCGCGTAGAGGTTGGTGTCTGGATGACTGGATCGTCGCCCGTCCCCTCCCATTAGCAGCACGGACGGGCTGTGTAGTATGCCTGCCTTTCTTCCGCTGCTTCCCACATCACGATTCCCTCTTCCTGTTAATTTTTGGACCGCGAACATTCTGATTTAGTTTACCGAAAATAAGGATCTCCAGTGTGCATCAATCTTACCCCTAATGGATCCCGTCAATTTGGAAACAGTGCCCCTTAGGCATTCAAACATTGTCTGCATTTCAACCATCCCTACCGCTCTGGCAAAATTCTGAGACCGGTCAGGGAAGTCTTCAACCTGCAAAATTATCAATCATTGATTCGTGAAATGCATAACCGTATTTCTGTACTATTTAATTTCTAGACCTAGCGCTATTCGTGAGTATTACCTATTACTGTTACTGTACTACCTTATGCTTTTATTTCCTTTTTCTTTGCATGTATCTTGATCCGTACATCTGGTCAGTGACTTTGGTCACGGCCTATGCTTTCTTACGTTGAGTGGATAGTAATAAGGAGGTTGCTAACTCCCATAAAAAAGAAAGACCACTGCCATTATCGATAATTGGCTAGGTTGCAGCATATTCCAGTGACATAAACATTCAGACCTTCTCATCGGGCGATTTAGAAACAATAGTTTGGTAATTTAAAAGTATAAGGCAACTTTTTAGCATGGTAAAAGTATGAACCATATATACTCATAGGGAAGTTTAAGCTCCCAGCCTTTGCGTCCACCATACAGCGCTGAACCGTACCCGGACAAAATTAAATAACAATGCCAACATTCCTACTTTTCGAGCCATTTTACTGTTGTGTCAACTTGGTGCTCATCTGAATAGAAAAAATTACAATATGTGGGTCAATCGACTTTGACGCAAAATTTTAGACGATGTTTATCGACCAAAGTGAATTCTTTTTTCAAATCCCGTTGCAACACACGGGCACATTTCCTAGTAAACTAAAAAAAGGAGAAAACATCCTACAGCAGGATGAAAGGTGTTTAAACGGAAGGCTATTACAAGTTCTTTTTGGCTTAATAGAACACCACGCAGGCAGCTAGAGAGCATTTTCTTCCCCTCCCGGAGCCCCTTGGAGCACCGGAGCTTCTTCCTCTTTTCGTCTTCCACACCATCACATCGCAAGTCTCGGCATCCAAGAATTCCAGCTGCCTCCAAAAACCTCTCTCGCCACCCTCTCCAGGATCTTGAGAGCTTCCTTTGCCTCCTGCACCCCCTGCATGATGCTCTAGGATTGAATGTCACTGCAAATTCTTATGATGACAGCAGCCTACTCGTCCGGCCAGATAGCCTGAAAACGAGCAGAATTCCTAGTTTTCCATAGATGCCAGGAAATAGAGATAGAGATACTATGTATGTGGGTCGACGACCGACACGGTCCCGCGCCTAGCGAGTAGCGCTATTCCGGTTGTGCGCGTCCCTCCGTTCCATAATATAAGATGTTTTAGGTGTTACACATGTTGTCTAGATTCATACAAAAAAGAGTGAACATCTACACTAAAACATGTCTACATACATATGTGTACATGTGAATGTGACAAAAGGCTAAAACATCTTATATTGTGGAACGGAGGGAGTATATCTCATTGTTTTTTTTTTTTTTTTTTTTTTGAGGAAAAGGACCCGATCCATATAACCAGCATACTCAGTACAAATTACAAAGAAGTCCAGGAAATAAAAGAAATTACAGAAGGACCCTGCAATTTGCACAAAGCACCCCGAGCAACCTGGAACAAACGCGATCAGGTCCACCGCCGCTCTCCCGAAAAGCCTAGTCCACGCCGGCGCCGCCGTACCGCACTCCACCGGAGCAGAGGAGCCACCACCTTAGGAAGACGACCGCAAGATCCAGCCGCCGCTCCGCGACGGCATCTGGCTCGATGAACGACCACGGCCTCAGCTCCGCAACTCCAGCACCACCCAGCTTCCCGCCGACGCCGCGTCGACCAGGCCCGCCCGCCACGCACCGTCTCCAGGCCCTGCTCGCTTCACCACCATGGCCAGCAGCAGCAAACGACCCGAAGAAGAAAACCAACCAGCTCACCTGCAGCAAAAACAGAACACCGATCCCCGCCGGCTCCTCCCCTCGCCTCCACGGCCGGCCAGAGGAGCACGGCTGAAGAACCGCGCCTGACGGACAACCTCCACAGCCTCCCCGGCGAACGCCGGAACGGGGAAGGAGGGGGAGGACCAACACGCCCGAACACACCGCCGCCATCGCCACCGTCCTCGACAGCAACGCCAGGGCACTCACACCTACTAAAACTACTACCTATCTACAGCCGAGCAAGAACCCGAGCTCCCCCCCACCTCACGGTGCCTGGACGGCGACCGGAGGCGGAGGGGAGCGCAGATCTGCCGGCGAACGGAGAGGAAACTCGAAGTCGCCTTTTCCTCCGCCTCTCTCTACTGTAGACAAAGTTCCAGTTACTTCAAACCTGTTCTTCTATATCTCATTGTTAATCTTCAGCATAATATATCGTCTGGGTCGTGGGTCGTGGCCACCGGCCACGTACGTGGTTACGGTGACATCGGTTGGTTGAAACATTTTTGTCAACTAGCGACCGCTTGTTTACACTGAGTTTCTTCAGCATAATATATCGTCTGGGTCGTGGGTCGTGGCCACCGGCCACGTACGTGGTTACGGTGACATCGATTGGTTGAAACATTTTTGTCAACTAGCGACCGCTTGTTTACACTGACTTTGCCGCCCTCCATGCCAAGATGGCATCAATATGCAAGCTACGTATTATTCACGAAATATGGTTACGTCTCGCTATATTAATATAGCAACCAATAGATACAAGTGGGCAAACAGTATAATCCAGCCTAAAAGAAAAAAAAAAAAAGAAACAACACCGACAAAGGCGGTTATTGTTTAGAAATCACAAATGCTACTTGCTCTGATCCCAAAAAGTGTCGTAAACTGTCAGTGACTTGTACCTGAACTGTTCGTTTCACTAGTAAAAAGGGCAATGTAGTCCCGGTTCATAAGGCCCATTAGTCCCGGTTCGCGAACCGGGACTAGCAAATCGGGACTAATGCTAGTCCCGGTTCGGCCAGCAGCGAGGGGGAGGAGCATTGGTCCCGGTTCGTATTACGAACCGGGACTGATATTTTGATTTTGTAATTTTCCATTTAATTATTTGGGCATTTTTATTTTGTGTTTTGCACTCAATTCGAACACTTTCATTTAATTATATGTCCATCCACCCCCTCTCCCTCTCGCCGGTGCCTCCGACGTCTCCCTCTTCTTCGCATCGCCGATGTGCTCTCCATCTCTCACTCGTTGGCTCATCGAGGCCAAGTTTCGATATTTCTGTGCAGGTACTACTCGCCGGCTCATCTCTCACTCGCCGGCTCTCCATCTCGCACTCAATTCGATGGTACTACATACAGCAATGAAGGAACCACTATTACACATCATCGTCATGAATATATTACACACATCTCATTCGTCGTGCTTGGTCGAACATATTACAAACGGTACATGTACACACGAGTTTCATGCATATATACATCTCTTTTACACTCACCCTTGCATTTCAACCTTCCGATAGTATTCTCCCTTCGGATCTAGGACCTCTGCATCTAAGAATCCCGCAATTTCCTCTTGAATTGCTCGTACGCGATCTTGTGGTAGAAGACCGTCCCGCAACCGTTCGATCTAATTTAAAGAAGGGGTCAATATATATGAATGAAACTAAACACAATTGATGGCAATAAACTAAAATTGTGAATATTGTTTACGTACTTCAAGTTGTTCTAAGTACCGGCTGCCCGTCTCTTGGGTCGTCTGGCGAATGAACTCGCAAACGTAGTATCCACATAAATTATTCCCATGTTCCTGCCTCAAGCACTTTACGAGAACAGAGTTCAATCAAAATAATAATCAAGCATGATAATGGTATTGAAACTAGAATCAAAGAGATGCGCGGATCTAGCTAGTAGTACTTACATTTACTGGTTCAAATGTAAGCTCCGGCGCCCAAATACCCCTAGCCTTGGCGGTGAACCGTTTCCAAGCCCTGTCCGGCAAAGAAAATGAATAAAGGAGTTATATATTAATTACTTGCTACCAGGGAATGAACGGAAAGTTGCCGATATAGTGCCATAATGATTGAAATTACCCTTGGAGGCATTTCTGCATGTCCGCCCACTCCTCAAGGGGTTTACGTTTCGAGTCCATGACTTGTACTACTCCTTTGTCAGGTTTAATGATTAGCAGAATAAAGTGGAAGCTGCGCACGCATAAGTCATCAATTATACACTTAACATCGAGTAAGCGAAATAGAATGTGTACAAGACAGTAACACTCACCCGTAGTTGTAAGGAAATAGTATTTCCCTTTTGGTTTCGGAAAACCTTAACGCCTTTACCAAGTTATTCTCTGTGTCGATGTAATGACCTTGGAGAGTTTTTTGATGAACGAAATATGGGTCAATGAACCCAATGTCATAGATTTGTCCTCTTTTGCATTGGAGAATCTTCATTCTGCATAATTAATATAGTGATGAGTAAGATTATACATGCAATGAACGAGCTGAGCTAGCTAGAGACTTAATTACAGAAATAATACTTACAGACAATAGGCACTGAGGATAGATTTGTCGATGGCGTCTTGTTGGTATAACTGAAATAATTCACTAAATTCAATCATTACCACGCCATCTCCATGCCCGTAATGCTCGTTTTTATATCCCACGTAGATCCAGTTTCCCCTTCCTTTGAGGCTCGCATGTACCACTTATGCAATCTTCGCATTTTTGTTGGTAGACCGTTGACTAGCTCAGGTTTGACGAGAGATACCCGTGCCGGTATTTGTATGCTACTTCGTGGAACTCTTGTAATGCTCTAAGTACTGAGGAATAGACATGCCCTGAGCAGAGGCCGCTTCTCCGTACATTGCAACAAACTCAGGATCGACGTCGACTGCACCTCTGCTCGACCCCACCTCGGTATTGGAAAACACTTTGAGGGGGGGCACGACTGGTTTTTCTGTTCTCCGAGCTGGGGAACTGATTTCCCGCTTGCACTACTACTCTTCGACCGCTGCTTATTTGCCTCAGCCGACTTGCGAATAGAGCGGTCATAGTCTGGTGTCAGCCTTGGCGGGGGTTGTTCAAGGGTCTTCAGCATTTTGAAGACGGCGGCTTTTTCTTCTGGGGTGGCGGGGAACTCTGGCGCTTTCGGCTTCTTCCGGTTAGCCCACCACTCTTATATTGGGCATTTGCGATCACGGCATTTTCCTCCTCCGTATAGTCGTAAGGTCTCATGGGAAGATTCTTATGAGGTACTTTTGGGAGGGGCGACCTTTTACGTTTCGGTGATCGCTTACCCCTCATAGTACCAGCGGTGGTACGCTGAGCCTCAGTGGGCGGAGAGACTGACGCGGCGGCGGAGACGGCTACGCTGGAGACTGTTGCGCTGGAGACTGGTGAGGCGGCGGCGAAGATGGATTGCTACTCTGAGGAGTCGATGGCCTTGGCTGCCAGTTTGGAAGCACGATGAATTCCTTTGGCCATAGAATGGTCCCTTTTTTGGCTTCTCCAAGTTCAACCACCTCCCCATCTTCACCTGCAGGGTGTTCCAGCTTCAGCTCCTCAAATTCTTTCATCACTTCATCCACCCCGACAACAGCGTAGCCATGTGGAACCGGAGAGAAATGGAAAGTTGGTTTAGGTCCAATTGGTACGGCATAGCCGACCGCCACCTTCATGGTTAAGTTAAAAACTTTCACATGTAGCTCACAAGGTGTGCTCTCCGTGATATCATCCACTGGGTAGCGACGAAGAGGAGCCATCGTCAGTGCATCATCATTACCATCCTGGAGCTCCGTGGAAGCCACGCTGCTTTTCCGATTCGATGGGCCGCCGGTACCATCGCATGCAGCTTCTACCATGTGCCGCTGAGATTGGCCGCAAGTACCTTGCTGGCTAAGTGCGTCAATTTGATCCTGCTGCCGCTTTAATTTTTCTTCTATATTACGCAGCCGGTCTGCAGCAGCGCGTGCTTCCATTGCCTCCCTTTCCTTTCTCCTCTGATGGCTTCTATCAGGAAATTTCTTCCTGTCCTCGGGAATCGCAATTTTCTTGGGCTTGGAGCCTGGTACGCCTCGTGTTCGTCCGTCGTGTTCCTTATTCCCAAGGGCGCGTGTGAGCTCGTCATCCTCTCTATCGGGACAGAACCGTCCCTCTTCAACATCCTTTACTGCATTTCTAATGCCTTCGATGGGTAGTAGGGGCTTATCTTTGTGTGTTCTGTTATATATGCACTTCCCTTCTGCGTCCAACGTGCCCCCATGCCCGTAAAACCAATTTCTTGCCCGTTCGATCCATGTGTATGGCTCTGGAGTGATCCCTTTAGCCAGCAGGTCGGCCTCAAGTTTCTCCCACTTAGGCATGCTAAAGGCGTAGCCACCAGGCCCCATAGTATGGTGGTACTTCTTTTTAGCAGCATTTGCCTTATTTTGTTCAGACTTTTCTGAGCTTCCTCCGATTTCTTGTACGCCACAAATTCTTCCCATCGTCTCTTATCTTCTCATACCCTTTATCGAAGTCCGGAGTCTTATCTTTGTTGATAAACTCGGTGTGCAATCTTTTCTTCCAGTTCTTGAATAGCTCGGCCATCTTCTTAAAGCCCACTCCTTGACTTTTTGCTCTATGATTTTTTTTGCTGGCAATCTTTTCTGCCTCATTTGGATCCTCCTCATCTGGATCCACCTCTGGCGCCGGCAGGGTGAAATTAACCATGAGCTTTTTCCAAAGGTTTTCTTTGCCTTTGTCGCCGACATATCTTATTCCTCCCCCCTTGGCTTATGCCATTCTCGAACGGTGATCGGGATGTAGTCCCTAACAATAACTCCGCATTGCTTTACAATTTTTTTTGCAACATCAGGGGGAGCAATCGGTGTGCCGTCTTCAGCGACTTTTTCGATCCTGTACCTTTCATGGTCACCCAACTTTTTGGCTGGGCCTCGTTTCGTCCTTACAGAAGATTTGCTCGATCCGGAGGGCTAAAAGAAGAAAGAGCGTTAATATATGTATATAGACAGCAGAGGCTTAATTAATTAATATATATGCACCTCGCCGGAGTTTGCAACATTTAATGTTCCACCGGAGCCATCGGCTTCTCCCTCGTCGGCTTCTCCCTCATCGAAGCCGCCGGCTTCTCCCCGCCCCAGCCGTCGGCTTCTACCTCACCGGAGCCGTCTCTTCGGTTGAGAGACTCATCTCCCTCACCGGAGTTGTTCAGAAACTGCGAGGTGACATCGCCAACATCTTCCCCGCGGATCATATCCTCGAGGATGTTTTCCTGATTTTCGTCTCTGCTGTGTTCCATAGTTTCTCCAAATTAAGAACAATGCATAAAACTTTAGTTGGGTAACAGTATTAACAATCACCACACAACCCAACCAAGCATCACAACAATAATCCTAAATCCTACAGAAGGCTACTGGGATAAACAAGGCAAAATAATTGGATTCAACTTAATTTAATTAACCATCACTAGTACAGAACGACACATCGGAAACGGGCCAAAAACCCCTTCGGCAACGGAGAAAGGGTCCGTGTCCCCGCCTCTGTCACTGATGTGAAGCCTCACAATGGCAACGGAGATTTTTATCGTTTGCAATAAGTTTAGCAACGGGCATAATATATAACTGTTGCCTTTAGTCTTTACATCATATACGGAGATTAGTTTTTGACCGTTTGTAATGAGGGCTAAAGGAAACAAAAAAAAACCAGTGACGCCTGTTGCACCGTCGACGGAGCCCTGTGGTTCCTACTTGATGGCCGCCGGTTCTTCACCTTCCTCTTCGCCCAGCTTCATTGCGTGGTCTTCTTCTACCTATTTAGTACTGCACAAAAGTCTTGCTCCTGGAGGCGCCGGCTTCAGTGGACCGTGTGGACGGAGCCCCGCTCCTACGTCTTCACGGCCGCCGCATAGTCTCTAGGTTTCTTCCTCGCCCTAAAGGAGATGAAAAAAAATCAAAATGTAAGCTCCTTCATCTCTATACACAAGACATATGCTTCTTCATCGGCATTACAAAAAATATAAAACTAATTACACCAAGAACATAGCCTAAACAATGCCTCATATATAGGTAGATTGGACACACAAATTTCAGGGATGGAGCAAGCGAGCCAAGTTGGATGCACAAGATCGATGTGTATTTGTGCATATCACAAGGATCACTAGCGCCACCCCCGGATCACACGGTGTCACCTAATTTTAATCATCGGCATAACAGAAACAAAGCTAAAATCAGAGCAAATGCCTACTAAAAACAGAGAAAATCTATGGATAAACAATTAGCTACTTACAACTAGAAAACAGCTAAAATCTATGTGTAAACAATGCCTACTAAAAACAGAGCAAATCTATGGATAAACAATTAGCTACTTACAACTAGAAAACAGCTAAAATCTATGTGTAAACAATGCCTACTAAAAGCAGAGCAAATCTATGGATAAATAATTAGCTACTTACAACTAGAAAACAGCTAAAATCTATGTGTAAACAATGCCTACTAAAAACAGAGCAAATCTATGGATAAACAATTAGCTACTTACAACTAGAAAACAACTAAAATCTATGTGTAAACAATGCCTACTAAAAACAGAGCAAATCTATGGATAAACAATTAGCTACTTACAACTAGAAAACAGCTAAAATCTATGTGTAAACAATGCCTACTAAAAACAGAGCAAATCTATGGATAAACAATTAGCTACTTACAACTAGAAAACGACAAATCCTACTGAACTGGGGTCTTACATTAGGCGAGGCGGGCTCGCTTAGCGTCGCCGCCGGCGACGGAGCTAGCGCCGGCCTCCCCTGGCGGCGCCTTGCCCTCGCCGTGGACCAAAGAGAGGGCTATGGCGGCCCGGAGGTCAGACTGGTAGACCGCCTCCTCGGCGCGTTCGACCTGGGTCGACGCCTCGGAGAGGAGGACCGCCGCCTCCAGATCGGCCTCGCCCTGACGACGCTTGGCGTCCTCGCGCTCAAAATCTGCGCGGGAGAGTTGGCAAGCGATCTTTAGATCACGATCCTCCTCCTCTTCCTCTTCCTCCTCGTCGGAGGACGAGGACGAGGAGGAGGAGGAAGACGGATGGCGGCCGGGGTACATCGCCTGGTGGATCTCGCGATAGCTGCAATGGTGGCCAAATGAGCGGGTGCGGCCGGAGCCTTCGCCGTGCGGACGAGCACCAAGGCTGCGGGACCGGCCCGCGGGGGCCGGATCGGCGGCGGCCTGTTCCGCAAGCTCGTCCCGCAACACCAGCTGACGCTGCTGCTGCTGAAGGCCCGGAGGGTGGGGCGGCCACGACCGCGGCCGCGATGGCCGGATCTACCAGCGCCGACAGTGGAAGCCATGCGAGAGAGTGGAGAGAGAGGTCCGCGGCCGCGATGGCCGGATCTACCAGCGCCGACGGTGGAAGCCATGCGAGAGAGTGGAGAGAGAGGAGACTGTGCGGCGGCTAGGGTTGGAAGTGAGACAGTGAGAGTGAGAGTGAAGGGCATAGTAGGTTCTTATAGGCCGGCTGTCGGGTTGCTTCTAATGGCAACGGAGATTACGAAACTGTCTGTGTGCGATGAGCACACATCGGTAACGGAGTTAAACCAAACTCCGTTGCCAACATATATTCACTATTCACCCGTTGCCTTTGTTGTGGGCCTGCTTTACGGCCCAGTGCGGGCACGCGGGGGATGTCGCGATTTACCGTCGCCTAACTCCTGCCGTTGCCATAGAGTGGTATCCGATGTGTCGTTCTGTACTAGTGCATTATTTATATATGATTATTATGGCAGAAACTTGTCACACAAGTTTTAATACACAACTCATGTTATGTTTGTCACAAAATTATGCTATTTTAGGGACAACTAACATTGATTCTTTATGATCCAACAAAATTGGTCTAGGTCCATTTGGATACTTATTTATTCCACTATAATTATGATACTATAGAAAAGGATACATCACTATTTGATTTTCTATTTTGCCTCTATTGTTCTAATAATTCTATAAAAATAGGGATAGCTAACATTTTAAATTAATAAGCTAACAAAATTGGATCTACTCCATTTGGGTTAACAGAGTATCAGAAACAACCAAGTTTGTAAAATAAACCTCCCGTACTATTTGAATTACCATGCAAAAGTTATTAATCTAATTGATATGTGCCTTGTGACAACATCTAAATATTTTGGTTAGCTCTACAGAGAATTTGGTTTCATCATTTTTGGACTTATAGATCTCAAGATATTTAATTTCTAACAAGTGCACAGATCTGGAATATTTCTGCTAATTCCTAAATCGAGGAAGGAAAAAAAAGTAAATGGGCCGTGGCGCCTCAGCCCACTGTGCTTGGCCCATTCATTTTTTTCCCGTGCCAGGAAATAATTAAATCGCTGACGGGTGGGGCCTGCCCGTCAGCGGCTCGGCCTAACTGAGACAGGGGAGGTGGCGATTTGGCAGCGCCGCCTTGGCCGGAGACAGGGGAGGTGGCGCGATGCTCACCTAGAGGTCCTGGGGACGGCGGAGTGAGTCGAGGCGGGTGCGGCGATCGTGGGGAAGAGGATAGCGTGAACGGCGTGGCTCGGGGGCGTATAAATCGACGACGGCGAACTCGGCGGCTTCCTCAGGGCGAACTCGGCGGCGACGGCGTGCAGGCGGCGCAGCGCGGGCGTCGAGGGCGGCGGACGTCGACGGCGGCGGCGGGGCGCGGCGTGGAGCGGCGCGGGCGTCGGGTAGCCTGACGGCGTCGATTTTAACTCCGGCGCCGCGGCGAGACTTGGTCGATTTGGGGATGGATTGGGGAAGAAGAAGGCGGCGGGCAGTTATACCTGGACTCATTGGTCCCGTTTCCTCCCACGAACCGGGACCAATGCCGAGGAACCGGGACCAATGAGTTGGTCATTTAATGCCAAATTCGAGTGGCGCGTACGTGGGTTATTAGTCCCGGTTCTTGATATAAACCGGGACCAATGAGTCCTTTTTAAAATTTATTTCAAACTTTTCAGTTATGAATGGTGTTCCCGCCTTTTTTCTTTTCTTATTAAGGTGTTTGAATATGAATTTCAAATGGTTTTAAATGATAATTTATTTTGACAAATATTTATTGCATAATTTTGAATCTGAAAAGACTTTCAACATGAAAAGTGTTTAAATTTGAATAAATAATCCAAAACCATTTTCTGTTTTCTAAAATATTTATTCTAACTATTAACCATTTTTCTACTTTCAATTAAAAATGCATTAACAAATATTTATTGCATAATTTTGAATCTGAAAAGACTTTCAACATGAAAAGTGTTTAAATTTGAATATATAATCCAAAACCATTTTCTGTTTTCTAAAATATTTATTCTAACTATTTACCATTTTACTATTTTCAATTAAAAATGCATTAACAAATATTTTTTGCATAATTTTGAATCTGAAAAGACTTTCAACATGAAAAGTGTTTAAATTTGAATAAATAATCCAAAACCATTTTCTGTTTTCTAAAATATTTATTCTAACTATTAACCATTTTTCTATTTTCAATTAAAAATGCATTAACAAATATTTATTGCATAATTTTGAATCTGAAAAGACTTTCAACATGAAAAGTGTTTAAATTTGAATAAATAATCCAAAACATTTTCTGTTTTCTAAAATATTTATTCTAACTATTAACCATTTTGCTATTTTCAATTAAAAATGCATTAACAAATATTTATTGCATAATTTTGAATCTTAAAAGACTTTCAACATGAAAAGTGTTTAAATTTGAATAAATAATCCAAAACCATTTTCTGTTTTCTAAAATATTTATTCTAACTATTAACCATTTTGCTATTTTCAATTAAAAATGCATTAACAAATATTTATTGCATAATTTTGAATCTGAAAAGACTTTCAACATGAAAAGTGTTTAAATTTGAATAAATAATCCAAAACCATTTTCTGTTTTCTAAAATATTTATTCTAACTATTAACCATTTTGCTATTTTCAATTAAAAATGCATTAACAAATATTTATTGCATAATTTTGAATCTTAAAAGACTTTCAACATGAAAAGTGTTTAAATTTGAATAAATAATCCAAAACCATTTTTTGTTTTCTAAAATATTTATTCTAATTATACAAACTTGTGAGCCGTTGGATCAGCTGTGTGTTTCTTTCGGGCGCTTGTGAGCCGTTGGATCAGCGGTGTGTATTTCTTTTCAGGGCTTGTGAGCTGTAGTATGCCCAATCAGGAAGAAGCACACGGATCGTGTGTTTCCTTCGAGCGTTTGTGAGCCGTTGGATCAGCGCTATGTTTCTTTCGAGCGCTTGTGAGCCGTTGGATCAGGGGTGTGTGTTTCTTTTCAGGGCTTGTGAGCTGTAGTATGCCCAATGAGGAAGAAGCACACGTATCGTGTGTTTCCTTACAACATAGTGAAATATCGTGGGAGTGGATGACAAGACAGACATGTCAGGAGATTATAATAAGTTTCATGAAATTCCGCCCTTCACAGTGAAAACTCACCCAAGCATCCTGTTAAATGATGAAGATTCTCCATGGCTACGGCTCAGAAGAAAACAGAAACAATAGATAGGGATGTTGGTGATGTGTAATAATGTATTAAACCTTTTATGTAATGCATTCTATGGAATGTATTAAACCTTACTGTAAGGAGCATGTGTAAGAAGCTTCAATCAGCTGCAGTTTTACCAACACAATCTTAGCATTCTCCAAGATCTTTAGCATTTCCAAGTGATAGAACAAAACATACGGTTTCCCCTGCATACAGCCCGATGGTGGCTCGTGAGTGCCCGCATATCAAATGCACCGTCGGACGTATGCAGGGAATCCGAATACTTTGTTTACGAAATGAACTACAATGAGTACAGAGTGAGTGCCAAACATGTCCGAGAGGTGGGCTATATATAGGGTCACTGTATTCTGAAAACTCTAAACACTGAAGAGAACAAAACACACGGTTTCCCCTACATACAGCCCAACGGTGGCTCGTGAGTGCCCGCATATCAAATACACCATTGGACGTATGCAGGGAATCCGAATGCTTCCTATACCAAAATGAACCACAATGAGTAGACACTGAGTGCTGAACATGTCCGGGAGGGGGCTATATATAGGGTCCATGTGCTTCTTTAGTCCCGGTTGGTAACACCAATCGGGTCATGTGGCTCACGAAGTGGTCGTGATAGTGCTGATCCAACAGCTCACAATCCCTCAAAATAAACACACCCCTGATCCAATGTCTCACAAGCGCTTGAAAGAAACACACGATCCGTGTGCTTCTTTAGTCCCGGTTGGTAACACCAACCGGGACTAAAGGCGGGATTTGTGGTCACGACTCGTGTCAGTCACGTGTCCTCCCCCAGCGCTGCCCTAGCCACGTGTCCTCCCCTAGCGCTGTACTGAAGGTCTTTATATATTGTCGCCGACGGGGTAAACCCTAATCCACCATTTCTAACCACGAACGGATCGTCTCCACGAGACGGATCCACCACGCCCGCTGTCGGGGGAATGATTAACCCGCGACTTAAGGCTGCGCTATCATTATTGGGTAACGTGAAAGATGGGCCAATCTCGCATCGCGACTCGATAAAGGAAAGTTCCAGAAGGTCGGTGCAAACTTGCCTTGGAAGACAAGAAAGACAATCAGGCTTCGTGTAGGACTCTTGTAACCTGACGAGCCTCTGTGTATATAAAGAGGACTCGCATGACTTAGACGGGTGGAGCTATCAAGCCCTAAACCCTAGTTCATACGGCGAGTACCAGATCGGATCGCCTCCATTGTAACACCTCGATTATCATATCAATACCAATCTAGGGTAGGCAGGAAGTAGGTCTTTTACCTCACATTGAGGGGGCCGAACCTGGGTAAATCTGTGTTGATCTTTGTTCCTGCGATCCCAAGCTCGGAGATGCTTGACTCGCGTAATCCCACATATACGAAGTCATCCATGACACCTGACGTGACAAACCCATGACAGTTGGCGCCCACCGTGGGGCCTGCGGTCAAGAGCGTCACGTTCCACGCAGGATCCATGAAGGGAGCTGAAGATCTTGTTGTTGGCCGTATCATCACGGTCAATGGCACACCCCCTCATCGACGATTCAAGCTGGGGGCCGGAAGCAGATTACTTGGAGACCAGCCACGTTATCCCGTTTGGATCCATCAATGTCTTCGTTGGCTTCATCGGTGGCAGGTCCGTTAGCTCGGTCCAAGAAGGCGATTCAGTGGAAGAAGTCACCGATGATGGGGAAGAATCCGTCGAAAGCATGGACTCGCAAGAGTTTGGGTCCACCAGAAATCGCATTATCACCAGATCGAGAGACGGCGCAAGTCGCGGTTTACACGACCGGAGGAGCAGGCGCATCAGGAACTGCTGGAGAAACCGAGGCATCGGCACCCCCAAGCAACCCACTTCTTGTCCCCGTGTCAGCCACGAACGCCGCCCTCCGTGCAACAGAAATTGAGGCCGCCAGGGCCGAGCTCCTGTATGAGGTTCGAAGGATGGAAGAAGAGCGCCGCAGGCTCGATCAGATAAACCAAGGAATCCAACAGGAGCGGCAGAGAGTAGCCGCGCTGGCTGCGACTCAACGACAGGTTGACGCGCAAACACAACTGCGCGTGACTCAACCAACAGTGGAAATCCCACTCACTCCAGCCGTGGGAACGGGAATCCAGACGATTGCGGAAGGAAGGGTACCAACAAATCAAGAGACCCAGCAACAACCAAGGAGGTTTCACACCCCGCAGGGCCATTACCAGAACCCTGTCGATAATATGTATGCTGCGGCTAATATCTTGACTCAGATGGTACCAACAGGCGATGTCAATGCTGAGGCGTGGCACGCGATTCAGATGCTAAGTACGGCAGTCCTGCAACAAGCCAATAGGGTGGAAGCCGAAGCAAAGCTGCCCCCTCGTACCAGCCAATCACAGGATTGCAGCAGAAAGAAGCGTCCAAAGCAGGCCACCAGAGAACGTATCAGGAGTCGCACAGAGGCAGCAGGAGCAAGTCGCAGAAGCACATGCGAATATGCCAGTCGTGCAAACGCGGCCCGCAGATAACCCCGCGGGCGCGCCCACAGCCCTGTCCTCGCGACTCAAGGGACCGGCGTGTTTCACTGAAAGGATTAGATCGGAACCTTTTCCTGAAGATTTCAAAGGGCCACGCAAGGTGGCAAACTATAACGCCAGCATGGATCCGACCACCTGGCTGAACAATTACGAGATGGGGATGAGCATTTTGAACGCCTCAGAGGAAATATGTGCAAGGTACCTCAACATGATGCTAGAAGGTGCAGCGCACATATGGCTGCAAACTTTGCCTCCCAACTCTATAAATACTTGGGAGGAACTGAAGGATGCCTTCGTTAAGAACTTTCAAGGAACTTGCATACGACTCTGCAATATAGAAGATCTAGAGCGTTGTGTCCAGAAGGAAGGCGAGTCAAGTCGCCATTGGATGAAAAGGTGGCAGAAATAATACACTCCTCAGATAATATACCACCAAGCTCAGCCGTCCTGGTAATGGAGAAAAACTGCAAGTTTGAGCCTCTGATTCATAAGCTGGGTCGCATGAAGGATAAAGTCAAGAGCCTCAGCGAAGTGATGGCCGCGGCTAACAAATATGCCGGCTCAGATAAAACCAGAGACGCGTGCTAGCGCTAAGTTGACGAGGGAATATCTCCCCGGCAACACACCAGAAACAATGCTTGTACGTCACACGTCAGTTGGGAACCCCAAGAGGAAGGTATGATGAGTGCAGCAGCAAGTTTTCCCTCAGTATGAAACCAAGGTTTATCGAACCAGTAGGAAAACGAGGTTGCTTCGAAGGTGTTGGTGAAGGAGTGTAGTGCGGCGCAACACCAGGGATTCCGGTGCCAACGTGGAACCTGCACAACACAATCAAATTACTTTGCCCCAACTTAACAGTGAGGTTGTCAATCTCACCGGCTTGCTGAAAACAAAGGGTTAAACGTATCGTATGGAAGATGATGTTTGTTTGCATAAAACAGTAGAGAACAATGATTGCAGTAGATTGTATTTCAGATGTAAAAGAATGGACCGGGGTCCACAGTTCACTAGTGGTGTCTCTCCAATAAGATAACTACATGCTGGGTAAACAAATTACAGCTGGGCAATTGACAATTGATAAGTGCATATAACATGCATGTGGAGTTGTGGTGTCTACTATGAGATTCATTTGGGCATTACGACAAAGTACATAGACCGCTATCCAGCATGCATCTATGCCTAAATAGTCCACTTTCCGGTTAACATCCGTACCCCTTCCAGTATTAAGTTGCAAGCAACAGACAATTGCATTAAGTAATGTGCGTAATGTAAACAATACATTCATCCTTGAATAAAGCATTTGTTTTACCCCTAGTGGCAACAACACATCTACAACCTTAGAACTTGCTGTCACTATCCCAGGTTAAATAGAGGTTGAACCCAACTATCATGCATAAATACCCCCTCTTGGAGTCACAAGTATTCACTTGGCCAAGGCTTCAACAAGTAACGGAGAGCATGCAAGATCACAAATGACATAGACATGATAATATAATATTCAGCTCCACATAGGTATCAATATAAGTCAGATCCCAGCAAACACAACATGTAGCATTACAATAAGATGATCTTGATCATGATAGGCAGCTCACAAGATCTAAACATGATGGCACAAGTGGAGAAGACAACCATCTAGCTACTGCTATGGACCCATAGTCCAAGGATGAACTACTCACGCATCACTCCGGAGGCGGGCATGGCGATGTAGAGCCCTCCGGTGATGATTCCCCTCTCCGGCAGGGTGCCGGGAAGAGCTTCAGAACCCCCCGAGTTAGGGTTGACGACGGCGGCGGCAGCGAATATGTTCTGGATGAAAGGCTCGGTTTTAGGGTTTTCACGTCTCGGGGAATAAATAGGCGAAGGGGCGATGTCGGCGGACCCCCGAGGGGCCCAAACCACAGGCTGGCGCGGCGGTGGGGCCGCGCCGCCAGGTGGTTTGGCCACCTCGTGGCTCCTTCGTCTCTCCTTCGGACTCCGTGTACGTGTTGGAAAAATAGGGACTTGGCCTTTTGTTTCGTGCAATTCCGAGAATATTTCCAGAAGTAACTTTCTGAAACCAAAAACAGCAGAAAACAGGGAACTGGCACTGTGGCATCTTGTTAATAGGTTAGTCCCAGAAAATGCATAAAAGTGATATGAAGTGTATATAAAACATGTAGCAAATGGTATAATATAAGCATGGAACAGCAGAAATTATGGATACGTTGGAGACGTATCAAGCATCCCCAAGCTTAGTTCTACTCGTCCTCGAGTAGGTAAAACGATAACAACAAATAATTTCTGAGGAGACATGCTTTCACACAATCTTGATCAATATATTGCAAGGCTCATGTCATGAATGAAGTGACTCAAAGCAATGTCTATAGTTTGCTAACAATAGATAAAGAGTAAACAATGAATCATATAAGCAAAAACTTTTCATGAATAGTACTTTCAAGACAAGCATCAAAAAGTTTTGCATAAGAGGTAACTCATAAAGCAATAGATTCAAAGTAAAAGGCATTGAAGCAACACAAAGGATGATTAAGTTTCAGCAATTGCTTTCAACTTGTAACATGTATATCTCATGGATAGTTGTCAACATAAAGCAATATAACAAGTGCAATAAGTAAACATGTAAGAATCAATGCACACAAAGTTGACACAAGTGTTTGCTTCTAAGATAGAAAGGAGTAGGTAAACTGACTCAACATAAAGTAAAAGATAGGCCCTTCGCAGAGGGAAGCAGGGATTAAATCATGTGCTAGAGCTTTTTAAGTTTTCGAAAGCATATAGAGAGCACAAAATAAGTATTTGAGAGGTGTTTGTTGTTGTCAACGAATGGTAGTGGGCACTCTAACCCCCTTGTCAACCAGACTTTCAAGAGCGGCTCCCATGAAGGACGTTATCTCTACCAGCAAGGTAGATCATCCCCTCTTCTCTTTTGTTTACACATGTATTTTAGTTTCTTTATAGATGACACTCCTCCCAACCTTTTGCTTACACAAGCCATGGCTAACCGAATCCTCGGGTGCCTTCCAACATTCACATACCATGGAGGAGTGTCTATTTGCAAATTAAGTTGCTTACTGATAAATCAGGGCAAAACATGTGAAGAGAATTATTAATGAAAGTTGTAATTAATTGGGGCTGGGCACCCCGTTGCCAGCTCTTTTTGCAAATTATTGGATAAGCGGATGTATATGCCACTAGTCCATTGGTGAAAGTCTGTCAGAAGTAAATGACAAGATTGAAAGATAAAACACCACATACTTCCTCATGAGCTATAAAACATTGACACAAATAAGGAGTAATAAAGTTTTGAATAGTTTAAAGGTAGCACATGAAATATTTACTTGGAATGGCAGGAAATACCACATAGTAGGTAGGTATGGTGGACACAAATGGCATGGGTTTTGGCTCAAGTTTTGGATGCACGAGAAGCATTCCCTCTCAGTACAGAGTTTAGGCTAGCAAGGTTGTTTGAAGCAAACACAAGTATAAACCGGTACAGCAAGAATCACATAAAAACATATTGCAAGTATTATAAGACTCTACACTGTCTTCCTTGTTGCTCAAACATTTTACCAGAAAATATCTAGACCTTAGAGAGAACAAATATGCATCCCAAGTCTCAACAAGCTCTACGGTAGTTCTCCACTACTAGGCTTTAACTACATGATGCAAGAGCTTAAACATGATCTACTTGAGAGCTCAAAACAATTGCAAAGCATCAAATCGAAACAAGACAATGATCTACAAGAATGCATATGTCTTTTCCAATACCAACTACTACATGTAGCATTTTCTTTCTTCCAAACAAACACCAATCAATTTATTTAAACATAAACTCTCCAAATGATAATATAATGCAGCAAGAGAGTATTTATAAACAAGTGCTAACAGCTCGAAGAGATGCATGAAAAACAGGAGCTAAAAGCACTGCAGTAGCTAGTTAAGAATACTCAACAAATATAAGTGAAGAACATGAGTATTCACATGAAAAAGCGGAGCGTGTCTCTCTCCCACACAAGGATTGCTAGGATCCGAATTTATTCAAACAAAAACAAAAATAAAAACACACAGACGCTCCAAGTAAAGCGCATAAGATGTGAAAGAATTAAAATATAGTTTCACTAGAGATGACCTGATAAGTTTGTTGATGAAGAAGGGGATGCCTTGGGCATCCCCAAGCTTAGACGCTTGAGTCTCTCTGAATATGGTTGGGATGAACCACGGGGGCATCCCCAAGCTTAGGCTTTTCACTCTTCTTGATCACATAATATCACCCTTCTCGCTTGATCCTTGAAAACTTCCTTCACACCAAACTCAAGACAGTTCTCATTAGAGGGTTAGTGCATAATCAAAAATTCTCATATTCTGTAATGATACAATCAATCCCAAAGCTTCTGGACATTAGCTACAGCCACCAATGCTTTGTGGAGCAAAGAAATCCACACAAACACAGTAAAAGAGCGAATGCAAAACAAAAGGCAGAATCTGTCAAAAACAGAACAGTCTGGAATGACGAATTTTTTCGAGGCACTTAAGTTGCTCAGATGGATCTGGCCTAAAATAATGAAAGTTGCGTACATATCTCAGGAATATGCGTGATTTTTTCAGAATTTTTTGAATTTTCTACAGGGAGATAAGCTCAAATCCGTGACAGCTAAAAATCTGTCACTGCGCAGAAATCCAAATCTTGCATCAACTTTCAATATAGAACTTTACTTGGCACAACATTGCGATAAAATAAAGATACAAAGGAGTTGCTACAGAAGTAACAAAACTCCTTGACTCAAAGAAAACAAAAATAACAGCAAATAAAAACGATGGGTTGTCTCCCATAAGCGCTTTTCTTTAACGCCTTTCAGCTAGGCGCAGAAAGTGAAAATCAAGTGTTGTCAAGTGGCAAATCATTCAAATCATCAAAAGCTTCTTCCAACACACAGCTTGTAACAATGGGTATCTTAGATGTTCCTGGAGGTGTTTCATTACCTTTAACCGTACTAAAAGTTTTATCAATTTTAAGCTCATAATGAGTCTTTGGTTTTGGCACTTTAGGAACATACATAAACTTTTGCTCTCTACCCACATAAACTTTCTCCTTTTTAGACTTAAGAGAAGTAAAGGTTGAACTTAAGGTTTCAATAGCTTCCTCTAACTCATCAATTCTATGATTTTGGGTGTCATGGATATTATTATCCTCAAGAACAGTGATTCTTTCATTGATGGTGGCTATTGATTCATTAGTCTTACCAATACAATCAAGAAAATTTGGAAAAAATTCTCCATAGAGTCTAACTTATTTATAACATCCTCCAAGGTGATCTCAATTTTAATATCTTTAGTGGGTGGTGTTCCTACCAAACTTTCAATAATATTACAGGCTTCTAAAGCAGGAGTACCCAAGAAATTTCCACCTGTAAGAGTGTCTAGAACATACCTATACCAACTAGAGATACCAACATAAAAGTTCCTAAGGAGGATAGTGGTAGAGTGTTTCTTAGTACATCTATGATGAGCATCACTAATTCTATACCAAGCATCTTTCAAATTTTCACCTCCTAGTTGCCTAAAAGAACGAACTTCAACTTCAGGAGCATTCATTTTGAAAAACAAAATCAAACCGAATTAAACAAGTAACTAATTTTTTTGTGTTTTTGATAAAGAGAGCAAACAAGACTAAATAAAAATAAACTAAGCAAGACAAATAACAAAGTAAAGAGATTGGGTGTGAGAGACTCCCCTTGCAGAAGCAATTCGGTTTTCCCCGGCAACGGCGCCAGAAAACGTGTTGCTAGCGCTAAGTTGACGAGGGAATATCTCCCCGGCAACAGCCAGAAACAATGCTTGTACGTCACACGTCAGTTGGGAACCCCAAGAGGAAGGTATGATGAGTGCAGCAGCAAGTTTTCCCTCAGTATGAAACCAAGGTTTAATCGAACCAGTAGGAAAACGAGGTTGCTTCGAAGGTGTTGGTGAAGGAGTGTAGTGCGGCGCAACACCAGGGATTCCGGTGCCAACGTGGAACCTGCACAACACAATCAAATTACTTTGCCCCAACTTAACAGTGAGGTTGTCAATCTCACCGGCTTGCTGAAAACAAAGGGTTAAACGTATCGATGGAAGATGATGTTTGTTTGCATAAAACAGTAGAGAACAATGATTGCAGTAGATTGTATTTCAGATGTAAAAGAATGGACCGGGGTCCACAGTTCACTAGTGGTGTCTCTCCAATAAGATAACTAACATGCTGGGTAAACAAATTACAGCTGGGACAATTGATAAGTGCATATAACATGCATGTGTGAGTTGTGGTGTCTACTATGAGATTCATTTGGGCATTACGACAAAGTACATAGACCGCTATCCAGCATGCATCTATGCCTAAATAGTCCACTTTCCGGTTAACATCCGTACCCCTTCCAGTATTAAGTTGCAAGCAACAGACAATTGCATTAAGTAATGTGCGTAATGTAAACAATACATTCATCCTTGAATAAAGCATTGCTGTTTTACCCCTAGTGGCAACAACACATCTACAACCTTAGAACTTGCTGTCACTATCCCAGGTTAAATAGAGGTTGAACCCAACTATCATGCATAAATACCCCCTCTTGGAGTCACAAGTATTCACTTGGCCAAGGCTTCAACAAGTAACGGAGAGCATGCAAGATCACAAATGACATAGACATGATAATATAATATTCAGCTCCACATAGGTATCAATATAAGTCAGATCCCAGCAAACACAACATGTAGCATTACAATAAGATGATCTTGATCATGATAGGCAGCTCACAAGATCTAAACATGATGGCACAAGTGGAGAAGACAACCATCTAGCTACTGCTATGGACCCATAGTCCAAGGATGAACTACTCACGCATCACTCCGGAGGCGGGCATGGCGATGTAGAGCCCTCCGGTGATGATTCCCCTCTCCGGCAGGGTGCCGGGAAGAGCTTCAGAACCCCCCGAGTTAGGGTTGACGACGGCGGCGGCAGCGAATATGTTCTGGATGAAAGGCTCGGTGTTTTAGGGTTTTCACGTCTCGGGGAATAAATAGGCGAAGGGGCGATGTCGGCGGACCCCCGAGGGGCCCAAACCACAGGCTGGGCGGCGGTGGGGCCACGCCGCCAGGTGGTTTGGCCACCTCGTGGCCCTTCGTCTCTCCTTCGGACTCCGTGTACGTGTTGGAAAAATAGGGACTTGGCCTTTTGTTTCGTGCAATTCCGAGAATATTTCCAGAAGTAACTTTCTGAAACCAAAAACAGCAGAAAACAGGGAACTGGCACTGTGGCATCTTGTTAATAGGTTAGTCCCAGAAAATGCATAAAAGTGATATGAAGTGTATATAAAACATGTAGCAAATGGTATAATATAAGCATGGAACAGCAGAAATTATGGATACGTTGGAGACGTATCAACGTGTCAGACGGAAGAAGAGGAGGTTGCTGCCAAAGGAAAGAAAACTCCAACAAGCCCCAGCAGCGCAAACGAGCTACAACAACGCGAATCAAAACAAACGCAAAACGAAGATGGTCACTCAGGGCTCGTCGCCAATGCGCGTGGAGGATTCAGAGGCCAGCGTGGAAGGGTAGAGGATACGGCTCCCGTCCAATCAATATGCAAGAAGTTTTTAAACCGGCCATGCGACCTTCATGCGACAGGTGATGGACAGCCAGCGGACCATACCAAGGCGCAATGCCACTATTACAAGAAGTGGAAAGAAGAGAGCCAACACAACGGGGGGAATTCCATTGAAGGAAACCCTAGTGCGGCTCATAACACAAATATTGGGCAACACGGCGCGAGTAACCCAAGACAAATAGGGTAATATCACACAATAGTTATCGATGCCTCCCAAAAGGGAAGAGAAATTGAGCCGCAGAAGTCAGCAGTGAACGCCGTGATACCAGCAACACCCAATTGGTTAAGGTGGTCAGAATATGCAGTAACCTGGAGCCGCGACGATCACCTGCCGCAAGTACGGGAACCTGGCAAGTTGGTACTGGTTGTGGCACCATACGTTGCAGGATACAAGCTGACCAAAGTGCTTATGGATGGAGGAGTAGCATTAATATCTTGTACTACGATACGTTCCAGCATCTAGGACTCAAGGATTCCAGCTGCAGCCACGTCAACAGTATTTCACGGCATTGTCCCAGGAAGGTCCGCACGGCCAACGGGGAAAATAACCCTGGGTAACTTTTGGGATAGAAGAGACCTTTAGAAGCGAATTCCTATGCTTCGAAGTGGTAAAATTCAAAGCCCATATCACGCCTTGTTTGGAAGAACGGCCTTTGCTAAGTTTATGGCCAGGCCATGCTACGTGTACCTACAGTTGAAGATACCAGGACCAAAAGGGGTCATCACAGTGTACGGAGATAGAGAAAAAGCGATAGAATGTGAAAAGGGAGATGCGGCCTTCGCAGAATCCGCCTGTGCCGCAGAAGAGCTAAAAGGTTATAAGTCGCCGGTGGACCCAAACGACATGAGTGTAGTTACCACGCTATCTGCCGAGCCACCAATGAAATTCAAAGCGGCCCGGGACACTAAGCAGATAAATCTTGTTCCTGGCGACTCATCCTAGCAAACCAGCATCGGAGCACACATGGAAGAAGAACAGGAGAAGGCCCTCGTCGGTTTTTCTCCAGGAAAATAAGGACATCTTCGCATGGAAGCCGTCAGATATGCCAGGGGTACCAAGAGATGATAGGAGAAAGGCAATAGGAGAGGAAATAGCTCGCTTACTGACTGCAGGATTCATCACGGAGGTATACCATCCGGAATGGGTGGCAAACCCAGTATTGGTTATGAAAAAGAACGATACGTGGCGAATGTGCGTTGATTACACCAGTCTTAACAAAGCTTGCCCAAAGGATCCATTTGCTTTGCCGCGAATCGACCAAGTGATTGATTCAACTGCTGGGTGCGAGCTGTTATGCTTTTTGGACGCCTATTCAGGCTACCATCAAATCAAGATGAAGAGGGAGGACCAAGAAAAGACGTCCTTCATCACACCCTTTGGAGCTTTTGTTATGTCAGCATGCCCTTTGGGTTGAAGAACGCAGGTGCGACTTACCAAAGATGCATTCAGAATTGTCTACATGAGCAAATAGTCGCAACGTTCACGCCTACGTGGATGATATTGTGGTCAAGTCGCAAGTTAGCCAGGATCTTATTAGTGATCTGGCAGAGACATTCACAAATCTCAGAAAATACAACATGAAGCTCAACCCCACAAAGTGCGTCTTCGGAGTACCAGCAGGAAAGCTATTAGGATTCATAGTATCAGAGAGGCATTGAGGCCAACCCTGATAAGATAAAGGCGTGATGGATCTCCAAAAACCAGAAAAGCTAAAAGATGTGCAGCGACTTACCGGATGCGTAGCAGCTTTGAGTCGCTTTATATCAAGATTGGGAGAGAAAGCTACCTTTGTACAGACTGTTGAAAAAATCAGACACCTTCGTTTGGGACGCAGAGGCGACGGCTCTGACAGCTTGAAAAGCAATTGACAAATGCTCCAGTTCTGGCGGCTCCAAAGGATAAAGAGCCCATGCTACTATACATAGCGGCAAATTCCCGTGCTGTGAGCGCTGTCATGGTTGTGGAGAGACAAGAACCCGGAAAGGAATACCCTGTCCAGAGACCAGTATATTACGTGAGTGAAGTCCTCACAGCTTCCAAACAGCGTTACCCACAGTGGCAGAAGTTGGTGTTTGGAGTGTTCATGGCGAGTCGCAAGCTGAAGCACTACTTCCAAGAACATCCAATAACTGTGGTTAGTTCAGCACCGTTGGCAGATATCATCCGTAATCGAGAAGCTACTGGAAGAGTCGCTAAGTGGGCGATCGAGTTGGGACCACATCACATCAGCTACGAGCCGCGCACATCAATTAAGTCGCAAGCCCTTGCAGATTTTATTAACGATTGGACAGAAATCCAAGTCGCTCCTAGCATGGCAGAAACCAAATACTGGACCATGCATTTTGATGGGTCAAGACAGTTGCAAGGCTCGGGGGCTGGAGTTGTTCTAACATCTCCCAAGGGAGACAAGCTGCGGTATGTTACAGATACACTTCAACTGCACAAATAACGTGGCGGAGTACGAGGCACTGCTTCATGGTCTACGTATAGCAAAGGAGATGAACATCAGTCGCATACGCTGTTTTGGCGATTCAGACTTGGTGGCACAGCAGGTCTCTGGAACGTGGGACAGCAAGGATGCGAATATGGCTGCATATAGAAGAGAGGTGGACAGAATTGCTGGACATTTCACTGGATACCAAGTTGAACATATTGATCGGAGACAAAACGAAGCTGCAGATGCCCTGTCTCGGCTTGGATCCAACAGACAGTCAGTCCCACCCAATGTTTTCCTGGATGAACTGCACAATCCATCAGTCAAACCTCCAGCAGAGATTGACATTGCAGAGCCAGAGGATGATTCAACTTTAGTCGCAGCCCTGCATGAACAGCCAGGATGGACAGAGCCATACATGGCATATTTAAGTCGCGGAGTGCTGCCAGACGATGAGATTGAGGCGCGCAAAATCATACGACGATCAAAGGCCTATACAATCATCAACAACGAATTATACAAGCGCAGCGTGTCAGGAGCATTCCAAAGATGTGTCTCACCAGAAGAGGGACGAAAAATCTTGCACGAAATTCATTCAGGCGATTGTGGCCATCATGCTTCGTCAAGATCTTTGGTGGCAAAGGCGTTCCGACATGGATTCTTCTGGTTAACAGCATTAGCAGATGCAGAGCAAATTGTCAGAGTGTGCGATGGATGTCAAAGATACGCTAGGCAAGATCATATGCCAGCTCAAGCACTTCGCACAATACCCATCACATGGCCTTTTGCCGTATGGGGTTTTGACATGGTAGGGCCCTTCAGACGGTCTTCAAACGGAAAAACTCACCTCCTGGTCATGGTGGACAAATTCACAAAGTGGATAGAAGCAGAACCTGTGGGAGATTGCGAGGCTGAAACAGCAGTCAAGTTCTTGAAAAGGTCATATTCCGCTTCGGTACCCCCATAGTATCATTACAGACAATGGGAGCAACACCTCTGAAGGGGCTACACAGATATTTTGCGCAGACAATGGGATAAGATTGGACCTCACGTCAGTAGCACACCCGCAGAGCAATGGACAAGCTGAGCGAGCTAACCAGGAAATTCTCCATGGAATTAAGCCGCGCCTTATTGAAAAGGTCGAAGCATCTCCAGGATGTTGGGTGGAAGAATTGCCAGCAGTACTGTGGAGCTTAAGAACAACCCCTAACAGATCCACAGGATTTACACCATATTTCATGGTCTATGGAGCAGAAGCAGTCATGCCCAGCGACATCATACATGATTCACCAAGAGTTGCGGCTTACATCGAGACAGATAATGAGATAGCTCGGCAAGACTCGGTGGACACATTAGAAGAGGTTAGAGACTTGGCAGCATCAAGGTCAGCGGTATATCAACAAGACTTGCGACGCTATCATGCCAGACGCATCAAAACCCGCACCTTTCAAGAAGGCGACCTAGTACTGCGACTTAAACAAGATCACAAGGGAATGCATAAGCTGTCCTCTCCATGGGAAGGACCCTACATCATCAGCAAGAAGCTAAACAATGGGTCGTACTATCTGCTGGATGTAAGGGAAGAAAGCAGCGAACGCCATGATTTCGAGGATCGTCTCGAGGCACCTCGCCCTTGGAACGTCGCACACCTGCGACCGTACTATACATAAGAAAAGGCTAATCAGAGCCAAGCATCATCCTTTCCAGCTTTATAGCTGAGTATCATCACAGCCACTCAGGGCTAGAACTTCAACTTTGGTCGCCACCTAGGCGCGACCTATGCAACATCTGATCGCCACCCAGGCGCGATCGACCCTTGTATCAGAAACCGGCTGCCACCTAGGCGCGGCCGTAAACTTTGTATCATCTCTGGTCGCCACCTAGGCGCGACCGACCCCATGTATCACCATGGATCGCCACCTACGCGCGATCCAACCCTATGTATAACACTCGGTTGCCACCAAGGCGCGACCTTATGTGTCATCATAATCAAAGCTTATCATAGCTTAGCCTATCATGGCAATATCATTATGTTTCTTGGGGTCTTTGTTACCCTGAAACAGCCAATTTATTGGCAATTATCAAATTTACCTTAAGTTGGATTGCTACTCGCATTATGTGGCCAAAGTACTGGGGTGTGGCGTCAATCGAGCTTGATTGCCTATCATGGCCGCTCTCGACCCTGAACACACATGTTCCTAGGAAATACTGAGTCACGCGAGTGCCCACTTAAGGATTCAGATGGCCTAACTAGAGGTCGATGTACTGCTTATAGTACGGCAACACCAATTACAATTACTTGTATCTTAACAATTGTTTTATTCATGATATCAAGTTACAGGTGATGACCTTCAGAATTCTCTGAGAAGAATTGAGATGATTACATGTTACATCCTCTCAATCCTTGGGGGCTACATCATATTATCAAAATTTGAAGATGGATCATCAAGTTCTGAAGCTATCAGGCTACTCTAACAAAGAAGCTCACGAAGTCAGATGATCTTCCAGGTGCGAGTCAAGGCCAATCCTGCACAATTATAAGTCGCAAAAAAAGGAAAAGCGCGGCCTAAACATTCAAGATCAAGAAATACTATGAAGTTCAGGCCACGCTTGGGGGCTAATGTCGGGGGAATGATTAACCCGCGACTTAAGGCTGCGCTATCATTATTGGCCACGTGAAAGATGGGCCAATCTCGCATCGCGACTCGTAAAGGAAAGTTCCAGAAGGTCGGTGCAAACTTGCCTTGGAAGACAAGAAAGGCAATCAGGCTTCGTGTAGAACTCTTGTAACCTGAGCCTCTGTGTATATAAAGAGGACTCGGGACTTAGACGGGTGGAGCTATCAAGCCCTAAACCCTAGTTCATACGGCGAGTACCAGATCGGATCGCCTCCATTGTAACACCTCGATTATCATATCAATACCAATCTAGGGTAGGCAGGAAGTAGGTCTTTTACCTCACATTGAGGGGGCCGAACCTGGGTAAATCTGTGTTGATCTTTGTTCCTGCGATCCCAAGCTCGGAGATGCTTGACTCGCGTAATTCCACACCTACGAAGTCATCCATGACACCTGACGTGACAAACCCACGACACCGCCGCAGCGCCTTCTGGACGAGGTCGAGCGTGCTCAGCAGAGCGCGCTTGGGCTCTAACCGCGGGAGCCTATCCCACCGTATGCCCACGAGCCCGGCGTGGAGAGGAATGCCCTGCTACGGCCTCCTGCTCCGGTGCCGGAGGAGGTGCAGAGGACGTACAAGCGCGCGTGGTCCGACGTCCCTGACCCCGACGAGGATGCGTACGCCGCAGGGGTGGCGTGGGGATCCGCGGCTGTACCTCCACCAGTCACCGCCGCCCCTCCCGACGAGGAGGATGACGACGACTTCGACTGGAGCGACCACGGGGAAGAGCGCGGCGGGCCGCAGATGCAGGAGGCCATTGAAGCCTCCTTCCAGTCCGTCCACGATGACCGTATACAGCGAGCCAGAATTGCTTGCCAGCTCAAGGCGAAGGAGGCTTCCGAGTTGGATTGGGCGCTGAAAGACTCATCCTCCATGGATCTTGCCCTCCGCCACAAACGCGCGCGTGAGAACCGGGCGGGCCGCGAATGGGGCTGGCTCCTCCCGCCGTTCCCCCTAATCCTACGGCCTCCGAGCCAGCAAGTCCGTTTATGTAGAATAATGTTGGTAATGTGTAATAATGTATTAAGCCTTTTATGTAATGCATTCTATGAAATGTATTAAACCTTCATGTAAGGAGCATGTGTAATAATAATGAATGTGTATTTCCAATGTGTATTGTCAAGAAGCTTCAAATCAGCTGCAGTTTTCAATTCTGAATGTTGTTCCTGCCTTTTTTTTTTTCTTATTTAGGTGTTTGAATATGAATTTCAAATGGTTTGAATCTGAAAAGACTTTCAACATGAAAAGTGTTTAAATTTGAATAAATAATCCAAAACTATTTTCTGTTTTCTAAAATAATTATTCTTGGGAACTATTCAGAATGCTCGGGAACCATGCATTACATATGGTCACTTGTTTTCTAAAGGTTTAATACAGTACTACACATCACATAAAGGTTTAATACATTACATTGATTTACATAAAAGCCATGAACCCTTCTTCGCGTATGTCCCTTGTCTATGATCGCTTCGGCCGTAACCATGGAGCATCTTCATTATTTTAACGGGATGCTTGAGTCAGTTTTCACTGTGAAGGGCGGAATTTCATCAAACTTATTATAATCTGCTGACATGTCTGTCTTGTTATCGACTCCCATGATGTTTCTTTTCCTGAAAGAACTATGTGACGCTTTGGCTCATCGTCTGATGTATTCGTTTGCTTATTTTTTCTTTTTTTCGGTCTGGAGGACATGTCCTTCACATAGAAAACCTGAGCCATATCATTGGCTAGGACGAATGGTTCGTCCCTGTAACGACCAAGATTCTTGAGATCCACTGTTGTCATTCCGTACAGCTGGTCTACCTTTACCCCTTCTCCATTCATGTTGACCCAACTGCACCGAAACAAAGGGACCTTAAAATTAGGTCCATAGTCAAGTTTCCATATCTCCTCTATGTAACCATAGTATGTGTCCTTTTACCCATTCTCGTATGTTGCATCAAAGCGGACACCACTGTTTTAGTTGGTGCTCTTTTTATCTTGCGCGATCGTGTAAATGTATTGCCATTATCTCGTACCTTGAAAATTCAATACAGTCGAAGATGGTGTGACGCGGCCAACAAGTAGAGCTGATCTCCGACAGTGGTGTCATTCATGAGCTGTAATCGCAACCAACTGCCAAAATTCTCCATGTGTTTTTCTTTAATCCAGTAGTCAGCCTTCCCCGGGTTCTGGGAGCGTACATAATTCCTGTGTTCCTCGATATATGGAGCCACGAAGGTGGAACTTTGTAGAACTGTGTAGTGTGCTTGAGTGAAAGAATGCCCGTCCCTACATATCATTGCTTTCTTTCCTAGCGTGCCTTTTCCACTCAGTCTCCCCTCATGCCGCGATTCAGGAACACCAATCGGCTTAAGGTCAGGAATAAAGTCAACACAGAACTCAATGACCTCCTCTGTTCAATAGCCCTTTGAGATGCTTCCTTCTGGCCTAGCACGGTTATGAACATATTTCTTCAAGACTCCCATGAACCTCTCGAAGGGGAACATATTGTGTAGAAATACAGGACCGAGAATGGCAATCTCGTCGACTAGGTGAACCAGGAGATGCGTCATAATATTGAAGAAGGATGGGGTGAACACCAACTCAAAACTAACAAGACATTGGACCACATCCCTCTATAGCCTTTGCAGACTTTCTTGATCGATTACCTTCTGAGATATTGCATTGAGGAATGCACATAGCTTCACAATGGGTACTCAAACATTTTCCGGTAGAAGCCCCCTCAATGCAACTAGAAGCAACTGCGTCATAATCACGTGGCAATCATGAGACTTCAGGTTCTGGAATTTTTTCTCTGCCATATTTATTATTCCCTTTATATTTGACGAGAAGCAAGCTGGGACCTTGATATGCTCAGGCATTCAAAAAAGATTTCTTTCTCTGCTTTGGTAAGAGCGTAGCTACTTAAGTATTGACGCCCTTTATCCGTCTGCTTGTTGTATGGGTCTTTCATACGTTGCTGGTCCTCCCGTGCTTCTGGTGTATCTTTTGTCTTCCCATACACGCCAGGAAGCCTAACAGGTTCACGCAAAGATTCTTCGTCACGTGCATCACGTCGATTGAAGACCGGACCTCTAGGACTTTCCAATAGGGTAGCTCCCAAAATATAGATTTCTTCTTCCACATGGGCGCGTGTCCGGTAGCGACGTCTTTCGGAACAGATTGACCGCCGGGACCCTTTCCAAATATTACTTCTATGTCCCTGACCATACCAAATATAGCATCACCATCAGGGAGGTTAGGCTTCTTCCGGCGATCTGCCTCATCGTTGAAAAGCTTGCCTTTCTTTCTTACGGTATGATTGTTCGGAAGAAATTGACGACACCCCAGGTACACAACCTTCTTACTTTTCTCCAAATATGTACCTTTAGTCTTATCTAAACAGTGCGTGCATGCATTGTATCACTTGTTTGGCTGTCCTGAAATGTTACTAAGAGCAGGCCAATTATTGATGGTTACGAACAGCAACGCTCGTAGGTCAAATTCCTGTTGTTTGTGCTCATCCCACACATGTACACCTGGTTCGGCCCACAACAGCAAAAGTTCATCAACTAATGGCCTTAGGTACACATCAATATCGTTGCCGGGTTGCTTCGAGCCTTGGATGAGCACTGGCATCATAATGAACTTCCGCTTCATGCACAATCAAGGAGGAAGGTTGTTGACAAGGGTATACATCTCGGGTACCCTACCGTGAGGGTACCTGGTGCACGTGACGACTAAGGCCCAGTAGCGAATAGCCTACTCGAAGCCCAAGACAAGAGGCCCAAAAGATGGAGTACCCTCCAAGATTAGACATAGGCATAGTCGGTTTATACTTTCCTTACGTGTAAACTAGTTCGGTTACAAACTCCCGAGACCCAGCCTATTTAAAGGCTGGGAGGGGTGCCGATTTAGGACCAAGCCATACTCAAACCACCAAAGCTCTAGCGAGATCGTCATCTCGCCAGAACCACCTTGTAACCTCATAATCTCACGCGATCAATAACAGACAAGCAGGAAGTAGGGTCTTTACCTCCACCCGAGGGGCCTGAACCTGGGTAAATCTTTGCCTCTGCTTGTCAGCCGACGAAACTACCAGTACTACCACGTTCTCTCCCCATAATCTCAACCCTAGGTCCTTAACCATGGGATTTGATGAGTGTACCCCTCGTGAATTGGCGCCGTCTGTGAGAAAGAATAGTGCTGGACTCATGGTTTCTTCGGTTCCATCGGAAAACAGCGACTCGGATCGGATCTACAAATGGCAACTCGCCGGCTGCATCAACAAACCAGAACTCGCCGACTCAGGCGCACACGGCAACTCGCCGGCTCACTCGACAAAGCAACACGCCAGCTTCACCCGCAAAAAGCGCATCAGATCCTCTGATGGATTTCGAGCCACACTCGCTAGGATTCCAGGAGGCCTTCTCCGATCTCGAGTCAGGTTTGGGTTTAACCGTTGGTTCGTTCAATTTTTTCGTCAACAAGCTTGGTGTGCAGGACTTGACGGATCCACGCCAACTCGCGACTTCTGCACCCGAGGCTCCATCGGTTGCGGTTCCTTCGACTGCGGATCCCTCAACTGCGTCCATACCATCGTTGATCCTCCAAGCTCGCTCGTCTGCAACAACCATGTCCACACGAGAGATGCACGAGCTCATCGAAGAACTTCAGGGCGAGGAGGCCGAATCAGCATACCGCACAAACGATCCCGAGCTCGATCTCTCACTCGAGGATAGTTTCGACTGCGGGATCTCCTTCAGCGACTTCGACGGACCTGAAACTCATATCGACAACCACGTCGACTCCGAGATCTGCACCAACAACAACAACCTCGACTCTGAGATTCATAACAACTTCGTCGGCCGAGATGAGCATAGGCGATGAGGCATCGACAGCGAGATCCGTCCAGATGGACCACTCGATGGGCATATCGACTCGACATGAGCCTTGATGACGACGTCGAGTCCATGGGACTCGAAAAGACATATACATACCCTCGGGTGATACCCCAGCAGGTTTACGTCGCCATCGCCGCAGAATCATCAGATGCTGCGGCCAGCCGCAGGCCTACAGAATTCCCGTGCACAGTTACTATGCCGGACGGAGTCACAACTCTCACAATCACTGCTGAGATGGCAGCAAAAGCAGATAAAGTCATCAAGGAGTGCACAATGATGCCAGCAGACGCAACACAAGAGGAGATGTTGACCTTCCAGTACTTCAACTGGCAGGAATCACTTCGACTGCGGCAGGTCAGAGCAACACTCGAAGAACGCAAAAAGCAAGCTAGCTTGTCGAGTGCGCGAAGAAGACAGCTCTCCCTGAGCTCCACCGGGCGAGCAGACACAAGCCCAGATCAAGGTTGTCACCTCTCGCCAGACGAAAGGGCGGCACTCACCCGCAACTTAGGCAACTCTTTCATGACATACGACGAAGAGGGAGTGCCAGTACCCAAAACAGCTGCGGGTGCCCTCTTCACCGCTGCAGCATACCTAGAGCAATCAAGCCTCCAGCTGATGACCCCAATGCAAAACTGCATCGCCAGCAGATCAAATCACTCGCCTTAGCGGCGAAGGCATACGCCAAACTCCAAGAACTCCAGGTGGGACTAGAGACCGTGCCCTCGTCGACGCACGTCGGGAAGAGCATAATCACAGTGGTCACCGCCACCACTCGAGGAAAGAAGCGGCTCGCGTAGGCGCAGGTCCAGGAGCAGATCACGCAGATCTTAAGTAGCGACTCATACTCTGATCAGAGCCTGAGTCACATGGAGCTCTGTGCTTCACTCGACGCGTCCGCGAGACACGGATGCCCAAAGGGTTCAAACTCACATCTGAACAGCCCAAGTACAGGGTCGACAGGAACCTTCTGGGTGGCTGGAAGACTACAGGCTGGCTGTCGCGTGCCAGCGGGCAAACACCACACCATGCAATACATACGACTCATGCTCGAAGGCACAGCCCGCGACTGGCTCAAAGCTACCTCCGTCCACATACGACTCGTGGGATCATTTCCGCACTGATTTCATCAAAAACTTGAGCCTCTATGTGAGCGCCCAAAAACGTTCGAGGACTTCGAGCTGTGTTCAACGTTCAGACGAAACGTTGAGGTCATACATCATACGATGACTGAGATACGCAACTCAGTGAGTAATTTCAGAATATGGCCATGGACTTTCATAATGGGACTCGCCAGGCGGACCTCAAAGAAGCACTTGGTCGCAAAAGCCAACCTCTGTGGCTAACCTCTTGATGACCGCGAACTGAGTGGGCAGACGGAGAAGACATGGCGCGCACACACGCGGGTCCTCACCCCGTGACAATCATGAAAGGCAGTCGAAGCCGCAGAGACTCGTACAGAGACGACCGAAGGCGCAAACGTTCAAAACGTCACTACGACGATGACAGACCCGAATTCATGGCGGCTGGGTTCTCCACACCCGCAATGACCAGGACAGAAGCGACCGCGGTCAGAAGATCGGCGGACAGTCGAGATGATCACGGGACAGTCGAGATGATCGTCGGGACAGTCGAGACCGCGGCCAACGCAGTGATAGCTACAAGAGGAAGGACTGGCGCAAGTCAGATCCGGAGCACAATCCGAGCGATCATTCGAAGAAAAGATGGATGCTGATTGCAGATTCCACCTGTACAAGGGGGACGACGGAAAACTGCGCTCCAATCACTCGATGAGAAACTGCAGGGAGTTCGACCAAATGGCGACTGATTACGTAAATCTCAGAAAGGCAGCAGCCACACAAGCACCTGCACCCGTGCCTCAGCCAAACAATGTACCTGTTCTGATGGCACCACCTCCACCACCACAGCCTGCCGCAGGCGGAAATCTCGCGGTGCCATACAGCACATACCTCGGGTGGACGACCACAGTACCCTCCGCCCCAAGGGCAGATGTACATGATACAGAAAGGTCGCCCTTCCAACAGGGAGCAAAAACTTCGCACTCGACAAGTAAACATGGCGGTCATGTCGCCTCCCGCTGTAACTGAATTCTTGAAGGGTTCTGAAACCGCAATAAGCTTCAGCAGAGAGGACCACCCTCCGTCGGTTGTTCGTCCAGGGCACTCTGCTCTGGTACTCGACGCGCAAATTGGAGGCTACGCCATGTCCAAGGTATTCATGGACAGTGGCAGCGGCATAAAACATCTTGCAGATACGCTCCGCAAAATGAACAGGTCAGTCGAAAACCTGCCAAGGTCCTCAAATACCTTTCACGGTATCGTCCCAGGCAAAGCAATAAGCCCAGAAGGACCATACAACTCGACGTAACGTTTGGGGACAAGAACCACTTCAGGACAGAATCGATTGAGTTCGGTTGTCGACTGGAAGTCACAATACCATGCTATACTTGGACTCCCGACGTTCGCTCGATTCATGGCGGTGCCACATTACGCATACCTCCAGCTGAAGATGCTTGGACCAAAAGGAGTAATCACATTCAAGGGGAACTTCCAAAAGTCTGACTCTTGCGACCGAGAATTCAGCAAAATCTCTGAGATGTTTGGCATGGAAGCAACTAGCTGATCTAGCGGTCTCCAACGATCGAACACTTATGCCAGAACACAAAAAGGTGGCAGTCGACAGAGCATTCAATGCCACCAATGACACAAGATCACATCAGGTGCACCCGACTGACCCGACCAAGACAGTCAATGTCTCGTCGAGTCTGCCTATCACATAGGAAGCGCGCTCGTCGAATTCCTCCGTGAGAACTGGGATATATTTGCGTGGTGTCCAGCCGACATGCCAGGTATTCCCAGGGAATTCGTCGAGCACTCTCTCCAATTATTCCAGATGCTAAACCAGTCAAGCAAACAATGCGCCGCATATCCGGCCCAAAAAGAACCGCAGTCGAAGCCGAAGTCGACATGCTACTCGCAGCAGGTTTCATTAGAGAAATCAAGAAGTCACAATGGGTGGCCAACCCCGTACTCGTAGAGAAGAAGCACACAGATATCTTTTGGATGTGCGTAGATTTTACAGCACTCAATAAGTGATGTCCAAAGGATCACTTTCCACTTCCTCGAATCGCCCAGATCGTCGACTCCACCGCCGGGTGCGCTCGCTTGTCCTTCCTGGATGCTTACTCGGGTTACCACCAGATAAGGATGAAGGAAGAGGATGAAGAGAAAACGGCGTTCATAACCCCACTCGGGGTCTACTGCTATACAACTATGCCTTTGGGCTCAAGAACGCAGGCGCAACCTACCAGCGCATGATGTAAGATTGCCTCAAGAAGCAAATTGGGCGAAACGTCCAGGTCTATGTAGATGACATTGTCATCGCAACAAGGGAAGAAAACACACTACTCGATGACTTGCGAGAGACGTTCGCAAACCTCAAACGCTTCCACATCAAGCTCAACCCGAAGAAGTGCACTTTCGGCGTGCCAGCCGGGCAACTCCTCGGGTATCTCGTCTCAGCTCAAGGAATCGAGGCGGACCCGGAGAAAATACAGGCCATCTTGACAATGCAAAGGCCTTCGAAGCTCCATGATGTGCAAAAGTTAGGGGTCGAGTGGCAGCGCTCAGTCGATTCATCAGCAAGCTAGTAGCAAAATGGCTCATCGAGCTAGCACCGCATTACTTCTCCGAGCACCCGATCACTGTAATCAGTACCTCAGGGATCGGGGACATCCTCACAAACCCCAACGCAACTGGCGAGTAGCAAAATGGCTCATCGAGCTAGCACCGCGAGACATCAGTATGATTACTCGAAGGCCATCAAAGCACAAGTCTTACCTGACTTCCACACCGAGTGGATTGAAGCTCAGCTCCCAGGAGCGCCAGATGTATCCAACTCATGGACTATGTACTTTGACGGCTCAAAGAAAAACGAAGGCGCAGGCGCAGGTGTCATCCTCATATCACCAAAAGGCGACAAGCTCCGCTACATCCTGCAAATGGGGTTCGAGTTCCCATCAAACAACGAAGCGGAGTATGAGGCCCTGGTCCACGACATGAGGATGGCCAAAGCCCTCAGGTGCACTCGACTGATGATCTATGGTGACTCGAATCTTGTGGTGCAACAAACAATGAAGGCCTGCGATGCAATCACAGATAACATGATCACCTACCGTGACCTGTACAACCTCATGGAGGGCAGCTTCGAAGGCTGCGAGTTGCGACACATAGGACGTGAGAGCAACGAAGAAGCAGATAAGCTAGCCAATATTGGAGCGACCAAAGCACCAGTACCACCTGGTGTCGTCTTCAAGCGCATCGAGCACAGGTCCATCAAGAAAAAACGAGCATCTCCTACATCAGCCGCACCTGCTAAGAACAAAACACCTAGCACAGAGGACCCGCCAGTCGAGGTACTCCTCATCGAGCCAACTTGGACTCAGCCTTTCCTCGCATACATACTCCGCGGCGAGGTACCTGAAGACATAACAGAGTCAAGAAGCGTCACTCGACGATCTAAAGCATACACTGTCATCAACGGTGAACTGTACAAACGCAGCGTATCAGGTATGTTCCAACGTTGCATAGCATTTGAAGATGGCCAAGCCATCCTTCATGATATTCATGCAGGCACTTGCGGGCACCATGCCAACAGTCGATCACTAGTAGCCAAAGCCTTTCGCGCAGGCTTCTACTGGCCCACAGCACTCAAAGACGCGGAGGACATAGTCAAAAGGTGCATCGGTTGTCAAAAATTCGCCACAAAGCCGCACGCATCCGCATCGGCGTTGAAGACAATACCATTGGCCTGGCCCTTCGCCCAGTGGGGGCTCGATATGGTCGGGCCACTAAAAAATCCTCCCATGGAGGGCATACTCACCTTCTGATAGCAGTCGACAAGTTTACCAAGTGGATTGAAGCAGTCCCTATCACAAGTTCGACTGCCACTACAGCAGTCAATTTCATAAAATCCATCATATACCGCTTTGGTGTGCCAAGTAGCATCATCACTGATAATGGTACAAACTTCACGGCTGAAGAATTCCGAACTTTCTGCAAAGAGCAACATATCACGCTCAACTATGCATCCGTGGCACACCCGCAGTCAAATGGCCAAGTCGAAAAGGCCAATGGGCTTGTGACAAGTGGAATCAAGAAACGCCTGCTGGTCCCACTCAAAAGAGCAGCGGGTGCTTGGGTCGAAGAACTTCCATCTATGCTATGGAGCTTACGCACAACTCCCAATGCTTCAACACAATTTACCCCATTCTTCATGGTCTACGGCGCAGAGGTAATCTTGCCATCAGACGTAAGGTTCAACGCACCAAGAGTCGAAGCATACAACGAAGAAGATGCAGATGAAGCACTCGAAGATGCAGTCGACTTGCTCGAAGAAGCACGCAACACGGTGCTCGCACGCACAGCTGTTTATCAGCAGGACCTCCGCAACTATCACATCCGTCGACTACGTACCAGATCCTTTGAGGTTGGCAACGTGGTAGTTCGACTGAAGCAAAAGAAGGTGCGCAAACTTGCTTCTCCATGGGAAGGACCCTTCATCATCACCGAGGTCATTGGTGGTGGAGCATACAGACTAAAGCACGCGAAGACAGGCGAACTCTCGCATAATCCTTGGAACGTTGCGCACCTGCGCCGTTTCTATGCTTAGATTGCTCAGTCGCACAATGTAAAAGGCATATATGTCGGATGGCAGCAGGTTTCAGACGCGCTCTTTTCCTTACCAGGGTACCTAAGGGGACTGGAAGGATTTTAATGAGGTGGCCTGCAGCTTAACATTCAAAAATGGAATATAATCAATGATTCCTCATATTTCTCTCTGTTTACTACTCGCATAACTTATTCGCACAACTCTAGCTTCAATCGAGCACTCGAGACTGTGCTACCTCAAAACATGAGCTTTCGCTCATTCTTCAAACGTAATACCCTAGCCGCACTCGAATACTCGGGGGCTGGGTCATAAAAATCATACAAACAGGTTGCTCAATAAACATGTGTCGAAGCCCCAAACATCGCAAAAATTCACAGCCTCACTCGAACACTCGAGGGCTGTAAGAGTCATATTACATATTAAGTGTTTGTCATAAACCCCGTTCGATACACTCGGGGGCTGCACACATACAATTACAAACATACATCATGTACAAGTGGCAATATTACACTCGGGGACTGACCCCTATACATATAACCTTAATCTACAGGTTCTTCCTTTGGCTGGGTCCACTTCTCTTCCTCCTTGAACACATTATGGATTAGGACCAATGCGTCCACCCGTGTCTCTTGGTAGTGTTCCTCCAGTGGCACAGGACCCCCACCTGGTACGGGTACAGGCCCCATCGCAATCTTTTTAAAATCAAGGTGCGGAAAGTGCGACCGCACAAAGGCAAGAGCAACATTAGCCCCGCTAATCAGTTGCTCGCGTACAAATTTCTTGATTGCCTTGCCCTTTCGAAACTTCTTTAGCAATGCAGCCAGGCCTTGTGGCTGCTCATTCAAAGGAAACAAAACTTCGTGGGCTCGAAACAAAGCTAACCTGCAGCTCTCCAGTCGAATGGCGGTTCGCCACACACGATCCAGATGCCTTACCAAAATGGCGCTCCTCGCCCTGTCTAACCAAAAGGGGTGGGAGGAATATTCATTACTACTCGCATGACCGTCGAGTCGATCATGTATCCGTGCCTCCTCCTTTATCGGGTCAGAGCAAACACCTGCGTAAAAACAAAAGGCTCATCATCGCCCAGTCGAGTCATCTCGCGAAGAACAGGTCTCGATGATCCAAAAAAAAAGCTTACATTCGAGTTGCAGATTTACTCTCTCCAACTCTTCAAGCGAAAAGGTCTCCCGTTCCGTAGTTGGGGATGGCCTCGACTGCAACTTAGCATACGCGTCTTGTGTTTCTTTTAACTCCCAAGTAACCTCGGAAAGCTTTTGATGAAGGTAGTCCATAATTTTCTGGTCATTCACACTTCGCGACTTCGAAGAACCACCCACAACAGGGCCAGTCAATGCTTTAGAGGCTCGGTTCTACAGTCAGAATAATTAAGGGCATAAGGAAGCATTAAGAGATCAAGCAAAAGGCTCGGGGGCTGCGCCTCCCGATCACTGAAGTTCATATTTCATAAAGGACAGATACGATGTCTGATAATTTACATATAGCAAAAGCAAAATGACGAAATCCCTATACCTAGTCAACAAAGGGATCACTCGCTAAGTCGTCGACTTCTTGGAGGAAGCTTTCTTGCCTGGACCCGGGCTGCCCTATCTTCAACAGTTGTTACAAGCTGTTGGGCATACTTTTTGGCGGCTTCCATCCAAGTGCCGAGTCCGATGGTTCTGTCGTCAGAACCTCGTGGGAACTTCGTCCTCGCCTTGTCAAAATCTGCCTCGACTCCGTGCGCGAGCAACAGAGAAAAGTAGTCTGAGCACCACATACCATTTTCTCGTGACAGAAATCGGCGACGGCAGTCCCTTCAGGCTTGAACAGCTCCACCAGTTCAGCAAAGGAAGATGGAAGCTCTTCACCAGGGAAGAAGCTGCCATGGAGGGCGCCCAAGACACTCGCCGCCTGTGTCAGCATCTCCCTGCTCTGCTACTGGTAACCTCTAAGACAGCCACACTTTCATCGAGTGAGGTGCCAAGGCTTTGCTTGCCAGGAGCAGTAGGGCCATCCATCACGCCTAGCATAGCATGTGGACAGCATAATCAGTACCATATCGCAGAAACCTCAAACATCTAAGGAACGCAGCAAAAATTCGTACCAGTTAAAATGGTGCTGGCGGTAGAAAGTCGACCAATTGCTGACTCCTCTCTAACCTCGGCTGCTTTCAGCCTCTTCTCCAGATCAGCCACTCGACGGGTGGCATTGTTCAAATTTTCTGCCGCATCAGCGGCAGCCTCTGCAAAACAAGCATACATGATCAACAGACTGCAAAGAAGAATCGGCTTCAACACGTGGTACTAGCATAAAGAGACACGCACTCTTCGCAGCTTCGAGTTGCTGCTGCAGGGTGGCGGCTTTCGTCTCCTTGTGCACATACTTGGCACCAGCCTTCAGCAACTCTCGTACAAATGCCTAAGAGCACAGCATGGGCAAACTCATAACTCAATAATTGGGTCTAGGCAAAAAAAATTGGCACCAGATGGTGATTCAACTATGGCAAAAAAGCAAAAAACTTGCGTGCTCCAAAAAGGAGGAAGTCGATGCAGGAGTGCCTGTCGTTGCTGCCTCCTCCTTGTCAGCCGCAACCTCAGGTTCAGATGGGGTAGCCACGTCCGCAGTAGCCGGAGTCGCAGTGGTGGGCGGCTGCTCTGGTGGCAGCGTCCGTGCAGTGGATGCTGCGCTGCTCTTTTCCGCCGTAGGTGGCGGAGGCATATCCTCATCCAAGGAAACACTGTATCACACATTATAAGTATACAAAGTGGTATTGTTCATAAAGTGACAAAGCATATGCACATAATACTTACTCTTCAGTGAGGCCGCACAATCGATCAGGTGCAAGCATACCCATGCTGGGGCGCGATTTCTTCGGGGGTCGTGGAGGAAGCGAGCGAATAGGAGGGATGTCGAGTGGCGCCATTGTCAGCTCCGTCTTGTTCCCCTCCTTTTCCTTTGAATCAGCGGTGTCTTCCTCCTCGTGTGCCCGCTTCTGCTTGCCCTGCACCTCAGCATCGCCCTTATCGGCTTCTGGTGTGTGTGCGGTGGCGAGTGAGGCTATTTCATCATCAGAGCCCGCCTCGAGTGGCTCGTTGTCTGGCACTGGGCCGTTCTAAGGCAGAGGGGGCATCGACTCACACATTTTGTGTCCCTGCACACAAAACAGCAAAGGAGTCAATATCGCACATGCATAACATATAAACTGACATATAGTATCGACTGTTACCTCTGGTAGAGGGTTGCTAGTTTCATAAGGAGTCTCAGGCGAGTTCATCTCGCAAGGCTCTTCAACGGTAAGCTTGGTAAGACTTCTTACCAACTTCTCCGCTTCCGCATCAGACAGCTCCACTGCGCGTGAGCGGGTTGGATCAGAAGCCCCACTGTACGCCCACAAAGCATGCGCTCGAGCTCGGAGAGGCTGCACTCGCCTCTTGGCCATAATGGCTAGCAAGTGGATGCCCGTAACCTCTCGACCAATAGTGGTTTGGAGCTTTAGCATCTTCTCCATCAGAATGTCAGCCTCTTCGGCTTCGACTCCAGTCGGCTGGGCGATCCAGGATGGCCTCTTCTTCACCAGAGCGTCTGCGTCAAAAGGAGGCAACCCGAAGGCTTGGGTGCCTATGGTCACATCCTTGATGTAGAACCACTTCTAGCGCCATCCTTGTACAGACTCGAGGAAGCTGATCTTGAAGTACTCGACGTCAGATCGAGTCTGTACTCCAAAACCACCAGGTCCTTTGGCGTTGTGCTGGCGCTTGACGTTGAAGATACGGCGAAAAAGCCCAAAGTGGGGCGCAACGTCCAGAAAGCACTAGCAAAGAACGAAGAAACACGCAATGTGCAAAAGCCTATTGGGCGTAAAATCGTGCAATTGCACCCCATAAACGTGCATCAGTGCACGAAGAAAGTTGTGAACAGGGAAGGAGAATCCCCTGTTCACAAAATTCACAAAACAGACCCGCTCATTGGGGCCTGGGCGCGGGATTACCTCGGCGCCAGGGATGCGAACTTGCGATGTGTCCTCAGGGATCAGCCCGTCGTTTCGCAGGCTGGTGAGCATCCTCTTGCTGCAGGAGGATTTGGTCCAGGCGCCCTTATCCCTCTTCAAACCGCTGGCAGCGGCAGCGGCGCTATCTGCCGATGCGTTCGCGGCACTCCTGCCCTTCCGGGTGGCAGGCTTCGTCATTGCGGTGGTGGCTTCGCTATGAGGCTATGTCGATGCGTAAGGAGGAAGAAGAAGCAACGGTGGCGGAGAGCAAATGGCAAGTAAAAAGTACTATTTACTCCGCCGCACCCTTTTAACCTCAACGCAAAAGAATCCGCACCGTAGATGCGAGATCGTGGGCAAAGAAGCAAATCCAGCCGTACACGTGGCAACCATGGAGAGCAATCGTCGCCGGCCACTCCGCCCACTACGCACAGGAATGCCATCATAGCCCCAGAGAGATCGTGCTTTAACGGTCAAATCCAGTCCAAACGGCTGCATATTGGGCACACATTCGTGTCACGTCCCATCCATTGCAGCATAGCGCACGCCACCGCGTGTCAGGTGGCGCAGTCGCCATAAAACGTCATCCCTGACGTCATTACAGCAGATTTGTTCAGAAAAGATTTCGGGTTCGCCCAATGCATATCAATTACTCGATTGTTTTCAGGTGAATGGTCACTCGACCGTTTCTTCGACTGAGCAATATCACTCCCATCAGGAGCATATCAAAAATTTCTTCGACTGAAGATGCTCAAAGATAAGATGATTTTGAGATTATTCTCCATTACAAGCAATACAGCATAATCTCGGGGGCTACTCCCATTGGGAGCACTGTCGTGCACCCGATAGAAATACGTCAAATTTTTTCTTCGATTAACATATGCAGGGTAAAATGATTCTGAGATTATCCTCCATTGCAAGCAATAAAGCACAATCTCGGGGGCTACTCTCATCGGGAGCGCTGTCGCGCACCCGATAGAATAATGACAAAGTATCAGTCGACAAAAGTATCGACTCCGTTTATATACAAAATCAAACTCGAAACATTCCCGAGTTGCGTCCGTCGCAAATACCTCGGATGTTGCACGCACAGTGCAAAGGTAAGACCCGCCGAACTTTCGAGCTGGGCTAAGGACCGTTCCAGCAACGTCAATCCTTATACTTTCGTGTCAGCAGACATGATGAAAAATCCCGACGGACGCGTTGGGTAAAATTCAAAGTTATACTGCAGATCGACTCAGTAAGACCTCAAGCGGCCTAGTCGAATCTGACCAGTTTGTTCCAGATTCGAGTCCGGGGACTTGAGTTTGATTGAAAGCTAGTAAGGTTTTACCCGAATGTGTAGTTAACCAGTCCCGATCCGTCGAGTGTACTGGGCCTACTAAGCTATTATCCCTTGATTTTCATAAGCAAAAACCACAGTCGATGAAATACTCGACATAGTCAACATGTGCTATTCATACAGGAATTCCAATTATGATATACAGAATACAAAGCATATGACGTGCACTTACGAACGAGTCCATGTCCGATTCTTCGAGTCAGACAAGTACTCGGGGGCTACTGACAAGGGTATACATCTCGGGTACCCTACCGTGAGGGTACCTGATGCACGTGACGACTAAGGCCCAGTAGCGAACAGCCTACTCGAAGCCTAAGACAAGAGACCCAAGAAGATGGAGTACCCTCCAAGATTAGACATAGGCATAGTCGGTTTAGACTTTCCTTACGTGTAAACTAGGTCGGTTACAAACTCCCGAGACCCAGCCTATTTAAAGGCTGGAAGGGTGCCGATCTAGGACCAAGCCATACTCAAATCACCAAAGCTCTAGCGAGATCGTCATCTCGTCAGAACCACCTTGTAACTTCATAATCTCACGCGATCAATAACAGACAAGCAGGAAGTAGGGTCTTTACCTCCACCCGAGGGGCCTGAACCTAGGTAAATTTTTGCCTCTGCTTGTCAGCCGACGAAACTACCAGTACTATCACGTTCTCTCCCCATAATCTCAACCCTAGGTCCTTAACCATGGGATTTGATGAGTGTACCCCTCGTCAGTTGTAGATACATAGAGTCACGGGCCAGGTGCTGTGAATGCAGCTCTGCTCTCCAAAAGGATTCATGCCGTCTATACTTAGACCAAACCATAAGTTCCTTGCGTCACCTGCAAAGTCCGAGAACTCTCTCTCGATTTTTCTCCACTGCGACCCATCGGCGGGGTGTCTCAACTTCCCGTCTTTCTTACGCTCTTCTTTGTGCCATCGCAACAACCTGGCATGCTCTTTGTTTTTGAACAGACGTTTCAACTGTGATATTATCGGAGCATACCACATAACCTTAGCAGGAACCCTCTTCCCGGGGGGCTCGTCATCGCCCTCAACATCACCAGGGTCATCTTGTCTGATCTTGTACCGCAGTGCATTACATACCAGGCATTTATTCATATTCTCGTACTCCTCACCGCGGTACAGGATGCAGTCATTAATGCATGCATGTATCTTCTGCACATCTAATCCTAGAGGGCAGATAGCCTTCTTTGCTTCGTGTGTAGTCTCGGGCAATTCGTTATCCTTTGGAAGTTTCGGCTTCCTTATTTTCAGTAACTTCTCAAATCCCTTGTCAAATAAACCAGTCTCTGCCTTCCATTTCAGCAGTTCCAGTGTGGTACCGAGGTTTGTGCTGCCATCTTCACAATTTGGGTACAACAACTTTTTGTGATCCTCTAGCATGGCCTCCAACTTTGGCTTCTCCTTTTCTGTATCGCATTCTCGCTTTGCATCAGAAATGACCTGACCAAGACCATCAGCGGGCTCATCTGATGCCCGTTGTTCACCTCCTTCTTCTTCATTGTCTTCCATTACAGTATCACCGTATTCTTTAGGGAACATAGGATAGTTGTCATCATCCTCCTCTTCTTCATTGTCTTTCATCCTAACCCCTCTTTCTCCGTGCTTGGTCTAACAATTATAGCTGGGCATGAAACATCTCCGAAGCATGTGACCTTGAATGGTTTTCGAGTTAGAGTACTCTCTGACGTTCCGACAGTCAACACATGGACAAGGCATAAAATTATCAACTTTGTTTGCCTCAGCCACATCGATAAATTTATGCAGGCCTGCAATAAAATCAGAACTGCGTCGTTCACCGTACATCCATCTGCATCATATAATTAAGTTTATCAAATACCATTACAATAACATCTTGAATAGTGAAATGACCACCGTACATGACACATGTAATATTTTTGTATCAATTACATATGAAAAGGATAAATTTGCTAACCTCGGTCGAGGAGGAAAGAGAGAGGAGAAAGCTTAAGTGTGGCTCGGGCACCTCATATCATTTTGTGTGAACTTAGGTGTGGATCGGACATTTCATCGAACACCTCTAGTGCATAGCAAAGGAAAACAAACTAGCACCCACCTCTCACACCTCCTAGTAGGAAAAAAAAGGAGAAAAGCTGGCTGGGAGGGGTATATATAGGCAGAGGAGGGGTATTAGTCCCGGTATGAACCGGGACTAATGCTCTGCGGCGAGCCACGTGTCCGGCGCGTGAGTTTTAGTCCCGGTTCATGCCACGAACCGGGACTAATGCCCCCATCCGAACTGGGACCAATGCCTCACGGGGCCCTGACAGCTCGAACCGGACCAATGCCTGGCATTGGTCCCGGTTTTTCCTAGAACCGGGACTAATGGCTTTGGAGGTTCCGGACAAAAGACCGTTTTTCTACTAGTGTTTCCTTCGACATTTATACCGGATCGGATGGAGTATTATAATTGGGTACCGTTTTCTAGCTCTCACCGTGCTGAATGTAAGAGACTTCAACTATGGCAACTCAGAGAATATTTTGCCACCATTTCATGAATCTTTTTCCCGGCAATGTATTATGTAGCACGCCCCAATACAACTTCCAACGACCATAATGAGCAGCACCATGAACTACTCTATTAGCCCTCCTACTAATAACTTTCAGGACGACTGCTTTGTTCATCTGTTTGTTCGGCCAGCCTGAATTCTCTTCTGATGACGACCATCTGCCCTGAGAAAGTTCATAAGAAAAAAAAATGAACCAAGTCTAAGAGTCGGCCGACAATCTTTTGTTTCAATGTCGCTTCGTGATTCGTGTTTGGCCTCCTTGAAGAATTGGCTTGGCCTCCATGATACCGAGCCGAGAGATTGGAATGCTATGCATAGTGTTAAGGATTGGTGGTAGGGGTGAAAACGGAGCGGATACGGTCGAATAGTAGTGAACCCATATCCGTAACCATATTTTTTCCGGATACAGAGTCGGAGCGGACAGTGTGCGGATACGAATACGGAATATGATCATGCCGGTTACGAATATGGATCAAATACGGGGCGAATACGGTTTGGTTGCGGATAAACATTTTATCGGATGTCGCTTTGAAAAAATAGAACTGCCTATAACAAATATTACCAACCAACATACTCCAAATTAACTTTATGTACTGTGATATTCTAAAAGAGAGAATGTTTCAATAACTCATACTTCAGTTTTCAAGTGGCTTTGTTATACTGCGCTTGAATGACCTAAGGGTGCCTCTAACGAATGTGATTCACAAACATGGCAGTGCCTTCAAAACATTTTGCTGGACTTGTGTAAGTACATAACTTTCATATTTCCCAATGCTTGGTCACCAGAGATTCAAGTTATTAGTTGTCGGATATTTCACCGGATACTTGTCGGATCTAACCGTAAAACATGGTATATCTTCGGATACGGAAGGATATTAGTAAAACCACATCCTTTTCCGTATCCGTGAATAACTATCCGTACCCGTGACCATATCCGACAACTATCCGACCGAATCCGTATTTGCCTTCCGTGAGTCTCCGGTCGGTTGGTCGGAAATAATCCGTACCGTTTTCACCCCTAATTGGTGGATTGAGAGTATTCACAAGAGAGGAGAGTCAAGGAGAGCCATGGCTTCGCTTGCAATGCTGGCCTGATGGGAGATTTGGAAGGAAATAAATACCCGTGTCTTCCAAAATCAAACAACTACCTCAACCATACTTGTAAAGAAAATCAACGATGAGGTTACACTTTGGTGTCTCGCCGGGAAAAAGCTTTGTGTAATATATGGCCGCGGAGTATGCCTTTTATTTGTCCTCTTTGGCTTGGCCAAGAGTCTGTTTGTAAGACCTCTAAAAAAACTCCTTCTTAATCAATGAAATGACAAATCTTTTGCCTAGTTTCAAATAAAAAACCTGAACCGGGGTGTGGTGTGTCTCGATGATTAGATTAGTCTTTCCAATATGAAACATGCTTAATCCCCTCTAAATCAGCAATAGATTCACCCAACCATGCATTATGAACATTTAGGAATAACATCCCAGACCGAGCATAAAACCACACCTTCATTATTTCTTTCTATGATTCCCAACCGCCAATATTTGAGTCTTCAAGATAGCTCGCATTAACATTTGTTTTGACCCACCCCTTCAACGGGTTTCTCCCATCCATGCTGAAAATATGAATCATTTGCATTGTGAAAAGTAGTATGGTAAAAAAAATTATTCGCCGACTCGAGATAAATCTGAAAAAATGCATAGAATTTGAGATTATTGGATCCTCTTTCCTAAATATCACATCATTTCGATCGATATCACAAGTTATTGCCAGAAACAAACAAAAATGGACATATTATACATGGAAATGTTTATTACATTCAGATATAGTAATATCACTAGCATATATAACAAGAATATTAGTATTTATTTTCAGTTTGATTTATGGAATTATTTTCGGAAGTTGAATCATACGAAGATTGGTACTATATATTTTCTTTAAAAAAATATCTATACAATTATGATTTTTTGAAACGACATTGGTAGAGTCCACAATCGCCGCCGAAGAAAGGTACACGATCATCATTTTGTCATTCTTAAAGCTACTAAAGATTTAATTTCAATCTAGATCATGTCAAAGAATGATCGACCAACTATGTTAATCAAACATCCGGGCCCATAAGATCTAACAAAAATAACTTATGCTCCACAGTTACATGATGTGAATTTGCCCAGATAGACTGGTTGTGGTTTGAACTCCACAATTATATGCAGAACTGTTTGTGCTATGAACCATTGTAGTAGCATGGTTAACAAATCTGCATAAGGCGATCTTTTCGAGATCTTCAATGTGAGAACGAGCCTGTGGCTCGATGGTCGGCTCTGGCGGTGTCCAGGCCACCCGTTCCGGGTTCGATCCCTAGCGGGGACGTTTTCCTGGGATGTCTCACTAGGGCGCTCTGTTCGCCAATAAATCCCCCGTTCGCACGCCTGTGTGCCACAACTCCAGTCTCGTACCGGACGTGCCAGATATAAGGTGTAGGACTTAGTTTAGGCTTGCAGTAGAGGTGTGAGTGTGGGGTGCGTGTGTGTGGTGTGAGTTGAAGTAAATCTGAACTGATACTACAACTTGTATCCTTAGGGAGGGCAAAAAAAAAAGATCTTCAATGTTGAAATTTCCTTATTCGGTGGCTGCATGCTTTAAAAGAGCGCGTCGTCTTATTGGCCGTACACAGGAAATATATAGCGTGATCTTTTTTTTGCAAAACACAGTACAAACGCAGACGCTCACATATCCATGCACACACCCATCCATATGAACGCACGCACGCACACCCTACCCCTATGAGCACCTCCGAGAGACTGAGCCGGCGGGTTGAGTCTTAAGATTGACGAAGTCACCACAGACACCTCGCTGTCGATGGGAACATCAGCTTCCAATGGAGAATATTTCGCCTAAATGAGAAACACCAGTGTCAAACCTGGGGTTTGAACTCTGGTGAGCTAGGGTATAACCACCCTCATAACCATATTGCCACAGACAAGTTCCCAATATATAGCGTGATCTGACAACGGGACCGAGTGGACAGGATGAGTTGCTGATCTTGGTGGCAGTTGACTTGACGTACTCCTTGAATTACTGGTGCTACATCAGTTAGATACGGCAGATCAGTCTCGGGTGAAGCTAATAATCACCTTACAAGTCGGCAACGATCGATCGGTGGTCAAAGACGTCGGATAGCCGAGCGTGCTTTGCTTGCATCACTACTAGAAAAAGGACCTCTAGTCCCGGTTCCAGAGCCCCTTTAGTCGCGGCCGGGCAACCGCGACTAAGCAGGCGGGAATAAAGCCCCCCTCCTTTAGTCGCGGCGGGTTCCGAACCGGGACTAGAGGTCCCTCCACGTGGGGGACGTGGGGACGTGGTGTGTTGGGACCTTTAGTCCCGGTTGGTAGAACCAACCGGGAAGGGTTTTTGGATTTTTTTTTCGATTTAATTGCAGGGTTTAGGGTTTATATATGCCGGGGTTTGGTTATAGGTTCCCGTGTCCCATGTCGTAACCGTGGTTTCACTAGTAACCCTTCCCGTAACGGTAACCGGTAACCGTTACGGTGACGGTGACCGTTACGGTGACGGTTACGGTAACCGTTACGGTAACGGTGACGGTTACCGTAACGTTTTCCACGTCGTAACCGTTCCCGTGTCGTATGAAGTCGATGCACATATTTATAACACATACAATTAAATTAAGTAATAATTTTAGATCGTAGTCAAGAGTTGATGCGCCAAGAGTTATCGTAGTACAAGAGTTGAAGCAAAACAACAAGTTATTTACACGCTTTCATGCTTTCAGCATCGTAGTACTCTCCTTTCTCCGATAAGGCCTCCGAAAGGTAAAATCCCGCCAATTCCTCTCCAATTGCTTTGAAGCGGTGCTCGAATGGTAGCTTGCAGCGCTTTTTTGCCAACTCTGCACTTTTCATATTCCATTTCTCGGTGACTAGTACATGTACATACTCGCAAACGAAGTATGCACATAACTCAGTTCCCTTTGGTTGCTCCAAGCAAGACTATACAAGAATAGATTTCAATCAATAATAATGAAGTATGCATGAGAATGTTGTGTGGACGTAGGTAGCAGTACTTACCTTGTTCAACTTCCAATCCAGCTTTTTGGGCCACCCACCTGCAGGATCTTCCTCGACAAACCTTGCCCAAACGCTGCCCGACAAAGAACATTCACAAATGATTTATTCGTTAATGACTTGACATCAAGATATGAATGACAGAGGCGGTAAGAAATGAATGTACCTTGCTAGTAAGTCGAAACAACTCCTGTATTTGTCAGGATGATACCTCAATGAGTCAAGTGAATGAATAAGTCCTTTGCGATGTTCAATGACAAGAAGAATCCAGTGGTAGCTGCGCACAGTCATGCATAACTCATCAGTTAAACTTAACATCGGGTGAGCAAATTAGAATGTGTAGAAGACACTAAAACTTACCCGAAGTGGTAAGGCCAATATATAGTTCTTTTGTCGCGGTATCGCTTGAACACCCTTAGCAAATCATCCGGTGTGTTCTTGTTATACAAGGGATTTATTATGGTTTCTTCGTTATATTTATCCGGGTCAATGAACCCAATGTCATGCTGGTTCAGCTTTTTGAGCTCGAGCATCTTCAATCTGCATAATATAGCACACAAAAGATTAAAGTGAGAATAATTACAAACAATGAACGAGACTAGGTAAAGACTTAAATAAATCACTTACAGGCAATAGGAACTCATGATAGATTTGTCGAGTGCCCGCAGATTGTATAGCTGAAAAAGTTCGCTAAACCGAACAATGTGGTTGTAGTCTTCTAAGAAGTGCTCATCGTCTTTCCTACATTTCAGAACGACAGAAGCTGTCCCTTTCTTTGCGGCTTTCAAGTACCAAAAATGGAGAGCACGCATTTTTGTTGGTAACTTGCATTTCACCAAAGCTTCCCCCATAACAAATTTACTTACTGGTGGAGCTGTTGGTGCAGTCTCAAAGTTCAATCTCGAAGCATATTCGTCTATAGGAACTTGCGCTTCGGCGGCAAGACGACGGATTTCCTCTAAGTCAAACACCATCGGCGCTTTAGGGTTAGATTGTACTAGTTGTTTTCCGCGCTGGGGAACTCGACTATCTTTGTTCGTCGGCGGCGGGACAATTAGGGGGGACAGAACGTACGGGTTGTTCTCCGAGCTGGGGAACTTGTTTACCTATCTTCGGTGGCAGTGGGACCGATGGTGCTGCTTTTGTAGCTTCCTTCGGCGGCGGGTCCGATGGTGCTGCTTGTTTATCTTTTGCCGCCGGCGGCGGGACTGACTCTGCGTCTTGTTCACCTTTTTTCGGCGCCTCCACCTATGTCACCGCGTCATATGACTTTTGAATATAACGGTCATAGTCAGATGGCGGCTTCTCTGGAGGGACATATAAGTTGTCGATGACTCGATTACAAGCCTGTGCAGTATAGCCGGCGGTAAAATTTGGCGGCGGCACTTTCGGTGCGAACAATGCTTTATTATACTCCGCCACGGCTGCTTCGTTTTGCTCATGAGTCTTCTGCCAAGGTAACCTCGGATCAGGCGATGTGGCCCTTTTAGTTCGCCTCCTGACCGGGGAAGACGCGCTTTCTCCGGAGAAGCGCTACGGACACTTCCTCACGCGGTGGCGGAGATGGAGATGGACTGTGCTGACTGAGATGGTCCTCTACATCAATTTCCGGTGGGGGGTCCCTGTCACGCGGTGCCGGAGATGGATGTGCCTCATCGATACCCGGGCAGGATGGGCTTTGCTGAGTCGGTGGCTTTGAGAACTTGATGTATTTCTTGTTCCACTGGACGAAACCACCCTTGACATCGTACAATGTCTCCTCACCGTCACCTCCAGAAATCTCAAGAGCCAATGATTCAAATCTCGGCGCAATTTCATCCACCCCGACAACAGCATAGCCAGGAGCAATGTCACCATTATGGTAGCTTGCTCCGGCGTCACTCGGTAAAGCATAGCCGTCCGCCACCTTCGTGGATATGTTAACCACAGGTGCATGTAGCTCACATGGTGTCTTCTCCGTGACATCATCCACGGGGTAGTGAGCATCGACATCTATTTGCGTGGAACCCACGCTGCTTCTAAGCTGAGATCGAGCATCCATGGGTTGCTGCTGCTGAGACGGCCCTGTCTGACTATTAATTGACTCCATGAGTTGCTGCACCTTGAGTTCCAATTCCGTTAGCCGCTCTTCACCCTTCTTCTTCTTTCTTGCACGGCTTCTATAAGTGTCAGCGTGTTGCGGATACGCTTTCTTAATGGTGACACCGCCGGGCATGCCTCGTAAACGTCCCCAGTGTTCAGGATTCCCTAGGGCCCGTGTCAGCTCGTCGTCCTCTCTATAGGGTTTCCACACACCCCGTTTAACTTCCTCTATTACCTTTTCAATCTTCGGGACGATTTCTTCTACTTTTTTCTTGAATTTTTCAACCTTCGGGACAATATACCCTGTTTCCTCGTCCAACGTTGCGCCATGCGCGAACAACCAGAATTTGGACCTTTCGGGCCAGTAGTATGTCTGTGGAGTGATATCTTTAGCAAAGATTTTATCTTCTAAGGCTAGCCACTTAGGAATGGCTGACCTGTAGCCACCTGTCCCCAAGTTATGGTGGTGAACCTTATTCGCGGCATTTGCCTTATTTATGTTCGATCGGGCCACAGCCGCATCCGATTTCTTATACGCCTTAAACTCTTCCCAGTGATCTCTTATCTTCACTAGTTTTTCTTCACTGAAATCTGGATCAACTGTTTTATATTTTGCCCATAATGTTTGCTTATATTTCCGAAATGCGTCGGCCATCTTGGAGAGAGTCCACTGCTTGAGTTTCAACTTCGTGGCGGGTTCAATATCATCCGGGAGGTTAAAATGCTCCAAGAGTGTGTCAAAGCAGAAATCTTTCAAATGCTTGTGGACATAGCAGGGGTCATCCACGGCAACGCCCGCCGGCTTATTCCATTCTGGTATGGAGATCGGGACCGAGTCCCTAACAATAACTCCAGCTTGACCTATATATTTTTTGCGGTTCTCTGGGGGTTCCACCGGATCGCCCTCTTCATCAATTTCATAGATCGGTAACTTTGCATCTTTGCTCATCATTCTTTTCGTGCGGCCTCGAGGAGCTTGATTCTTAGCCTTTTTATTCGAGGTGGAGGCCTAAAGTAAGAAATATAATGCGTTACTAAGTGCAATACAAATCAGTTAATGCATTTTGTGATCAACAAAATATAGAATTCATATATATACCTCGAGGTGGAGGGTGTTCGAGGTGGAGGGTGTTATTTCTTCTTCATCTAAAAGACCCTCACCAGAGTCCATCAGAAATTGTGAGGCAAATTCCTCAAAATCAAGATCTACACTGGCACCGGCGCCTTCTCCACCGGCAGCATCTTTATCGCGATGCTCAAAAATACTCTGCATTAATATGTCTTCATTCTCCTCGTCTCGCACATAGCCAGGCTCCATAGCTCAATGTTCCTACACTCAATAAAATTTGCATAAATTTGCATGTATAAATTAGCATTTATAAATTTGCATCTATAATTTGCTAACACATGTATAAATTTGCATTTATAAATTTGCATCTATAATTTGCTAACACATGTATAAATTTGCATTTATAAATTTGCATCTATAATTTGCTAACACATTGTTAAATTTGCATTTATAAATTTGCATTTATAAATTTGCATCTATAATTTGCTAACACATTGTTAAATTTGCATTTATAAATTTGCATCTATAATTTGCTAACACATTGTTAAATTTGCATTTATAAATTAGCATCTATAACTTGCTAACACATTGTTAAATTTGCATTTATAAATTTGCATCTATAATTTGCTAACACATTGTTAAATTTGCACCTATATTGCTAACAACCTAAATTGCTAACACTAAATTTGCTAACAACCTAAATTGCTAACAACCTAAATTGCTAACACTAAATTAGCTAACAAACTAAATTGGTAACACTAAATTGCTAACACTATATTTGCTAACACTAGCTAATAACCTAAAAATGAAAACAAAAATGAATAAGGAAAACAAATTAACCTGAGGAGATGGGGCTCGGGCAGGGGAGGCGGAGCAGGGGCGGCTGGCTGGAGATGGACACCACGGCGCGGCAGGGGAGGCGGCTGGAGATGGACACGGCGCGGCGGAGATGGGGCTCGGGCACCACGGCGAGGCAGGGGAGGCGGCTGGAGATGGACACGGCGCGGCGGAGCAGGGGCGGCTGGCTGGAGATGGGCACCACGGCGCGGCGGAGCAGGGGCGGCTGGCCGGAGAGGGGCACCACGGCGCGGCGGAGATGGGCACCACGGCGAGGCAGGGGAGGGGCGCGCGGCGTGGCGTCGGAGATGGGCACCACGGTGAGGCAGGGGCGGCTGGCCGGAGATGGGCACCACGGCGCGGCGGAGCAGGGCTTCGCCGGCGTTGTCGCGTCGTGGGAGCCCGAGGCGCGTCTTCGATTTGGGGGATTTTGCGAAATTTTTCGCAGAGTCCCCAACTAAACGGCGCGGAATCGACCTCTAGTCGCGGTTGCAACCGCGACTAAAGACAGCAACCGCGACTAGAGGTCGACCTGGGCCGCCAAAATTCTGGCGCCAAGCCTAGGGGGACATCTAGTCGCGGTTGCTGGCTGCAACCGCGACTAGTTGGGCTTTTTTCTGTTTTCTTTTTTGAATGTTTTAAAGGTGTTTCTTTTCTATTTTTGATCAGGGTGTGTTTCTTTTCTATTTTTTTGTTGTTTCTGTTTTATTTTGTTGTATTTGTTTTCTTTTATATACTTTGATTTAAGTTCTTTTTGAATTGTTTTTGTTTCTAGTTTCTTTTCCTGTTTTGTTTTAGACCTCGGCAACAAAATGCCCCTTTCAGAGACTACCTAAATTAACCGACTACCAAAATTAACCATGCCCCTTTCAGAGATCCTTGCCGCTGCTTGGATCCGACCAAAGATGCCTCTCCGAGTGACGCTGGAATGTTTTGTGTTTGAGCGCCACTTCGATCGAAGCAGCGGCAAGACGTCTCTGATGATCTACAACCGTCCGGCAAAACATCTCTGATGATCTGCAACCGTTTGGAACGGTCGCAGGTCATCAGAGACGTCTTGCCACTGGTTGCCCAAAGATGCCTCTCCGAATGACGCTGGAATGTTTTGTGTGTGAGTAACCTGTCTGAGGAGGGGGGCTATATATAGGGTACGTGTGCTTCTTTAGTCCCGGTTGGTAACACCAACCGGGTCATGTGGCTCACGAAGTGGTCGTGATGATACTGCTGGTTGGTAACACCAACCGGGACTAAAGGCGGGTTTTGGAGGTCTTTATATATTGTCGCCGACGGGGTAAACCCTAATCCACCATTCCTAGCCACGAACGCATCGTCTCCACAAGATGGATCCGCCACGTCCGCCGCAGCGCCTTCTGGACAAGTCGAGCGTGCTCGGCAGAGCGCGCTTGGGCGCAACCGCGGGAGCCTATCCCGCCGTATGCCCACGAGCCCGGCGTGGAGAGGAATGCCCAGCTACCGGCCTCCTGCTCCACCAGGTGCCGCCGCACCTCCACCTGGCGCCGCTGCACCTCCACCAGGCGCCACCACTCCTCCCGCGGAGGAGGAGGAGGACGGCGACTTCGACTGGAGCGACGACGGGGAAGAGGGTTGTGGGTTGCAGATACAGGAGGCCATGGAAGCCTCATTCCAGTCTGTCCGTGACTACCCTATCCAGCGAGCCAAGACTTCCTACCAGCTCAAGGCGAAGGAGGCTTCCGAGCTGGATTGGGCGCTGAAAGACTCATCCTCCATGGATCTTGCCCTCCGCCGCAAACGTGCGCGCGGAACCGGGCGGCCGCCCACGGGGCTGGCTCCTCCCGCCGTTCCCCCTAATCCTACGGCCTTCGAGCCAGCAAGTCCGTTTATGTAGAATAATGTTGGTGATGTTGGATCAGGGGTGTGTTTCTTTCAAGCGCTTGTGAGACGTTGGATCATATGTAATAATGTATTAAACCTTTTATGTAATGCATTCTATGGAACGTATTAAACCTTGATGTGGCTCACGAAGTGGTCATGATACTACTGATCCAACAGCTCACAATCTCTCCAACTACCAAATTAACCATGCCCCTTTGTGTTCGGTCGATGAACTGAAGGATTATATAGATATATAGAACAGAACACACGGTTTCCCCTGCATACAGCCCAACGGTGGCTCGTGAGTGCCTGCATATCAAATCGACCTTCGATCCACAGCGGCAAGACGTCTCTGATGATCTACGACCGTCCCAAAAAGTGTTGGGAATGTCGCAGATCATCAGAGCGCCTTGCCGCTGCTTGGATCGGACCGAGGGGCATGGCTACCACTTCCACCACCACCACTCCCACCTCCTCGGCAATTCATCATTGCGTCACCCTAATCCAGTGGCTGGATTCAACCTACCTGAGGGCTTGTGTTTCCAACAGCGTCGTTGTGTTGTCCTTGTTCACCGTCCTACAGGAGGTGGCTCCAATGGCTGGCCGGTGAACAAGGACGAACACAATAATGCCAGGGAACATGCCAGCAGGTAGGCTAAATCCAGCCATTGGATTCGGTGGCGAAGGTAGACGCTCGTTGTGTGCCGTTCGCTGCAGGGACGCCGCTATTTATAGGCGATTAGAAAGTGTACCTGTGGATGAGGTGGGAGTGCTGATCCAACAGCTCACAAGCCCTCAAAAGAAACACACCCCTGATCCAACGGCTCAGAAGCGTTTGAAAGAAACACACGATCCGTGTGATTCTTTAGTCCCGGTTGGTGTTACCAACCGGGACTAGTTGGTGTTACCAACCGGGACTAGTTCCAAAAATCCAACGGCTCACAAGCCCTCAAAAGAAACACACCCCTGATCCAACGGCTCACAAGCGTTTGAAAGAAACACACGATCCGTGTGCTTCTTCAGTCCCGGTTGGTGTTACCAACCGGGACTAAAGGCGGGCTTTGCGGTCACGACTCGTGTCCTCCCGCCACCGTTTCCCGCCAACGTTTCCCGCTATCGTTCCCGCCACCGTTTCCCGCCAAATGCCGGCACCGGTAGTTCTATAAAACCCAGTCGAAGGTAGGCATGGTACTCACTTGAGCGCAAGCATGGTGTGTATTGGTCCTTGCGAGAAGTGTGTGTCCGGGTTTCACATTTCCGCATCCGAGCATCTCGCCAGGCTTTCGAGCAATTTGAAGGTAGATGGTAGGGTAGTTCCAATTGAAGAAATTTTGCACACTGAGAGTCATCTCGCTTTGCTCGGGGCGAAGCTATGCCGCGATGGGTTTCCGTATAGGACCCCGCTCCAAATTCGTGCAGAAATGCTCAGGCTTGCAGATAAGTTTGACAGGAAAGTTACGAATAGTCCGTTCTACCGAACTGAAGCTGACCGTGTTTCGTACGGTCGTTCCTGTCTCTGGGTAGTTGACAGCGATGATGACGACGATTTCATGCCGTCGTCAAAGGAAAGGAGGGTTGAAGCACTGAGCAAGAAGGCTGAAGCTTCGTCCAAGGGGAAAGGCAAGGAGGCAAAATCTTCGTCCAAGGGCAAAGGAGGCTGAACCTTCGTCCAAGGGCAAAGGCAAGGAGGCAGAGTCTTTGTTTTACTTGTGTTGTATCGTAATTTCAAGTTGTACCTTAATTTGTTCTATCCAGTATTTAGAACTAGTGAAGTTGTAACGTAGATCTCTAGTTCTATGTTAAATCGTCTCCGCATAAGACGGTTGATCGCACATCGGAGTTGTATCTTGGTTCACACAACTTACGAACACACTCTTAACTAATACCAATAAACAGTCCACAATAAAAGTAAAGAAGAAAAACAAATAGAAAAAAGGACCACGGCACAGAAATGTCGCACGGTTACATAAAAGGTTTAATACATATTAATTATTACACATCACCAACAACATCCCTACCTAGCTAGTGTTCACTTGTTCTTCGTGTGTGTCCCTTTCTTCTTATTGCACCGTAGCCATGGACAAACTTCTTCATTTAACGTGATGGTTGGGTCAATTTTCACTTTGAAGGGCGGAATTTCATGAAACTTATTGTAATCTTCTGACATGTCTGTGTGGTCCTCCACTCCCACGATGTTTCTTTTACCTGAAAGAACTATGTGGCGCTTTGGCTCATCGTATGATGTATTCGCTTGCTTATCTTTTCTTTTTTTGGTAGGGTAGACATGTCCTTCACATAGAAAACCTGAGCCACTTCACTGGCTAAAATGAATGGTTCGTTCTCGTAATGAAGATTCTTGAAATCCACTGTAGTCATTCCGTACCGTGTGTCTACGGCTACACCGCCATCTAGGTTGAACCATTTGCACTTGAACAAAGGAATCTTAAATGAAGGTCCATAGTCCAGTTCCCATATCTCCTCTATGTAACCATAATATGTTACCTTTTCCCCACTGCAGCCATCTATTGCATCAAAGCGAACACCACTGTTTTGGTTGGTGCTCTTTTTATCTTGGTCGGCCGTGTAAAATGTATTTCCATTTATCTCGTACCCTTGAAAAGTCAATATAGTCGAAGATGGTGACTTGGCCAAATAGTATAGCTGTAGTTCATTTGTGGTGACATTCATCAGAAGTTTCTGTAACCAACCGCCAAAAGTCTTGAAGTGTACTCCATCAATCTCATCTTCTGGGTATTGGGAGCGTAAATAATTCTTGTGTTGCTCGATATACGGAGCCACCAAGATGGAATTATGCAGAACTGTGTAGTGTGCTCGAGTGAAAGAATCCACGTCTTCACATATGATTGCTTTCTTTCCTAGCGTGCCTTTTCCACGCAGTCTCCCCTCATGACGCGATTGAGGAACACCAATCGGCTTAAGATCAGGAATAAAGTCAACACAAAACTCAATGACCTCCTCAGTTCCATAACCCTTGGAGATGCTTCCTTCTGGCCTAGCACGGTTATGAACGTATTTCTTTAAGACTCCCATAAACCTCTCAAAGGGGAACATGTTGTGTAGAAATACAGGACCGAGAACACGTATCTCTTCCACCAGGTGAACTAGAAGGTGCGTCATAATATTGAAGAAGGTTGGTGGGAACACCAACTCGAAGCTGACAAGACATTGGACCACATCATTCTCTATATCTTTTAGAGTAAGTGGATTGATAACCTTCTGAGAAATTGCATTCAGGAATGCACATAGCTTCACAATGGGTACTCGAACATTTTCTGGTAGAAGTCCCCTCAATGCAACCGGAAGTAATTGTGTCATAATCACGTGACAGTCATGAGACTTCAGGTTCTGGAATTTTTGCTCTGCCATGTTTATTATTCCCTTTATATTCGACGAGAAGCCAGATGGAACCTTCATACTGCGAAGACATTCAAAAAATATTTTCTTCTCTTCTTTCGTAAGAGCGTAGCTCGCAGGACCTTGATGATTATCAGAATGATCGTCGTCTCGTGAATGCATACGTCGATGGGCCTGTCTTGCTTCCGGTGTATCTTTTGACTTTCCATACACGCCCAACAAGTTAAGCAGGTTCAAGCAAAGATTTTTTGTCACGTGCATCACGTCGATTGCAGAGTGAACCTCTAGCATTATCCAATAGGGCAGCTCCCAAAATATAGATTTCTTCTTCCACATGGGAACGTGGTTCTGAGCGTCATTCGGAACAGATAGTGCTCCAGCACCCTTCCCAAATATTACTTTTAAATCCTTGACCATATCATGTATAACAGAACTAGAAGGTCGAGTAGGCTTCCGCCGAATATCTTCCTCACCTTTGTAATGTTGGCCTTCCTTTCTTACTGGATGCCTCGGTACAAGCCATCGACGATGGCCCAGGTACACAATCTTGTTACCTATATGTTTACCTTGAGTCTCACCTAAACAATGCGTACATGCATTGTATCCCTTGTTTGACTGTCCTGAAATGTTACTAAGAGCAGGCCAATCATTGATGGTTACAAACAAGAGCGCTCGTAGGTCAAATTCCGTTTGTCCGTGCTCATCCCACACACGCACACCTTCATCAGTCCACAACTGTAAAAGTTCTTCCACCAATGGCCTCAGATACACGTCAATGTCGTTGCCAGGTTGCTTCGGGCCTTGGATGAGCACTGGCATCATAATGAACTTCCGCTTCATGCACAACCAGGGAGGAAGGTTATATATACATAGAGTCACAGGCCAAGTGCTATGACTGGAGCTCTGCTCTCCAAATGGATTAAATCCATCTGTACTTAGACCAAATCTTAAGTTCCTAGCGTCATCCGAAAATTTCGGGAACTCTCTGTCGATTTTTCTCCACTGGGACCCATCAGCGGGGTGTCTCATCATCAGGTCTTTTTTACGTTCTTCTTTGTGCCAGCGCAACAACTTGGCATGCTCTTTGTTTTGGAACAAACGTTTCAGACGTGGTATTATAGGAGCATACCACATCACCTTGGCAGGAATCCTCTTCCTTGGACAACCTTGCTCGCCCTCAACTTCACCTGGGTCATCTCGCCCAATCTTAAACCGCAATGCACCGCATACAGGACAAGCATTTAAATTTTCGTGCTTGCCGCGGTAGAGGATGCAGTCATTAATGCATGTATCTTCTGCACCTCTAATCCTAGAGGGCAGACAACCTTCTTTGCTTCGTACGTACTAGAGGGCAATTCGTTTTCATTTGGAAGCATCTTCTTAATTATTTTCAGCAAACTTTCAAAGTGCTTGTCGGTAGTACCACTCTCTGCCTTCCATTGTAGCATTTCCAGTATGGTACCGAGCTTTTTTGGCCATCTGTACAAGTTGGGTACAACAATTTGGTGTGATCGGCTAACATGCGCTCCAACTTCAACCTCTCGTTTTCACTTCCACAGTCCATTTGTGCATCATGAATGGCCTGACGAAGATCATCGTCAGGCTCATCTTTTTTTTCATCCTCTTCAACTTCGTCTTCCCCCATTGAAGTACCACCGTGTTCATCGAACATAGGATAGTTGTCATTATCCTCTTCTTCTTCATTCTCTTCCATTATAACCCCTGTTTCTCCGTGCTTGGTCCAACAATAATAACCACGCATGAAACCATTTTGCAACAGGTGTTGGTGAAGCTTGGCTGAGGAAGGGTAATCCTTCTTATTCTCACAGAGACTGCATGGACAACACATAAAACCATTTTTTCGCTTGCTTATCTCGGCCACAGTGAGAAATTCATGCATGCCCTTAAGGAAATCGTCAGAAACTCGGGAACCGTACATCCATTGACGTCTCATCTGCATTATGCATGCCAGTAATGAATAGATAAGTGACCATAATAATTCTTACAAGTTCTTCAAGCAAAGTAGAGTGGCGACAAATGTAATACATTGTAGCATTAAATATTCATTAATTTAAACTAACATAGAACTATCTAAAGAATTTAAATCCAACAACAAATGCGAACATAATCGCAACTAAGGTCATTATTGAACCAACAGCATAATGATACCAAGCCTCTTGACTAATGGCATAACTTCTAATTTTTTTAAGCTTCAAGCGCATCGCATCCAACTTGATCTCGTAAGCATCAACGACGTCGGCAAGCTTCGAGCGCATCCCATCCAACTTGATCTCGTAAGTATCGACGACGTCGGCAAGCTTGAACTGGTGTTCATCGATGATGTTGGCAAGCTTGACCTCCAATTTCCTCTTCTCTTCTTGGCGGAGATCTTCACTTATTTTTAATTTAGCTTTCAAATCATCGTTCTCTTTCACAAAAAATTCAACAATAGGGTCCATTGGAATTTCCGGTTCAACTACCTCCTAGACAAATATATATTTATGTCAAAGTTGGTCGGCATGATTGTCATAAACACGAAACGAAACAAATATATAGTTATTAACAGTCATACCACATCCGAATAATAGAACGGACGAGAGCCGGTGGGGGTATTTGTGAAAACCATGGCACTATATATATAAAAAACAATTATACAACTTATACAAAAAAACAAATAATTATGGAACAAAATCATACAACAAAGATTTTTTTTAAATAAAAAAGAAGGCTCACCTAGGTGGTGTCGGTGACAAGACGGCGCGGTCTATCGACGACGGTGAGGACGTGAATGTTGTGACACTGAAATACAAAAACATAATTTAGTTTAAGCTCAAACTGAATAAACAAAATTGAGCTAAATAAGCAAAATGAGCTAACTTAGGCATTTCATCAAACACCTACCTAGCACTAGAAATATAAAATGAGCTAAATAAGCTAAACAACTAAAGAAACGCGCCGGAAGAGAGAGTTTGCAGTTGCTAACCCTTGGATAGATGCACCGCCGTCAATCTTAACAAATGGGGCAAAAAATCGTGGAAGAAATCGAGCTCGGTGGAGAGAAAATGGAGATGAAACTCGAGCTCAAAATGGCCATGGCTGGCTCGGGGTGGAAGATATAGTTGAAGGACCTGCAGTCCCGGTTCCAGCCACGAACCGCGACTAAAGGGTCACCTTTAGTCGCGGTTCCAGCCATGAACCGCGACTAAAGGTCCTCGCGCGCGGGCCCGCGCGGCCCCCGGCCACTAAAGCCGCAGGCGGAGGACCTTCAGTCGCGGTTCGTGTCTGGAACCGCGACTAAAGGTCCCGCACCAACCGGACACCTGTCCTAGCCGTTGGAGATGTCGGAGCCGGAGCCCTCTAGTCGCGGTTCGGAAAGGAACCGTGACTAAAGGTCCGGCTCTATTGCCTCTTTTCTACTAGTGCATGTGCCATGTGCACCCGGTCGTTGGATGCGTCCGGCTAAAAATTCTTTCCGTATACTAGTATATACTAGATGAATGCCGATGTGTTGCTACGGGTCCCTCTTTATTCTTCTAGCCGCACATAGTTTGTTTGCAGGGTATGTGAATACAAACAGCTCTTTCATCAATATTTTAACTTTGAGACAATCAAGCCGAGGGACCAAGGTTTTCTTCGTTATGTGACAAGCTACACAAACATCTTCTCAAGTTGAATTGTCCGAGGCAATTTTTGACCAAACACTCTTGATCGGTTTAGAAAAAAGATTGGTTTCCAAATACTCCCTCCGATCCAGAAAAAGATTCGGAATATGTACGTAACGTTTGTACTACCCACGCTCGTTTCTGGCGAATGTTATAACGGATCCGAGGGAGTATGTTATTGCCAGACTTTGCACAATTCTCAGCCTCACACAAGAGAGTAATATAGTAACTCAAGTCTTAATTATACTCCATCAAAAGTGTATATAAAATCTCTATAAATACAGTGCCATCACTCAAATAATTGGGTTGACTGTAATGAAGAAAAGGAAAAGAATTAACAAACATATTTCTGTTTCTCTTCTTGAGTTCCATATTAGGCAAACTCAATGCATACAAAAGAATACAAAGGAGATCCCTAACCTGCAATATCCAAGTATAATCAAAAGAATGTTGCAATCATGTAATACATAAAAACCAGTAGATAAATAACCATACATGATAAGCATGCAAACATAAGTCTAGCAATCGAGAATATATGACTTGTATAGGAAGATTTTTAATTAAATAACAAAGTCAAAGATACTCGAAACATGGAAGTACAGAGAGCAGATTTAGGAAGATGTGACTATGCATTGCTTCTAGAGATTTATTCATAGGATGCATACTAAGTACATGAATGTGGTATATACTTGTCCGGGTGCTGATTGTGAAATGTGCATCTAAGAAATACAAGTTTGCCACATCCTCAGTCATAAACTGGAATGGAAATAAACATGTACTGGAACTATTTATGAAAAAAATTACAAGACCATTTCATCTCTGACCATATCTTTCTAGTCCATGAAGCATCTACAACCAAGGAAATTATTTTGACATGAGGTTCAACACCCAATCTAAGAGCACCTAGGTTCATTTTGGGAAAGTCATATCCTGAAGAAACACACCATAAGCACGGAAAATACATGCACTAAAGCTGCACAGTAAGAATATGACTTGAGCGAACGTCACAAACACCAATTTGATTTTGTAATTTGCAAGTAATACCATGCAAGATATCTTGGGGAAAGTAGTCATTGCCCAATATCCTTTAAGAATACATTTGGATAAGCATAAAATCCACAGATAGACCTACAAGAATCTGCAACGAGAATCAACAAAGCCAACAGATTCTGTCAGGGAACCAAACACCCACACGCAGACACAATCTCCATTGTGCAACGACAAACAAAAATACATAACTGCATCTCTAGATAGACCAGATTTGAGGACACTGATTTTGGCCGAGCATGACAAGTTAAACGAGTAAGTCATTAACTTGGCTCATTAAGCACGATCAGTAGTAGATCTCATATTAATACTTGGCTCGGCTTGTTAGTCGCCAGCAACCAGTTTCTCTTTCGGCTTGCAAGTTTCCAGTATTATTTTAAGGTCGCAAATTTTAGATAATCTAATATTATGAAAAGCAATATTTGAAAGGTAGATATGGAAATATAAAATAGTTTATTTTTCATGAATTCCAAACTACCTTTATCATTGTAGAAATATTTTTATGCATGAGAAAATGCTTCTACTATTACAATTGTTGAATGCAATAGATTCTTTAATCTATTACATGTGTATAGCACTGTTGAACAAAAGGCAATAAAGCTTCGAAACCACATGTAGAATTTTTTTGGAATCTCACAAATGTCCACTATAGCTTATTCATTATATACAGCGAAATCAGCAGCGCACAGTGGTGCGCGATGCTAAATGAAGTCATATATACACCATCTTGATTTGAAAAAGTACGTGCTGGAATTAAACTTCTGTCAAAAGAGATATTTGATAGTTCATAGTTTACCTATATGACAAGTTAAACGAGTAAGTCATTAACTTGGCTCATTAAGAACGATCAGTAGTAGATCTCATATTAATACTTGGCTCGGCCAATTTATCATTTCATTGTTCATGAACATTATTCAAAAGAATGATTCATAATCTAACATACACTTACCAAAAATTAATTCATCTTCACCATCCGAATTGATCTTATCATGGTGTAGGAGGCCTATTGGCACTAGTACAGAACGACACATCGGAAACGGGCCAAAAATCCCTTCGGCAACGGAGAAAGGGTCCGTGTCCCCGCCTCTGTCACTGATGTCAAGCCTCACAATGGCAACGGAGATTTTTATCGTTTATAATAAGTTTAGCAACGGGCATAATATATAACCGTTGCCTTTAGTCTTTACATCAGATACGGAGATTAGTTTTTAACCGTTTGTAATGAGGGCTAAAGGAAACAAAAAAAAGCCGGTGACACCTGCTGCACCGTCGACGGAGCCCTGTGGTTCCTGCTTGACGGCCGCCGGTTCTTCACCTTCCTCTTCGCCCAGCTTCATTGCGTGGTCTTCTTCTACCTATTTAGTACTGCACAAAAGTCTTGCTCCTGGAGGCGCCGGCTTCAGTGGACCGTGTGGACGGAGCCCCGCTCCTACGTCTTCACGGCCGCCGCATAGTCTCCAGGTTTCCTCCTCGCCCTAAAGGAGATGAAAAAAATCAAAATGTAATCTCCTTCATCTCTATACACAAGACATATGCTTCTTCATCGCCATTACAGAAAATATAGAACTAATTACAACTAGAACATAGATTAAACAATGCCTCATATATAGGTAGATTGGACACACAAATTCCAGGGATGGAGCAAGCGAGTCAAGTAGGATGCACAAGATCGATGTGTATTTGTGCATATCACAAGGATCACTAGCGCCATTCCCGGATCACACGGTGTCACCTAATTTTAATCATCGGCATAACAGAAACAAAGCTAAAATCAGAGCAAATGCCTACTAAAAACAGAGAAAATCCATGGATAAACAATTAGCTACTTACAACTAGAAAATAGCTAAAATCTATGTGTAAACAATGCCTACTAAAAACAAAGCAAATCTATGGATAAACAATTAGTTACTTACAACTAGAAAATAGCTAAAATCTATGTGTAAACAATGCCTACTAAAAACAGAGCAAATGTATGGATAAACAATTAGCTACTTACAACTAGAAAACAGCTAAAATCTATGTGTAAACAATGCCTACTAAAAACAGAGTAAATCTATGGATAAACAATTAGCTACTTACAACTAGAAAACACCTAAAATCTATGTGTAAACAATGCCTACTAAAAACAGAGCAAATCTATGGATAAACAATTAGCTACTTACAACTAGAAAATAGCTAAAATCTATGTGTAAACAATGTCTACTAAAAACAGAGCAAATCTATGGATAAACAATTAGCTACTTACAACTAGAAAACAGCTAAAATCTATGTGTAAACAATACCTACTAAAAACAGAGCAAATTTATGGATAAACAATTAGCTACTTACAACTAGAAAACAGCAAATCCTACTGAACTGGGATCTTACATTAGGCGAGGCGGGCTCGCTTAGCGTCGCCGCCGGCGACGGAGCTAGCGCCAGCCTCCCCTGGCGGCGCCTTGCCCTCGCCGTGGACCAAAGAGAGGGCTATGGCGGCCCGGAGGTCAGACTGGTAGACCGCCTCCTCGGCCCGTTCGACCTGGGTCGACGCCTCGGAGAGGAGGACCGCCGCCTCCAGATCGGCCTTGCCCTGACGACGCTTGGCGTCCTCGCTCTCGAAATTGGCGCGGGAGAGTTGGCAAGCAATCTCCAGATCACGATCCTCCTCCTCTTCCTCTTCCTCCTCGTCGGAGGACGAGGAGGAGGAGGAAGACGGATGGCGGCCGGGGTACATCACCTGGCGGATCTCGCAATAGCTGCAATGGTGGCCTAATGAGCGGGTGCGGCCGGAGCCTTCGCCGTGCGGACGAGCGCCAAGGCTGCGGGACCGGCCCGAGGGGGCCAGATCGGCGGCGGCCTGTTCCGCAAGCTCGTCCCGCAACACCAGCTGACACTGCTGCTGCCTGAAGGCCCGGAGGGTGGGGCGGCCACGGCCACGGCCACGGCCGCGATGGCCGGATCTACCAGCGCCAACGGTGGAAGCCATGCGAGAGAGTGGGGAGAGAGGGCCGCGGCCGCGATGGCTGGATCTACCAGCGCCGACGGTGGAAGCCATGCGAGAGAGTGGAGAGAGAGGAGACTGTGCGGCGGCTAGGGTTAGAAGTGAGACAGTGAGAGTGAGAGTGAAGGGCATAGTAGGTTCTTATAGGCCGGCTGTCGGGCTGCTTCTAATGGCAACGGAGATTACGAAACTGTCTGTGTGCGATGAGCACACATCGGTAACGGAGTTAAACCAAACTCCGTTGCCAACATATATTCCACTATTCACCCGTTGCCTTTGTTGTGGGCCTGCTTTACGGCCCAGTGCGGGCACGCGGGGGATGTCGCGATTTACCGTCGCCTAACTCCTGGCGTTGCCATAGAGGGGTATCCGATGTGTCGTTCTGTACTAGTGTGGTAGAGAGAGATTCAAGAAGCAACGACTTATATCAATGAATAGGGTCACGTCCTAACAAAAGAAGTTGAGATATGTTGTAGTGGAGAAGATCGGTGAGTGTACCTTTGTCAAAGGCCGGTGGATTGGTGGCCTCTACGGACGGTGTCCGAGCAGGAGCATGTCGTTCCACTTCCACATGGTGTTTCCGACTACCTGTTTGTCCATGCCTTCGGTGGCAGGGTTGCAGCACACAAAAGCATCATTAGTTCAGTACCATCTCCACCAATGCATCCTCTCAAGCCCAACAGCAGCAACAATACAATGTCTCTCGAAATAGGCTTTCGCCCCGCTGTATAAATATAGCAACCACACGATACATCTTTGAGTCAATTGCTGTGGGCAACAGCACAACCAAGCCAAAAGAAATGAAAGAGAAAATAAGAGAAAAACAAAGCCGACATCGACAGATCAACGAAAACAAAAATGACTCGCAACCACTGTGTCCTCTCCGGAGTATTCCCACCAGAACCCTAACACTCTGAATCACCGCATACCAAGCAACACCTCCAAGAAGGAAAGCGACGACGACGACGCTGCTGCCCGGACTGCTCCTAGGGTTTCCCCGGTACGCTCTGAGAAGTGGTGAAGAGGTACACCCGACGCCCTCCAGGAAGGAACGACGACACTCGCAAGCATCACCGCGTCGGTGCCAAGAAGACATGGATTTCTCCCGACCCACCAAAAAACCACATCTTCGGACAATCCATAGCGTTCCGCCAAACTTGCCACCCACCAACATACGCCACCTCGGTCTTGAGTCACCATCGTCGTCTCTCCATGGAAACCGCTGCGAGGCCGGACTAAACAGAGACAAGCGTAAACCAGGATCGATAGCACCACAACCACGCGGGAGGGAACAACCTCCACCGCCTAGACGGTAGCCGACCGGACACAGCGACAAGAGCACACCAGACCATTGGAGCCGGAAGGCGGCAACAGCACGGCCACCTGGAGGACATCCTCCACCACCATTGTGGGTGCCGACCGGACGCGATAGTGAGGACACACCAGGCCGGGCAGGCCCGGCTGAGCCCCAGAAGGGCCTGTAAAGTCCCCGCCGTCGCGCTGCAGCACGTAGGCACGCCATCGCTACCTTCTTGCGGCACCATAGATCCAACCGAACCCAAACGGACCCATAAAGCTCCCGTCGCCGTGCTGCAGCAAGGGTGGTGTCGTGGCCGCCACCATGTCATGAACTGCTCGTAGCCCAACCGGAGGCAGACAAGACAAGCCCGACCCGCCTTGACCCAGGTCGGGCCCAAAGGGCCCAGGTCTGGGCCTGTAGGGCTCTGGCCAAGCTCGAATCTGCCGCCGCCGTCGCCACCAACGGTGGCGCCACCGCTGCCATAACCATCCGCGCGGCACTACGTCTCCACGCCGCCGCGGACCCAGATCTCTGCCGCCTGGAGAACACCGCATCCATGCCGGAGGAGCCCCGCCTCCACCTTCACAGCGTGGGGAAGGACGAGCCGCCGCCACCGGCGCCGACTGGGCCGAGCCCGGCGGCCACTCCCGACGGCGGCGACGGAGAGGTGGGTAAGGGAGGGAGCTCGAGGGAAGATGGGACGGGGGCGCGCGCCGCCGCCACGGGGGGCGGGGACGCGTGCGAGAGAGAAGAGGGGGACGGAAGAGGGAGGAGGCGGCGCCGCCGGCGGCGGCGGCCTCGGGTGGAGGAGCGAGAGGAACCCTAGGCCGTGGGTGGAGACCTGGAGTTGGCTTGGGTCAGTGCGAGAACATCCTATGTAGCGAGATACACAAGAACAACATATCCCCTGCTCTCTCTCTCTCTCTCTCTCTCTCTCTCTCTCAAGAAACATCATATCAAAATGGGAAAGAATTAATTCATCTCAAAATATTGTAGTGGATGAAAAACATCACATCAGGATGGATTAAATCGTGAACAACATATTCATGGGAATCCTAGAAAATCAATCTAAGCACGAAAAAGAGTGGGAATCCATGAATCAGTAAGTATCATCGACACATGAACAGAGGGGGCTAAGATAGATGAATACCAAACCTGAAGTTGGAGGGACTCGAGTTCCTTCAGGCCGGACCTAGGTCATCGTCGCTATATCGCTTTTACCCCAGCATGGGTGGCATAACCCCATAGTTGTGGTTGACGGAGGACCGGCCCGAGGGTTCCCTCGGATCTGGGAGGACGGCGATCAGTGGCGGAGCTCTCAGTAGGGCGAGGTCGGGCGCTCGCCCTACCTTGGCTCCCGACAAATGTTCGTGTATACGTACAGGTTATGTACGATGCTAGGTGTCCTGGCTCGATTAGATCAAAAAGAAAATGATAAAGAGCCTATGTAGGCTATTGGGCCGTAGGTGTTAACTTGCTAGGCTGGGCTGGCAGACTGTTTCAGTTAACCGCGCACGTCCTTTGTCTACGCTTTTTTGCATCCATTTTTCTACGCTTTAGATTCCGCCCGACCTCAAAAAAGTTTCGTCCTCCGCCACTGACGGCGATCAATCTCGGCGGCTGTTTTCGAGGGCGCCTACAGAAGAGGCAGACGGCGGTTCCTTCAAGGCGCTGAACAAGCACCGAGGACGAGAGCGATGTACGGCGGCGGGGTACGACGGCGGTGTCGGCGTCCTTGTCTGGGCAGTGCGGCGGTGTGGGTGGTGGACGGCACGAGGAGTCCGTCGGCGAGGGCAGAGCGTGCAGGCGGCGGTTGGGGATGCGTTCTGGCGTTTGCTCGGCCTAGCCGGGCCAAGTGGCCTTGCGATGCGAGATGGGCCTTTTGCATGAGGGAACGATCGTGATAGCAACGAGCGGGCGAGGCAGAAAAGGCAGACGACGTACCAACGTACGAACTCCCATGTAATAGTAAAGAAAGATGAGTTGGATTAGGGCAAAACGGAGGGGCATATCTGTGCCCGGTTGCCATCAGTCTCGACGTCTAGAACTGCCCAGTTGCATGCACGCAGCTGAACTGCTAGCTAGCCCGTCCCTACCCTACCCACTCGCTTGAGGCTTGACTCCCTAGAAAGTGCATGCAGGAAGGATCCGCAGGATCTGCAGCAGCTGAAGCCCGTGCTGGTTTTGCCGTGGCCCAACTGCATACACGATCGAATCGGTTCCGAAATCCAAGCAAGGTCAACTCCCCCACTCGGTGGAGACGGGAACTGGACAAAGATCGACACGAGCCTGCTGCTCCGGCGCCGCGATCCTCGCACGGGACGGAATCCTCATTTTTCAATTATGTTCTATGGCACAAAGTTCACATGCAGAGTACCAAATCAAAAAGCACGGGTGCAACTTTTCGGGATGAAGCTATCTTATTTACGAATTCAGCACGTACGCACGCACCAAACGCATCTTGGACCGTTCCCACACAACACAGCAGCGAGTTTCTTCCGAAAGGTAGGAATATGAATATATGATGCCTGGATCGATCCTAATGCCTGCCAATCCCCGACTTGGCTTCGCACTGGGCTGCTCTTATCCGAAAATGACGTCCAGAAAAGGAAATTACTCGTCGGTCCCTGTCCTGTGGGGCCGAGCGGGTCAAGGGCGTTGACGTTTGTCCACCTGGAGCGGCCCCGCCCAATGGGGAGAGGAGGTTTCGTCGATGTTGACTCTACGGCTAACCTTCCTCGACCCTGGAGCTAAACAAAGTATATTAATATCCATTTTAAAATGAAGGTTAATTAGTCGCCCATCTCGGCCATAAAAGATGTGGATTAACAAACGGGGGAGATCCGAGTCTGCTGTGGAGTACGTGTGGACCCGAGCTCGATCGTTGTTTTGACCTGACCTGCTCGGCTCTGGTTTTGTTTAGCTCTGTTCATTTTGTTGGGGCGCGTAATGTAATCGAAGGAACTTTCTGACCGTGGAAAAGCTCCATCCCCCGTGCAGTACATGCTGACCTCAATATCCCTTCTCGTGTAGTAGTAGCAGTAGTAGTACAGTTCAATTTCATGGTGGTTAAAAGAAGGTACTCCCAAAATATTGTTTCCGTTTTTTTGAAAAAATGTTACTTGTAGGAGGTGGCAACGGCGGCCCACGGTATGATGTTGAAAATTGTTGAACCGACTGGCAAGGTCGCCATTGTAGACTGACTGGAAAAGAAGGCCTCTTTGTAATTTCTTTTCTTTGTTGGGCCTGTTTATAAGATGTTCTGAGTTTCCTGAATATAAGTGTCGGATCCTTTCCTCAACAAAAAAAAAAGGAAAGGAAGGACGGAGCATCCCACGTCTGTCCCTTTCGTTCTCAACTTCTCATAAATTTATTTCCCGGTTTCTTAACCTTTTTTTTCTCTGCATCAAAATGATGCATATGGCTGCTTTATTAATTTATTTCCCGGTTTCTTAACTATTTGGGCTTCTCAATCTCATCCGGCCGTGGGGAAAAGTTGCAGAGGAAAAGCGCAGACAAGCACAAAATAACATGAAACCAAAGCCAACTGCCGTCTATATGTGACGTGGCAACCGTATCTATCCGTGTGATGATCATACTATTAACCATGCTCTAAGGAATACTCTCTTGGTTCATAAGTAATTGTACTTTAAAAGTTTTTGTCCTAACTTAAACTTTGTTAAATTTGATCAATTTTAGAGGGAAAATAGCAATGTTAACAACGCTAAATTAACATTACTAGATACATCTTGAAATAAATTTTGTTACAAATGTTTATAAAGTTGAGCAAGCAATAAAAATATTTAAAATAAAATCTAAAAATACACTTATTTGTGCACGGAGTAAGTAAAGTAAGTAGGTATATTGTGCTCTTGCTTCTAAATTTTTTATTCGCCACTTCTTGCACGAGCTGTATCGAGAAAAGATCTACTCACTCCGTCCGGAAAAGGATGTCTTGAATTTATCTAAATACAGATGTATGTAGACATATTTTAGTGTGCACATACATCTAAATTTGGACAAATGAAAGACATTTATTCCTGAACGGAGGCACTACTAATCTCCACGTCATGGGCACATCAATGTACATGCAAGCGACTAGTTTGTCCTCTCCAAACTCCCGGCCGGCCACACACTGCATATGTGGAGCACAAGATTTAGGCATGGTGGTCGTGTTGACTGCTGCTACACGGGCACAAGAACGGAAAGCGAAAAGGTGGCGTGCAGTCGCCATTCGACGGGTTCTTCCGAGTTCCAGCTCCCGCAGACTTGCGAGACCATACCCGGCCGGTTCGTTTTCCGTCGCGCTGGTGTACCGTCTGCATGCCGGTCCCTGTAGAGCCCTCAGAGGTGGACGAGTTTCCAACAAAGCGGAGTGTGATATGGCTCACATCTCCCGTCATCTATTTACGAAAAGGTCACCCCGATCTATTGTTCATCATGAACCGTGTAAAAAATTCTAAAAGTAATAAAGTTTACAAATAATTCTTCGGACCATCTACAAGCATTGAAGAGAGCGGAAGGTTCCGCGCTGTTCTCACCCCTCTCGGAGACGGTCAAAACTAGTCGTAATAGAGACTGGTGTAGTAGCAATATATTGTGCTAAAATCCCGAAAAACCAACGCATTAGAGCAGCAACCATCATCGATATGATGGCAATCGTAAATCGAAAGAGTCAAAACAGCAACCATACAAGCGAATACAAAAACGGACCAGCTACCAAGAGATCCGTTGGACACACAACTACACGTGCCCTCTACCGGTGCTAGACGCATGCACCATCAAGCGAGCATATGGCGGGAAGGATCTTATTCTGACTCTAAAATATCATCGCCGCCACATCATCCCGGAAAGATACTGAAACAATCTAACAAAAAGTTGCGGAAAGCTTACAGCTCACGAGGGGCCACGGTCTATCGGACCTCCGAGGCTCCAAGCGTCGTCAAAGGCAGGAAGACCGAAAGGTTAGAGCTCACGAATGGACAAGGTCTACCGCACCTCCGAGGCCCCAAGGGCCATCGGAGGCAGGAAGGTCGGAGCTTCGCCATCGAGAAACCCTAGATCTAGGAGAGCTCTTATAGGCGATAGATGGGACGCATGGTCCCAATTATGCCTTGGATTGATAGATATTCAGCTGTCAGATAGGCTAGATCTCTTTGTTCGGAAACTCACAACGAATGGGATTTTCTCAGTTAAATCTATGTATAGGATTTGATGAATGGACATACTAGATACTTGAGAACTTATCTTTGGAAATTAAAAATACCACTTAAGATAAAAGCGTTCATGTGGTTCCTGAATAGAAAAGTTTTGCTTGCTAAAGATAACCTTGCTAGGAGAAAGTGGGAGGGATGTACTAAGTGTTCTTTCTGCGGTTCTGAAGAGACGATGGAACACTTGTTCATATCTTGTCCCTTTGCAAAACTGATTTGGCGTGTTGTTTTTTGTACTTACAAAATTCCTCCTCCATCCAAAGTTTCTAATATGTTTGGGAATCGGTTGAATGAAATTGATAAAAGGACCAAGTCTAGAATTCGTATTGGCGTTTCAGCTATTTGTTGGTCTATTTGGTACTGCTGAAATAACTTGGTTTTTAACAGATCCAAGAATTTTCATGTCTTGCAGGTTATTAATATGACGATACATTGAATCCAGTTATGGACGTTCCTGCTTCCTTCGGATCAGCGAGACCTTATGGCTACTGCTTGTAGTCGGCACCTGTCAGTGGCATAGGATATTTTCTCTCGACATACATGGCAACATATTACTCGACTACAGTGGTTGCATTATGTTGTTTTTTCGTTGGTTGATTCATGTCTCAACCTTGTGTGATCGTTGAGATGTAAACTCTATACTTTTGATTATATGTTAATAAAAGGCCGTATGCATCACTCGATGCAGAGGCTAAGACTCCCATTTTCGGGAAAAACCGATCGTCAATTTGGTTGGTTCACTAACTCTTGTGGACAGACGAGACCGGCTGACGGTGTGCCAGACAAAGAAACTAAAATGTGACTTGCTGATTAGCCTTGTCGGCGAGCTTCGTCAACGTTATACCAAGTACTAACTATTGATTGTTTATTTGATACAATCCAATGGACATCTGATGCTCGCAGCTGTTGGGGCAGGTCTTGGTACTAACACTATACAGCAAAACATATTTTCTTTTATCTTCGTACCTATATTCTCTCGCCTCTTCGTTCACTTCAAAATGCTATAAACAGAATTAGAATAAAAAATCATGAATGTTTCAAGACATGTACACATACAAAAACTGATGCACATCATGATTGTAGGTGTCATGTATAAAAATGAAAAATTTAAAAAGTACAAGGGGACAAGCAATAAAGCTACAAAAAAATTATTTCCCGAGATAGCATTGAGTTTGAGATATATAGAAGTTTTTCTTAGAAAACAACAGAAACAGTGCCTTTTCAAATTGATATGAAGAGATATTTTGTCTCCTTTTTAGGAGAATGTGTATGTAACATCCCCGAAATTTTCATTTTTTGATGTTAATTAAGAAATTTATTTACTTGAATGTGATTGAATTTTCCATTAACATATCTGAACATTTTAAAACTTTGATTAAAACAATTCTATTTGATCTTACATGCATATTAAGGTTCTCCATTTGCATATCTGGATCTCCCAAAAAAATGGGATTTATTAAACCTCTAAAAATTATTTTGGGATTTATTAAAAGCCTCCAAAGACATTTTATAGATACAATATTTTTATAAATTGCATTTGGGTGGAAACTATTTTTCCCAACCCCATAATAATTATTTTTATTTGCTAGTATTTTATTAAAATGTTAGAAATTGTTTTGGTATTTATAAATGACCAAAAGCATTTTGAAAATTAAATTTTATACAAAAGAATCCCCTAAACACCCTTTTCTATTTATCGCCACCTGTCCACGTAACCACCACGTCACCACTCTAGCCACTAATTACCAGAGCTAGGCCACATGTTCGTCAAGTCAACATGCGTGTCACTGTGAACCCACCCCACGCCCCTACCACACCTTAACCGAAACCATATTATTGATGTTTAGATCTTTTCAAAGAAAATAGTTTTTCGTAAAATTTCGGGGTGGACGAGTCAAATAGGTCATTTATAAGGGCTTACATGCTAAATGTTTGTGGGATTGGAGAGGGGGCGGTGGCCCCCCTCCCGGACGATACACTAGATATATAGTACTCTAACTCAAGACGAGAATTGCAAATCAAATCAAGACCAGAACAAGTGGCTTCATTCAAATGCGTTGCCACCAACACGCCCACGCGCAGACCAGCAAAAGCGGCTTCGTTCGACTGGGATCCAAACGTTGGTAGCACCACTTGGGTGGCCCCCTCCCCTCGGACCATACAATACATATCTAATACTCCAACTAAAGACGAGAATTGCAAATCAACTCAAGATCAGAACAAGTTGCTTCGTTCAGATGGGTTGCCGCCGGCGCGCCCACGCACAGACCAGCAACAACGGCTTTGTTTGGCTAGGCTCCGGACATAAGTAGCGCGTGCTGATTTAGCTTTGGGGTCTCTCATGGTTAAAGCAACAGTTTAGCCATTCTGATATTCCCTGAGAGGTGACATGGGATACATGGAGCTTCATTACTATGTATATATGTCCATGATATTTTTTTCTTTTCTTTATCTAAAAAAAATGTCCATGATATGAAATCGCCATCACTAGGATTCTAGTACCATGATCGTATGACTAGTCGACTGGAGGATTTTCATGCCGGCAAGCTTGATATCTATAGGTTAAACTATGTGGTAATGTTCGGTTGACTCATGCCCTAGATAATCCTCTTTGGAAACTCAAAACCTTTGGTCTTTTTAGTTAAGCCCTTTAATTTGATGATCCAATTCTGTCAAAATGTTCCTTACAAAATTTCTGTGTGTGTACAAACTTTTTATTTAATTAGTACAAAAATATATACTAACAAGGGATTTGTTATTACAAAGATGTGGCCGTTGTGAAAATAAATGTTTATTCTGTGGTCAAGATGAATCCATTTCTCATCTATTCTTAGGCTGTCCTTTAGCTTCGTATGTTTCGAAAGTAGTGAGTTGCGCGTTTGGTATTAATTTCCTATCCACAGATACTGATCAATGCATAAACGTTTGGTTGAAAAGTTATGGGAGGATGATAAGAAACTTGATAGTAGGTGTGGGGCGATTTTTTGGGGGATTTGAAGAACTAGGAATTGTGCTTGCTTCCAAGTCATTTATAATATTAGCCACTGGAGTCCAATGTGGAGTTCGATGCAGGTGAAATAGGACGCAAAGCAAAAAACTTATGATGTGCGCTAGGTTACTAGAGCTGGTTGCTACTGATATATATCTATAACGAGGATCTAGGCACCGTGGATTCCTAGGTTGGGATTCTAATCGACCGTTGAGGGGTGCGACAAAATAAAGTGTTGAGATTGGATATAATCTTTCTTTTTTTACTACTACCACTGAAAAATCGGCATGAAAAACTTGATGGTGGTGTTTGTGTTATCGTGGTGATCTTTGTAGCTATTTTGATATCTTTAATAAAATGCGGGAGCTCTTTTCTCTATAAAAAATGAACATATGATTAAATCATTAGAGAAATGAATTGTGTACCACTAGTAAAAAACTATGGCATCACCTAGGAAACTTTGTTGATATTGTAAACTGTGAGTAGCAACGGGAGTATAAAACGGTACTCCAATGACAGACTATTAAATACCCTAAAAAATTTGGGTCACTTTTATTTAAATTCTCTCTCGCCACCGAACTTTCGCTAAATTCTCCGGTACATGTTGTTTCTTCTCTCAACTACTGGTATGTGTAAAAAAGGGTGTACTTAGCCTCATTGGTCCAATTGATTTGGATCTCTTGTTTTGAATATTTGAACCAAGCGGGTATGTAGCACCACGTATTGTGTTTCCTCGCTTCCGGTTTGGTTTACAAGGTCTGCACGTATTTTTAGATCGCCAATTTTATCAGTATAATATGTGTTGTATAACATAAACGTTACACCATTAGAAAATAAAACTTATGTAGTTTATAATAATGATATAATATCGGTAATTTCGCAAAAAATATAATATCGGTAATATATACTTCATATTACGTTGGTCAGATTAACAACAGAGATACACGTGGGCCTTAAAAACTGGAAAGGAGTATAACAATTCATGTCGCTTCAAATTATTGGTCATGTGATTGTAGAAATCTTGTTTGACGTGAATGTTGAAATATGTACGAATCATCCCATCCGTGTAATTGGTATATTTTGAATATTATTATATTCTTGAGCTCGGAGACTTTCTCTTCACTACTTATACAAATGACGCCTAATATTTCCTTGACAATGAAGGGCCCCTCGTGCGCATCTCGTACTACTACTTTGGCCGAAACAAAATCTGGTAGACCCCACCGTAAAGCCCGACCGCAAGCGCGCGAGCAAAGCCAAAGCCGGTGACCATCCCAGAGGGCAGGGAGGCAGGAAGACCAACGGGCCCACACGTATGGTGGCGACCGGGTCAAACAAACTGCTAACTCTCACGTATCCTGCGGGGCCCACCTGAAAAGATCCCATACCTCAAGTCCACCGGCGACGCGACGCCAACGCACCTAGTAGATGTCCTACAGGGGTCCTTCGGTATATATATCCTTGGTAGATGTCCGAACCTTATACGTCTGGGGTTTCGCGGTGCCTTCTACGTGAAGTCTTAATCTCGTAGCTTTCCTTCAATGTAGCCTATGACAAGGTAATCTTCTGTACGCAGGTTATTTCAACGGAGGATTTTCAAGAAGCGGGCCTCCGGCTGGGGGAGTCCTTGAACGCCGTGGGCCATGAGTGGTACAGATCATAAAATCATAGCTTAAACCCAGTTATCTCCACCAGACACTCTTCTTTTTCAGATTTTTAGAGATAAACCCAGTTATCTCCGACAGACACTCTTCTTTTTCAGATTTTTACAGATACTATTAAATGGCCTTAAATTTAGCGTCACTTTTCTTTAGTGTCTCTCTCTATCTATCTCTCTCTACGACCGGAGCATACAAGTTTCACTCCTAAAATGCTTCTTATTTTCTCTCAATTCTCCAATGCATGTTGTGTTCTCTCAACTATTGGTGTGTGCAATAATTAATGCAAGGGTGTAATTAGCCTCATTTGTCCAAATGATTTGGCTCTCTGGTTTTGGATATCCGAACTGAGGGAGCATGTAGCACCATGTACGGTGCTCCCTCTTTTCTGATTTACAGGATGTGCGGGCATTTCCAGATCATCATATTTACCAATGTAAAATGAGTAATATAACACAAAACGTTATACCGTCAGAAATTATAACTTCTGAAGTTTCTAGTGGTATATATTTTTCTACACTATGTATCTCTCATATTACATTGGTCACGTTGACAATTTCACGATACAGAGATACGCGTGGCCCTTATAAGTCATGTTGCTCTAAATTATTGGTGATGGGATTGTGGAAATCTTGTTTGACGCGAAGCTCGTGGAAGTATGTACGAATCATCCATATGTATAATTGGTATTTGCTTAATACTAATATATACGGAGTATATTTCTTTTATCAGAATAAAAAATGTAGGAACCATTCAAAGGATCCGAGCTCGGAGACTTTCTCCTCACTTCTACTCCCTGTACAGAGGACTCATAGTATTTGTATTTGCTTGACAATTAAGGGCCCCTCGTGCACATCTCGTCGTTTGGGCGAGAGACCCCGCGGGAAAGCCGGACCACAAAGCCAAAGCCAAAGCCGGTGAGCGTCCCAGACGGCAGGCGGCCGCGTAGAAGACCCCATCCGTTACGCATGGCGGCCGGGTCAAACAAACAAACTAACTCTCACGTGAGCCCCACCTGGAAAGGCCCATCCAAGTCCGCAGCCGACGCACCTACTAGCGTCGTTTCCATGCCCATCCACAGCCAAATCGACCCAGCCAGCGCCCATGATTCGTCGCCCACATTTTCCCCGTGCCGCGCCTAGCGTCGTTTCCATGCCCATCCACAGCTACACACGCCAGGCAGGAAAACCCAGAGCAGCTTGAATGGATATTACATACAGTATCTGTTTGGAAGTACTCCAGTTTGCACGCACTACTCCCCGTCCCCGTACGTGTTCAAAGTTTCAAAACATGTGATGAGTACTGTTCAAAGCGAGAAGAGCAGACCTAGCAGGCGACGGGACCCAGGCTGCTGACCTGGTCTTCGGGGCTGGGCAGTGACTTGTTTGAAAATGCCAGCGGGAAGAAGGCGAAACAAAACAAGCCAAGAAAGAGAAAGATCTCAACATGTGAACAAACAAGTACGTAGTCTCATCCTCTCCGGTAAGCTGTCATTGTTCTTTACCTCCTTTGCTCTTGACTAGCATCCAAAACTCTCTCTCACAGGAGGGGAGTTGTTATTATTGTTGTGCTTAATTACTGCTACTATTATTACAGTGACAAAATATCAACAGCTGTTGTCGCGCGATAGAAGAAGAGGACTAATTGAGGAGAAGCAATGAACTAATACTACAACTTTGTAGTATGTCGATCTGAATTCATTCACAAAACAAAAAAGAGAGTGATTGTATATCATCACCGCTTGCCTGAGCCCTCACCCCTCTGGTATCAAACCCAAAGAAGGATCTCAAGAACCTAACCCTGAAAAAAGAACACCATCGATCGCCTGTATAACTTGCAATAACCTATCTCAACTCTCTCGTTCGACCTGGACGAAGGCCCGGCCGCTCATTGCGTCTCGCTGTTGGTGTTGTTGCTCGTTGTGTTGTTGTTCGTCGTCGTCACGTTGTTGTTGTTATTGTGGTTGTGGGTGTTCGCGTTGTTGCTGTTACCGGCGGCGGCCGCGGCGTGCTGACCGCCGATGATCGACGTGATGGCCGCGGCGAGCGCCACCGTGAAGTTGGGGTCGGCGGTGATGGCCGCCGCGGCGGCGCTGACCGTGTCCGACAGCTGGCCCGGCATCGGCGGCCTGGGCTGCGCGAACTGCGCACCAGCAGCATCAGCGGACGAGTCGGACGACATCTGCAGGCCGGAGAACTTGGACTGGTTGTACAGCATGTGATGCGGCGGCGGCATCGCGAAGGCCGGAGCCATCCCGCCGCCGGGCAACGGGATCTGGAAATGCCCCGGCGCGGGCGGCCGCGCGGCGCTGAGCGGCACACCGCCGTTGGGCGGGCCTTGGGTGAGGTCGAGTGTCACCGTCGGGAACGGGGCCGACGCCGAGATGGTGGCCATGCTGGAGGAGCACGGCAGCACGGTGCGGGCCAGGAAGTTGGAGCTCATCAGCCCGGCGCCGTCGGCGCTGGGCATGGACCCCGAGAGAAGCATGGACGCGGCGGCCGACGTGGTGGACGCCATCGCCATCGCGGCCGGCGGGAGCGGGTGGTTGTGCGTGCCCTCGTACGTGGTGATCAGGATGCTCCGGTCCTCGGCGCATCGTTGCACCTGAGATAAAGAAAAAAGTTAGAAGGCCAATCAATCATACACCCTCGCCGAGACGGTACTTGTTCAGGACGACGTACGCCTTTGACCCAAAAGCTGAAGCAGTCCTCGTCGTACCTGCTTGCGCACCGGGCAGCCGGTGGCCATGGTGCAGCGGTAGTACGCGCGTGGACAGGGGTTCCCTTTCGCCATCTTCTGACCATACTTCCTCCATTGGCATCCATCGGCGATCTGAAAATCCATGTACGTACGGTCAAGACAAGCAATCCATCCGTATGGTCAGCAAGATTCTCGTAGTACAATCTACTACTCCATAAACTGAAGATTGCAAGTGGAAAAACTTGAATTGATGAAACAGTAATCTTACAATTGGAGCTTCTGATCGCGCGCGAACGGAGACGCGGGCCTTCCTCATGGTGGCATCCTGCGCTTGCTGGTCGTGGCCCTTGGCCAACTGCTGGCTCATGGCGCGGCCGGGCAACCACCCCGCGGTGGACGGGCCGTCAGGGTTGTCGCCGCGCTCAGGGTCCTCGGCGTTTCCATTGGACGACGACCGACGCGGGCTCCCGACCTCCGCGGACGAGTTGGACGGCTCTTCACCCGCTTCGGCGCCGGCGCCGGAGGGGCGAGACCCAGGAACGGCCTCGGCACGGTAGCACTTTCGGTCTAAATAAAAGGAAAAATTGATCCAGTTAATTTCTTGGCCGAGTCAAACTAGCGATGGTTAAGACTCGTTGCTATGCAAGATCGAGAATTGGGAGGGTGGCGTACCTCGTGAGTCGGAGGTTGTTGCGGAGGCAGCTGGAGCTGGGTCCTTTGCTGCATGAGCGCGACGAGATGCATCTGCAGCGCCTGGTAGCTGTTGGTGACCTGGGTCAACATCCCCCGCAGCCGCTGGTTCTCCTCGTTCATGCGGCCCAGCTCCGCCTGCATCGCCGCAAGCTGCAAGATCGACACGCGTTAGTTAGTTAATCTCGATCGATATCAGATCTAACAAGGTTCTGTTGCATCATATTCAAACGAGATCGAGATAAACCAGGAGTATATACCTCGCCGGTGTTCTTGCTCTCTTCGTGGCGCCGGGACGCCGCGTCGTCGTCGACCACCATCGACCGGTCGCTCCTCGTGTTCTTGTTGTTGTTGCTGCCTGGAAGGAGCTGTACCATGGAGATAGGTAAAGTATGAGATCGCCGTACGTGCAAGCTGGAAGAAAGTCTCGCGCCTTAACTAGAATGGGCGAAGAATTACGTTAATGGTGAGGTCCTCCTTCTTGATGTCCAGCTCGGACGCGTTGGCGGCCTGGCCGGCCTTGTGTTTGTCATCCGCGTCGGCCTCGACCCGGCTCCTCTTCATGTTCTTCTTCTTCTTCTCGTCGGAGAAGAAGTCCACCTCGACTGACCTCCGCCCCCTGCCGCCGCCGCCGCTACCGTCGTCCGCCTCCATGCTGCTCCTGTGGAACGACGCCGCCGGCGATAGCAAGTTGAGGAAGCCGAGCGAGCGCGGCGACGCGTCGAGAGCGAGCAGTCCTCCTCGGTGGGCCTTGTCCATGCAAATGGAAGGCCTCCTCGGAGAAGAGAAGATCGAGAAAGAAACGTGTTGGTCGTAGAGAGATAGAGGAAGGGGAGGAGAGTGGGGGAGTCTGAAGTCTCTCCCCGGTGGGACGGGGCGCGTATAAGAAAGGAATCTGACATCAGGCGCTGCGTCAGTGCGGGAGCGCACGTGGCGCGGCCGGAGTGGCCGGAGGGACGACGACTCGCAGCGGGGCCCACGAGGACCGGATCGCCCTTTCCGGCGAGGCGGAGACGGACGGCAGCTGGCTTTGGCTTGGCTTGGCTCCATGTTATTTTCGTGCTTGTCTGCGCTTTTCCTCGCAACTTTTCTCTACGGATGAGAAGCCCAAGTGGTTAAGAAATCGGGAAAGAAATTTATGGGAGGGCGACAGGGACGTGCCCCCCGTGCAACGACGTGGGACGCTCCGTCCGTCTTTTCCAGTCAGTCCGCAATGGCGACCTCGCCTGTCGGTCCAACAATTTTCAACATCGCGCCCTTGCCAGCTCTCCAAGTACTTCGATCCATATTAGTGGGCATAATTTTATCTAAATTCATATGTATCTAGTTAAGTATTTAGATTAGATACATGTGTATCTAGACAAAGTTGTGCCCACTAATATGGATCGGAGGTAGTAACATATTTTCACGAAAACGGAAAGAATATCAGCGAGTACCTTCTTTAAACAACCATTAATTACAAGTTGTGATCCATTTCCATGACCGAGAAGGATTCGCCGGGCTTCACCAAGACGGTCGAGCTCACGACGCACTTGGCCTCCTCCTACAGCTACGGCGTTAGCACCTTGCGCGCCCCGCCTCCACCTCTCGTGCTGCCTTCTCCTCCACCATCTTCTACCGCGATGATGACAACGACGACAACAACCAAAGCGTTGACTGGAACGCCCTCGAGAACGAGGACGGGGAGGATGGTTAGGGTTTAAATTCCATTCAAATTTCTTAGACCATTTTTCGAAACTCGTCCCTTTTGTTAAGAATCATATTGTAATTTTTTTTATTTGGTTTTGGGCGCATCACTGGGGCATCACCCCCATTGTGCCGGGCACGCATGCAAAGTGGGCACAAATTGGGGTTGCCGGACGGATTTCCGGGGATGCCATTGGAGATGCTCTTACGGTCTAGGTGGCGCCAGATTGTACGGGTCATTCGTACAAATACAAGTATGTTTGCGATTTGGGACGTGTACTACTCCTACTACTAGAGAAGGAACTGAATATTGAGGTCAGCATGTGTACTGCACGAGGGATGGAGCTTTTCCCAATAGATTACTCGCCCCAACAAAATGAACAAAGCTAAACAAAACCAGGGCAGGTCAGGTCAAAACAAGGATCGAGCTCGCTCGGGTTGGTGCCGATCCTGAGGCAGCTCCGGCTGCTAAGCGGCATGCCTGATCTGATTGATCGGCCACACAACAGCGTACGTACTACAGTACAAAGCAGACTCGGATCTCCCACGTTCTTAATTATTGGCCTTGGATGGGCCACTAATAATTAACCTCCATTTTTTAAAAGTGGATATTAATCGTTGTTTAGCTCCAGGGTCGAACAAGGTTAGCAGCGGAGTCAACATGCGCAGGGACCGGTTCCACGAAACCTCCTCTCCCCCATTAGGTCCACGTGGACGAAACATCAACCCCCTTGACCCGCTCGGCCCCACCGGACAGGGACCGACGAGAGCAGGCACACACAATTTTTTTTTCTCCCTTTTTGGGCGTCATTTTCGGATAAGAGCGCCAAGTCGGGGATTGGCAGGCATTTAGGATCGATCTAGTCATCATATTCCTACCTTTCCGAAGAAACTGTGTGCTGTGTTGAGTGGGAACTGTGTGCTGCTCAAGTCCTAAACAAGCTTCCTCCCGAAAAGTTGCACCCGTGCCGTACGTGCCTTTTGATTTGATACTCTCTGCATGTCAACTTTGTGCCGTGGAAATAATTGGTCATCTAAATAGTTTCCATACGTTCTTTCCTTCTATCGACCGTGTGTAGATTGATAAAGAGAGCTACTACCCGCCTACTTAGGCTCGGTAATTAATCATCATGTTGTCGCGGCATCTCTGATGTTTTTTTTAGTTCATAGATCCTTTACTTTGAAAATAAATTAGGTAGAAACTCAATAGATATTTCGAGTTTTTTAAATTCAACATGTGTGGGCGCAGGATTTAGAGGGGACATAGTGAAAGAAGCCCGAGGTTCGTCGTGTTCCATTTATGCATGTCTTGATAGCGCTATTTTTTTTTTGAAAAATGGAACCACTGACTCATGATATATGAATTTATTTGATTTGTTTGCATAGCAGAGGTTCTCCCATTTTTTTTTTTAACATTTTTGTGTATGTTTTGTTCGACTTGATTTGAGATGGAATTTGTCAATCGATTCTTCTTATTTTCCCCGGACAGAGCAGTTAGATGTGAAAAGAAAGTCACGTTGGTTGGAAACGAAGAGCAAACAAATATGGAATCTCGCAAAATGACAAGAAAATAAACAAAACGGTCTTCCCCCGACGGCCCCACCGAGGCCTAAACGTCGCCGCCGTCACTGCCCGACGGTGGCGATGGCCGACCGCTACCAGTAGCAGCCGCTTGTGTGACCGCGCGTCGACCTCCTCTCGGCGTAGTCTCCGGTCCCCACCCACCAGCGAACAGAGACCCTAGCTAGCGTGAATTGCGGCGCCCCGGGACCACCCGGAGCGGCTCGCGATGAGTGGGTGAGTTGACCGTGTGGGGCTGGCTTGGATTTCTTCCCCGATGCCGATTGGATTCCTTCGTGTATGCACTTGGGTGTCGGTTTCGTCGAGCACGGGCTTCTTCCGCTGCAGCAGATCATCTCACGGATCCGCCAAGTTTTCAAGCCAAGCGAGTGGGTATGCATCCATGCAACTGGGCATGTTCTAGACGTGAGACTGATGGCAACCCTCCGACGGCTGTGAACAGGGGTCGTTGCCGACTTGCCTGAGGAGAATTCAGTGACGCGATTAGCTTCACCCAAAAGATCGATATCTAACCGATGCAGCAGCAGCGCCAGTATCTCCGTCAAGTCAACTGCCACCAAGATGGGCAACTCATCCCGCTCACTCGCTCCCGACGTCAGAATATCACGCTATATATATATTTCGTGCCTGTGTACGGCCAAATTTGAGGCACGTAGTACGTGAACCGTCATGATGATTTCTCAACCATGGTACTTGCAAGGAGTTCAGGGCACCAACAAGACCATTATGTCTGGGAAAACTCATACTCCCTCCGTTCCTTTGCTTAGGGCGTATATATTTTTTGCATTTTTCACCAAAAAGTAAGGCGCAGGGTGCATGCAGATGGTAACCTCCCGAATTTACCTTCCACAATCGTGGGTTAGTTAATGCATGGCGCTGGAATTAAGGGAAGCCAAGCAATCAGGGCCACGGTGCGCTGCTACCAGAGAGAATCGAGGAGCCTGGCGCTGCTATGTGAGGAGTAAATGAGAGGGGTAAGGATGGAAAGTAATCTCCCTCCATGGCCTGCCTTAATTCTCTCTCGAAACAGGATTTCGCCCCGCTTTATAAATAAAGCAATATGCCAAGCAAGTCCATACAAAGTTGCCAACATCGGCGAGAAGCTAGAAGAGTTTGCTGGGGCAACAGCACAAGTAAGCCCAACGACAGAATAAAAGAGCTAGAAAAGCAAGGGGGTAGGGCAAGGTGGGAAGAACAAAAGTCGGAGTCTGGAACCCTGACACAGAGGCGGAGTGGCCCCTCCCCCGGCAAGGACTCAGCATCCACCTCCTGAAGCACACCAATAGTCCTGGCGATCAGCTTGATGATGGGCACCTTCTTGAGCTCACTTGGGACCCCATGGATCCTGATCCACACCGAGGCGAGGGTGGAAGTCGTGTCGGGGTCTATGGATGATGGCTCGATGTTGATCCTGATGTTGTTGACCGGAAGAGTGGTTTGGCTCGACCACGAGACGGCCTGGAGAAGTAACGTCTGCCTTAATTCTTGTGCCCAAAATTTTACGCCTTCCTTACGGGAATGGAGGGAGTATCATGTAACCGTCGATAATAAGTTATTTATGTTAGTCTTATTGGCCCACGGGTTTAGGCTGACCATTCTTTGACATGATCGAGATAGAAATCAAATCTTCAATGGCTTTGAGAACGAGAAAATGATGATTGTGGTCCTTTCTTCGGCGGTGCTGCCAATGCCATTTCAACAAATAATAATTGTATAATACGGTAAATTAAATAGCGCCATTCATCGTGATTCAACTTCATGTCCATCAATCAAACTGCAAGTAAGTATTAGTTTTTGTGTTATACATTCAGCAACCGTGAGAACTAGAAAAGGCTACTACAGCACTCAATTTTAATACAGTAGCATTTGTGAATGGTGAATTGATCATACAGAATAATACGTACAGTAGCTTGCATATGGATGCCATCATGCCTTAGAAGGCGCCAAAGTCAGTGTAAACACCGGGTCGCCCGTTGACAAATACTCATATTTCCACCTATGGATGTCACCGCAACCACGTGGCAACGACCCACACGACCCAGAATGCTACCGTGAGATTTTTTTTATATGACACGCGCACAGCTGGATTAGCTGACCGCGTTGATGGACCCACCACACGGACAAACAACATGCAGGCGAGGTACGACGAACGAAGCACGTTCGTCCACGATTAATCGTATCGTACCTACAGTCTCTCGTTAGTTTTCTCGCAAACATTACGTACAATTTCCTACATTGAAGGAGAAGTCTAAGAAAAATCAACGATGTATACGGAGCAAGCTGTTGGAAGAAGCTAGCTAAGCCCTCCCGCAGCCTCTTCCCTGTACTTGGAAGAAAAAAGAACTACCAACTTTTTTTTTACTAGAAGTTATGCGTTCTGTCCTGAAATTAAAGAGAGGAGCATAAGTAGGTTTTTTCAAACCACATTGGGTGGAAACTGGAAATCTGGAGCTGGTTATCGTCGCCCACGTTGTACGGTTAGAAAAATGGAAGCCCCTCGACAGGGAGGCCAGGCCCTGATTGGTGGATCTGGTCTTCGTCTAGTCACCTGCACGGGACTTGGCTAGCTACCGATTCTTTAACCCGGTTAGACCAAGCTAACCATCTAGGGTTTTTTTTTTAGACCGACTTGGACCGGTCCCTCTCTCTCCCGCAAGGAGAAAGGCGATTTGTGCACCCTCCCCGCTGCTCCCACCTCGCCGCCGCGGATCCGTGCGATTCCTCGCCTCCGCCGGCCGCCTCGGCGGCGGGAGGCTGGGGAATCGCCGGATCCCGGTGTGTAAATAGTGTAGGTAGTAGTAGGGCTTCTGCTGGCGGCGTCTTGGAGGCGGAGGCTTCGTCGGCGGTGTGTTTGCGGGCGGCGTTCGTCCCCTCTGGCAGTGGAGCTCCGTGGAGATCCATGGCGGAGCGGCGCCCTCTTCTTCGTGCTCGCGGCCCTTCGGGGTCGCCGTGCGCGGAGTTTCCCCTCCAGATCTGCTTGCGGCGGATCTGGTTGACCCTTTGATTGCAGGTGCTCATGGCGCGAGCGACGACGACGATGGAGCTGGATGGAGGCCTCTCGAGGTTCGAGTTTCGGAAACTTCCCGTCCGCCTGGGGGATGCTTCTGTTCCAAGGTTTCGAAGCAATGGCGGCGGCGCGTATCCGATGCGTCTTCTTCACCGGCGACGTCGACGCAGAAGAATCGGTGTGTTATGTGTATCTTCTGCTTGTTTTCTTCTGCCTACTCGATGTAATTTGCATCTGTAATCTCGCAAAAAAAAAACCATCTAGGGTTTTCTTTAACACTGACAATACAGCTGTCCTTTTCTGTTTTTTTTTTGACACATCCAACACCCTCATATATTCACCAAACATCCACATACAAAGTACACAGATCGAAGAAAACGAAGAACATACATACGAGGAGGAAGATCCAGAGCCAGCATCGCGAGCCGCAGCTCCGCCGGCGACGAAGACGAAGGCCAGCAAGCCACCTTGCCACTGCCTGGGCAACTTTTCGACCGTTGAGAGACGCCTCCAAGCCTGCCCGCCGCGCCGCGACGAACTTGTTGTCGATGAACACGCAGGGAGACGCCCCCCGGCACCGCTTCCCTTCTTCACCTCGGCCACCAACGGATCCGTCGCTGGAGGAGGCTGGAGAACCCGAGCAGCCCTGGAAAAGCACCGCAGCTCCAGCGCCGCCGCACCGCAGCAGCTGGAGGAGAAGGCCGCGCACGGCGGATCCAAGGATCCGCGAGCACGGCGAGGACGACGCCCGTGCAACGAAGCTCCACCGGAGCTCCACCGCCGGAGAGGAAGGACGCCGCCGCCAAAACACCACCGACCGCACCACCGCCTCCACAGCGCCGCCGGAGGCAACCCACACACCCCTACTCTATATACACGAGGAGATCCGAGGATCCCCCACCCACCCGCCGCCGGAGCGGACGGGGGGGAGAGAGATCCCAGCGGATCTGCGACGGCGAGAGCGCGGCGGCAGGCGATTCCAGAAAATCGCCCTCTCTGCACTGTAGTGAGGAGGGAGGGGAAAGTGCGCCCGGGTATGTTTGTGCTGTCCTTTTCTGTTGTCGACATAAGGAACTGCACGTTAAACGCTAGATAGTTTAGAAGATCACCATGGAACATGAGGTACATTATAATCCCAGGAGATCGCTCTTTAATCGGTCCTCGTTGACTTGCTGTAAACTGATAAATGAAAAGTCTTCTTGCTCTCGTCAGGTAGGAAATTCGAGCGGGAGATAGAAGACGTGCATCCGTTATCGAGGACATGCTGCATGTAGATTAGCATTAGCCGTGGCTGGCTATCTGATGGTGATGTGATGGAGGTGTTATTTTTATGGTGATCCAAATTTCAGCGGTAGTACCGCTGGGTTAAGCGGTACTACCGCTCGAGAGCTACCGCCACCGCTACCGCCTCCGCTACCGTCAGAATGGCCATCTGACGCACTTGTCCGGTACCGCTGGCGGTACCGCCGCCGGTACCGCTGAGGTGGGAAGAGCCGAACCAGCCCACCCAGTGGTACTACCGCCTATCCCAGCGGTAGTGCCGCCGAGGTGGGATCGATTCCGGGTTGGACTGCAGCCGACTTAGGGTTTTATGCTTCTATATATTCATCTTGTAAGCCGCCGTTTTGGGGTAAACCATACATTGTAAACCCACGGCGTTTGTAACCTCACCCGATATAGTGAAATATTGCTGGCTGGCGCCCGTGGTTTTTTCTCCTCCATTGTTGGAGGGGTTTTCCACGTTAAAATCTCGTGTCCCCATTGGTTTGATCGTTCCGCTCTTCGCCGTTTCTTTGCTATCGTTTACAACAAGTGGTATCAGAGCCCTGTTTCAGATCTGTTTTCAGATTAGGGTTTTGGATGGCATCGATGAAGTACCGACACTGGACTACAAGACGAGATTTTCGCTGTGGCAGGTCAAGATGCGTGCGATCCTCCACAGTCCAATGATCTTGACGAGCCTCTCGAGAAATTCGGCAACAAGGATGCGGCTTCATGGACCGCTGATGAGAAGCGGAAAGACCGTAAGGCTTTATCGCTTATTCAACTTCATCTATCTAATGATATTCTGCAAGAAGTACTCCAGGAGCAAACCGCAACGGCACTGTGGGCTAAGCTGGAGTTGATCTGCATGTCCAAAAATCTCACCAGCAAGATGCATGTGAAGATGAAGTTGTTCACGCACAAGTTGCAAGAAGGTGGTTCGGTAATGAATCACTTATCGATCTTTAAGGAGATCGTTTCTGACCTAGTGTCGATGGAGGTAAAGTACGATGATGAAGATCTAGCACTTTTACTTCTATGCTCGCTGCCAAATTCCTTTGCAAATTTTCGTGATACCATACTGTTAAGCCGTGATGAACTAACCACCGCAGAAGTATATGAGGCCCTGCTTGCCAGGGAAAAGATGAAAGGTATGGTACAGAAAGAGGAGACGTCGTCCTCCAAGGGCGATGCTTTGCAGGTCCGAGGGAGGCCTGGCAGCGAGATAATCACTACCACAACAACAACAGAGATAAGAGCAAGGGTGACAGAAGTCGCTCAAAGTCCAAAGGACGAGACAAGTTCTGCAGGTATTGTAAGAAATCTAATCATGTCATTGATGATTGTTGGAAGTTGCAGAACAAGGAGAAAAGAAAAGATACTTACCAACCGAAAAATAATGAAGGTAATAATACCGGTGAGGCTGATGTTGTTGATGGTAGTTCTGATGGCGATTGCCTAGCTATTTTAGCTGCATGTGTTTCTCGTCAGGGTGAATGGATTCTAGATACTGCATATTCTTTTCATATTTGCTGTAACAAAGATTGGTTCAGTTCTTATGAGTTAGTGCAGACTGGAGATTTCGTGCGTGTGGTCAACGACCAACAATGTATCATTGCTGGTGTTGGTCTGTTCAGATCAAGACACATGACGGTATGACACGCACGTTGACGGGAGTGAAACACATACCAACCATGGCGAGAAATTTGATCTCGCTTAGTACCCTTGATTGTGACGGGTACAAGTTTGCCGGGAATAGACTCCTGAAGGTATCAAAAGGTTCTCTCATTGTTATGGTTGGTGATATGAATTCTGCTAAATTATATGTTCTTAGAGGTAGCACTTTATCTGATACTGTTGCTGTTGTTTCTCATGATGACGCTAGTAAAACTAACCTTTGGCATAAGCGTCTTGGACATATGAGTGAACTTGGTATGGCAGAATTGATCAAGAGAGACTTGCTGCAAGGATGCAGTTTGGGTAAGATGCAGTTCTGTGACACTGTATTTTCGGTAAGCACACAAGAGTTAAGTTTAATGCTTCTGTTCACACCACCAAAGGTACACTTGATTATGTACATGCTGATGTTTGGGGGCCATCTCGTAAGCCCTCTTATGGTGGTGCTCGTTATATGCTTACCATTATTGATGATTACTCTAGAAGAGTTTGGCCTTATTTCATGAAAAATAAGGATGATACGTTTGCTGCTTTTAAAGAGTGGAAAGCTATGATTGAAAGGCAAACAGAAAGGAAGGTGAAATTACTTCGTACTGACAATGGTGGCGAATTTTGTTCGAATGCCTTTAATGATTATTGCAGGAAAGAAGGCATTGTCAGGCACCTCACCATCCCATATACGCCTCAGCAGAATGGTGTAGCGGAGCGGATGAACAGGACCATCATCTCCAAGGCTCGCTGCATGATCTCCAACGCTCGCATGAGTAAGCGTTTTTGGGCTGAGGCGGCTGCCACCGCCTGCTACTTGATAAACAGGTCACCATCTATTCCCCTCGACAAGAAAACTCCCATCGAGGTATGGTCAGGTACTCCTGCTGATTATTCACAACTTAAAGTTTTCGGCTGCACTGCTTATGCTCATGTTGATAATGGAAAGTTAGAGCCGAGAGCTATTAAGTGTGTGTTCATTGGTTATGGTTCGGGTGTAAAAGGATACAAGTTGTGGAATCCCGAAACTAAAAAGGCTTTTATGAGCAGGAGTGTTGTTTTCAATGAATCTGTTATGTACTTTGATAAGTTGTCCTCAGATGTTTTGCCAGATTTTTCTGAGGAGCAGGTTCGTGTCGAGGTGGAGCACTCTGTTGAAAAGGAAAATGTCACTGTTGACAATGATGGTGCTGCTACTTCAGATGATTCTGATCCTGATTCTGCTGGTTCTGATGATTCTGATTCTTCTGATTCTGATAATAATAATGTTCAGAACTCACCCCCTGTTTTGCAGCCACAACAGTCTATTGCTGCTCGTAGGAACAGGAGGAATTGTGGTCCTCGACCACGTTTAATTGAAGAGTGTAACATTGTTGATTATGCTCTGAGTTGTGCAGAACAGGTGGAGCACGGACATGAGCCGTCCACCTATACTGAAGCTATTGGTTCCGGTGACCGCGAGAAGTGGCTTGCTGCTATGCAAGAAGAAATGCAGTCACTCGATAAGAATGGCACATGGGAAGTTGTGCGCTTGCCTAAGAAAAAGAAGGCAGTCCGCTGTAAGTGGATCTTCAAGAGAAAGGAGGGTTTATCTCCTAGCGAGCCTCCGAGGTTTAAGGCAAGGTTAGTTGCAAAAGGCTTCAGTCAAATTCCAGGTGTTGATTATAATGATGTTTTCTCTCCAGTTGTGAAGCATAGTTCAATTCGTACATTCTTTGGTATTGTTGCTATGCGTGATCTTGAGCTTGAGCAGTTAGATGTAAAGACTGCGTTTCTGCATGGAGAGTTGGAGGAGATATACATGGACCAGCCAGAAGGGTTCATAGTGCCTGGTAAGGAGGATCTTGTGTGTAAGTTGAAAAGATCCTTATACGGTTTGAAACAATCTCCTCGTCAGTGGTATAAAAGGTTTGATTCTTTTATGTTGTCACATGGCTTTAAGAGGTCTGAATTTGATAGCTGTGTGTACATTAAGTTTGTTAATGGATCACCTATATACCTGTTATTATATGTTGATGATATGTTGATTGCTGCCAAGAGCAAGAAAGATATCGCTGCTGACGAGGGGTGTCCTCGGCAAATCCCATGGTTAGGTACCTAGGGTTGATTATGTGGTAGAGAACGCGTAGTACTGGTAGACTCGACGGCTGACAAGCGAGAGTTTACCCAGGTTTGGGCCCTCGATTGAGCTAAAACCCTTACTCCTGCTTGTCTGGATTTGATCTTGTGAATATGCGGTTACAGGGGTCCGGCGAGCTGTTTGTCTCGTCGGGATTGTGGTGGCTATGAATTGCTTGACCTAATCGGTTACCCTCCTGGCCTTTATATAGGAGGCCAGGTCCTGGATACGTAACCGACTAGGTTTACATATGGAAAGTTCTAACCGACTATGATTTATCTAATTTTAGGAAACTTCTCTTCGTCTGGCTTCTTTCTTCATGGCTTCTTTAACTCTGGGCCTCTACTGGGCTTCGTCTGTACCAGGTACCTTGACGCCGGGGTACCCGAAGGTATATCCATGTCAGTAGCCCCCGAGTGCTTGCTTGATTATGGAGAATCATGGATGCACTCCACATGTGTTATTTTTCTGAACAGTATATATGTTTTTATGCAATCTTGGGGATTTTAGCATAGTAGGCCCAGAATACTCCAAACTAGTTAACTACACATTCGGGTAAAACCTTACTAGCTTTCAATAAAATCCGAGTCCCCAGACTCGAATCTGGAACATACTCGAAACAACTTTTGCCTGGGGATTACAGCTTGGCTGGCCTGACTCACTCGAAGAAAGTTGAGTTCAGTTAACTACGCATTCGGTAAAACCATACCAGCTTTCAATCAAACTCGAGTCACCGGACTCGAATCTGGAACATACTCGAAACAACTTTTGCCTGGGGATTATAGCTTGGCAGGCCTGACTCACTCGAAGAAAGTTGAGTTCAGTTAACTACGCATTCGGGTAAAACCATACCAGCTATCAATCAAACTCGAGTCCCCGACTCGAATCTGGAACACTTTTGATGTATTTGCCTAGGGATTTGACTTAGTAGGCCTGAACTTACTCGAATCAACGATGTCAGTTAACTGCTCATTAGGCAACACCATACTAGCCTTCAATCAGATTCGAGTCCCCGGACTCGAACCTGGTACACACTGGACAGATTCGACTCAGGCCGCTTGGGGTCTTACTGATTCGTTTTGCAAATCATATTTGCTACCCGACGCGTCCGTCGGGATTTTCATCATGTCTGTTGACACGGAAAAACTTAAGGAAAACACTGCCGAGTGTCCCTTAGCCCAGCTCGATTAATATCGGCAGGTCTTATCTTTGCATTTGCGTATGCAGCATCCGAGACTTTTTCGATTGACATAGTCCGGGAATTTTATGAATTATGTTTGTGAAATTAAAGGACTTTGCCGAAATGAATCAGTCGAGTCAACTTTGCCGAGTGAGTAATTTTTACCTTTTTAGAAGCTTTATGGGAGCGCGACAGCGCTCCCATGGGAGTAGCCCCCGAGATTGTGGTTTATTGTTTGCAATAGAGGACAATCTTAAATTATGTTATGCATGTCCTCAATCGAAGAATTTTTTGTCGTATGCTCCCATGGGAGTACTTTTTTGTCAATCGTTATTTCAACCGATATATGGTATCAATCGATTTGCGTTTTATGTTCATTCCTCTTCTTCTCGTGTGCTTGACGTCACGCATGACACTTGCGGCCTGCCTGTCAAATTTTTGACAGGACATGACCTTGTGGGCCCGTTGTCAGGGTTTTGAATATGAACCCCGCCTCCGAGTATGTCGAGTGGGCTTCTGAATATGAACCCAGCCCCCGAGCATGTCGAGTGGGGTTTTGAATATGAACCCAGCCCCCGAGTATTTCGAGTGGATTTATGTTACTTTGCTAAAAAGTGTATTTTTGATTGTTAGTTTGCAGAAATGTGAGGAACTTTGAGACAAATATGAAGGAACATATATTTTATTCCAACTTTTGTTGTTCGACCAGCAGGCCGCCTCATTAAAAACCTTCCAGTCCGCTTAGGTACCCTGGTAAGGGAAAGAGTGCGTCTGAAACCTGCTGGCTCTTCCGACATGTCGAGTATTAGGTAGAGGCGTTTGGCGTAGTTCGCAGGCTCCATAGTACCGCGTCGAGTTCTTCAACCCATGCGCCCGCAGCCCTTTTGAGTGGGACCAGCAGCCTTTTCTTGATGCCACTGCACACGAGACCATTGGCTTTCTCGACCTGTCCGTTCGATTGCGGATGCGCGACTGACGCATAGTTTAGTTTGACTCCTTGCTCCTTGCAAAAAGATTGAAACTCTTCTGCTGTGAAGTTGGTTCCGTTGTCCGTAATGATACTGTCCATCACTCCATACCGATATATGATCGATTGGATGAAACGGACCGCCGTGGAAGCTGTCGAGCTTGTGATAGGGATGGCTTCGATCCACTTTGTAAATTTGTCGACTGCGACGAGTAGGTGCGTGTGACCTCCTTTGGATGACTTTTTGAGTGGCCCCACCATGTCAAGGCCCCACTGGGCGAAGGGCCACGCCAGTGGTATGGTTTTGAGTGCTGATGCGGGTGCATGGGGTCGTGTTGCGAACTTCTGACACCCGATGCACCTTTTGACAATATCTTCTGCGTCGCTTAACGCTGTTGGCCAGTAAAACCCTGCTCGGAAGGCTTTGGCTACGATGGATCGACTGCCTGCATGGTGTCCGCAAGTACCTGCATGAATATCCCGAAGGAGATCTTTGCCGTCTTCGAATGCGATGCATCTTTGGAATATACCTGACGTGCTGCGTTTGTACAGCTCACCGTTAATGATGGTGTATGATTTTGCTCGCCGTATGATGCGTCTGGACTCGTTTATGTCTTCGGGTAGTTCATTGCGGAGAATGTATGCGAGGAAAGGTTGAGTCCATGTAGGTTCGATTAGTAATACCTCGACTGGAGGATCTGTTGTGCTTGGGATATTACCTTTACCCGTGGCGGGTGCCGATGCCGATGGTCGCTTATCGATTGACCTGTGCTCAATTCTTTCGAAGAAAACACCTGGTGGTATTGGCGCTTTTGTGGACGCGATGTTTGCGAGTTTGTCTGCTTCCTCGTTGCTTTCCCTTCCTATGTGCCGCAACTCGCATCCTTCAAAGTTTCCCTCCATGATGTTGTAGAGGTCGTGGTAGAGCGTCATGTTATCTGCGATTGAGTCGCAGGCCTTCATTGTTTGCTGCACCACTAGTTTGGAATCGCCGTAAATCATTAGTCGAGTACACCCCATAGCTTTCGCCATGCGCATGCCGTGAATTAGCGCCTCGTATTCTGCTTCATTGTTTGATGGAAACTCGAATCCCATTTGCAACACGTAGCGTAGCTTGTCTCCTTTTGGTGAGATGAGCACCACTCCTGCTCCTGCTCCTTCGTTCTTCTTGGATCCATCAAAATACATCGTCCATGAATTAGAGACATCAGGTACTCCTGGAAGTTGGGCTTCGATCCACTCGGTATGGAAATCTGGCAGGACTTGTGCTTTGATGGCCTTCGGGTGCTCATACTTGATGCCCAGTGGTCCTAGCTCGATGAGCCATTTTGCTACTCGACCTGTTGCATTGGGGTTTGTGAGGACGTCCCCGATTGCCGACTTGTTGACCACGGTAATCGGGTGATCGGAGAAGTAGTGTGCGAGTTTCCTGGAGGTCATGAACACGGCGTACGCCAGTTTCTGGTATTGCGGGTAGCGTTGTTTGGATGGGGAGAGGACTTCACTTACGTAGTAGACTGGCCGCTGTATGCTCTGGCTATGCCCTTCTTCCATTCTGTCGACTACTAAAACTGTACTGACCACTCGATTGGTAGCAGAGACGTAAAGGTAGAGTGGTTCATTCTTTCTAGGTGCTACCAGAATCGGAGGGCTTGTGAGCATCTTTTTGAGGTCTTGAAGAGCTGCGTCTGCCTCGTCCGTCCACTCGAATTTTTCCGCCTTCTTCATCAGTTTGTAAAACGGGAGTGCTCTTTCTCCTAACTTACTGATGAACCTGCTGAGTGCTGCTACTCGACCAGCTAGCTGTTGCACTTCATGAAGCTTGGTGGGTCTCTTCATCGTGATTATGGCCTGAATCTTTTCGGGGTCTGCTTCGATTCCCCTTGCTGATACCAAATAACCGAGGAGCTGTCCAGCTGGCACACCAAAAGTACACTTCTTCGGGTTAAGTTTGATGTTGTATCGATTGAGGTTGTTGAACGTTTCTTGGAGGTCCTTGATCAGAGTATCCTCGTTTTGAGTTTTGACGACGATATCGTCTACATAAACTTGTACGTTCTTCCCAATTTGCTCGGCGAGGCAGTTTTGCATCATGCGCTGGTAAGTTGCACCCGCGTTTTTGAGACCAAACGGCATTGTCGTGTAGCAAAAGACTCCGAGTGGAGTTATGAACGCTGTTTTCTCTTCATCTTCCTTTTTCATCCGGATCTGGTGATAACCAGAGTATGCATCCAAAAAGGACAATCGTGCGCACCCTGCCGTCGAGTCGATAATCTGGTCGATTCGAGGCAATGGGAAGTGGTCTTTCGGGCAGCATTTGTTCAGGGATGTGAAGTCCACGCACATTCGCTTTATTTCTGAGTTCTTTTTGTCGACCAACACGGGATTTGCTATCCAGTCTGCTTTTTTGAGTTCTCGAATGAATTTGGCTGCACGCAACCTGTCGACTTCTGCTTCGATTGCATCTCTTTTTGGATCAGAAAAACGGCGCATAGTTTGCTTGATTGGCTTGAAACCTGGTTTAATTTGTAAAGAGTGCTCGGCAAATTCCCTGGGAATACCTGGCATGTCAGATGGAGACCATGCAAATATTTCCCAGTTCTCACGGAGGAATTTGACGAGCGCGCTTTCCTATGCGATAGTTAGACTTGACGACACATTGACCGTCTTGGCGGGGTCAGTCGGGTGCACCTGGTGCTTCCTTGTGTCGTCTGTGGCACTGAATTCTCTGTCGGATGCCAGCCTCTTGTGTTCTGGTAGGAGCGTGCGATCATTGGTGATCTCAAGTTCTGCGAGTGTCTGCTCTATCCCGTACATCTCAGAGATTTTGCTGAAGTCTCGATCGCATGAATCCGATCTTTGGAAGTTTCCATTGACTGTGATCACTCCCTTTGGGCCTGGCATCTTGAGCTTGAGATAAGCGTAGTGTGGAACAGCCATGAATCTTGCGAACGTCGGACGCCCAAGTATAGCGTGATATTGTGACTTCCAGTCGACGACTTCGAACTCAATCGACTCGGTTCTGAAGTGTTCAGGGGTTCCGAATGTGACGTCGAGCTGGACTGTACCTTTCGGGTGTACTGCTCTACCTGGGACGATGCCATGGAAGGTGTTTGTCGATTCTGGCAGGTTATCGACTGCCTTGTTCATCCTTCGCAGGGTATCTGTGAAGATTATGTTGAGGCCACTGCCTCCATCCATGAAGACCTTAGTCATGGCGTAGTTGCCAATTTGCGCATCGAGTACAAGGGCTGCGTGCCCTGGTCGGTATACTGCTGGCGGGTGATCCTCTCGGTTGAAGGTAATTGGAACTTCGGATCCTTTCAAGAATTCTGGAATAGCTGGTGGTGCCATGACCGCCATGTTGACGTGTCGTGTGTGCAGTTTCTGTTCTCGATTGGATGGTCGCCCTTTTTGGATCATGTTCACTTGGCCTCGAGTGGGAGGGTATTGCTGCTCCTCTCCCTGGGGTACTTGATGTATGGCTGCTGCCACTTGTGTTCCTCCGTTATGTTGTGTGGGCACCATGTATACTGGTGCTGGTTGCATTTGCTGCTGCGCTGTATATGCCTGAGTAGGCTGTGCTTGCTGTGGAACAGAGTATGCTTGAGTATGCTGTACTTGCTGTGGCGCAGAATATACCTGAGCTTGTTGCACATGTTGCGGTGTAGAGTACGCTTGAGCTGGTACCGCTTGCGTGTGGGTTACTGCGATTGGCTGTGCTTGCGTCAATTGCGGTGGAGCGCGTCCTTCCTTTTGCAGGCGTAGTACGTATTCGATCGCCAATTGGTCGAATTCCCTGCAGTTCTTTAATGAATGATTAGCACGTAACCTACCGTCGTCTCCCTTGTATAGGTGAAATCTGCAGTAATCGTCCATCCGCTCTTCGAGTGAGCGCTCTGGCTCTTTGTCTGCTCGTTTGCGCCATTCAGGCCTTCTGTAACTGTCGCGGTTGTCACGTCCGCGATAATTGTCACGGCGATCATCTGAGCGGCGATCTCGACTGTCTCTTCGGTCGTCTGTACGGTGGTCTCGATTGTCTCGGTTATCTTCAGGATGTTTGACAGTTTGGTCTCGACTATCTCGCGGCTGGGCGAACCCTGCTCCTACGAAACTTGGCTTGTCATCATCATAGTGGCGATATTTGCGCTTGCGCCTTCTATCATCCCGATAGTTGTCTCTACGATCTCGATTATCTCTGTCGTGGTTGTCGTGTGATGGCGTAGGTTGATTGCCTCTTACTGAGTCTTCTCCGTTTGCCCACTTCGTTGCGATTGCCATGAGGGCTGCCATTGTTTTTGGGTCTTCTCGTCCGAGCATCTCCCTGAAATCTTTCCTCCACAAGCCTTCCTTGAAGGCGTCGATTGCCCTATCTTCTGATACATGTCCTATCGAGTTGCGGATGGTGGTCCATCGCCTTATATATGATCGCAACGACTCGTCCGGGCCTTGCTTACATGTTTTGAGTTCTTCAAATGTTTTGGGCCTGTCACATAAGGGTCCGAAGTATCTGACGAAATCATCGCGGAATTGCTCCCACGAGTCGTAATATGACTCGGGTAACGATTTGAGCCAATCGCGAGCTGCTCCTTCCATCATGAGTTGTATGTACTGCATTGCTGTAGTTGTTGTGCCACGCTGACAGCCGACGGCTAATCTGTAATCTTCTAACCAGCCTGAGGGCTCCTGTTTGCAATTGAATTTTGGCGTTGCTGCGAGTGAGAACTTCTTGGGCATGCGAGCTTCCCGAATTCGTCGAGTGAAGCACAATGCTCCGCATGGCCCTATGTCTGCCCCTGAGTCAGAGCTACTGCTATATGACCTTCTAGATCGGCTCCTCCGATGGCGCGAGCTTCTTCCGTCGCTTCTTCCCCTAGGGCTTCGACTGCGACGATCCCGATATGTTTCTCGTGCGGGTGTGGTTTGCGTTGGCTGTATGGCCTTTGTCGCAATCGCCAGTTGCTTGTATAGTTGAAGGTGATGATCTCTCTTTGGATCTCCCACTGGAGGTTCGATTGTTTTGAGGTAGTTGCCCAATGTCATCAGTGCTCCAACTGGCTCAGTTGGTATGATCAGTCCTTCCCTATCCACTTCCATAAAAGCTGGGTCAAGGTTTCGAGTGATTGCAGCTCGATCCGCTTCACCCAGGTTGAGCCTTGGCCTATTTGCGGGATCGTGTCTCCCAGTAGAACTCATGGATAGTGCCTTTCGCCTGGCGCTTGATATGCTCGCCTGTTTTCTGCGTTCCTCGAGTGTAGCTCTGTAATTGTTCAGTCGAATATTTTCTTGCCAGTTGAAGTATGCGTAAGTCATCTGTTCTTCTGGAGTTGCGTCGATTGGCATCATCGCGCAATTTTTTATGATTTGATCCACTTTCTCCGCTGTTTCAGCCGTGATGGTTAGGGTGGTCCTTCCGTCAGGCATGGTAACTGTGCATGGAAATTGTGTGGGTCGACGACATGCTGCTGCCGCGGATGTTTCTGCGGCGCTTGCGGTATACACCTGGTAAGGTATTACTTGGTTGGCGATCTCCACGCTGCTGACACGTACCATGGACTCGGCGTCTTCATCCAAACTCATGTCGGAGTTACTCGGTTTGCTGTTGGTTTTGCCGTAGTCGAGTTGATCGTCGATTGTCTTGTCCAAGCTTCTGGTATTGCACGTGAAGATCTCGTGGTTGGCCTGCACCTCAGGGCCATTAAAGTCGGCTAGGTAAATGCTGTCATCGAGGTTTTCCTTGCTTTGCGGGAGGTTTGTGCAGTCGAAGTTGCCTTCGAGTGACTCAGCCGAGTTGTTTGGACGGAACACAGATTCGACTTCGCTTCCTCCAAAGTTTTTGGCCACTGCTTTGCGAAATTCTTCGTCGTCCATCGAAGTTGCAGAGTCACTTGGTGTTTGGATCGGTGCGATCTGTGATGATGTTGCTGCCGAGATTGAAGGTGTTGCGGATGCAGTCGACAGATTGTCGAGTATCTCCATGTCGATTGTGTCCAACAGATCCTGCACACCATCTTTATCAACGAAAAAATTTAAGTCACCAACAGTAACGTCCAAACCTGATTCTAGACTCTCGAAGGCCTGTTGAGCTTCGATTGAATGTGGTTTGAGCCTCCTTGGAGAAATTGGCGAGTGTTCGCTTTTTGAGTTTGCTCCAGTCGATGGGATCGGCGAGTTGCCGTCTGAAGTTATGATCGGCGATCCGCCGTTTGGTGAGGCGATCGGTGAATTACCGTGTGAAGGAGAGGTTGTCGAGTGACCACCTGATGATGAAACCGGCGAGGCCGTGAATCCAGCACTACCTCTTCCCACAGACGGCGCCAATTGACGAGGGGTGTCCTCGGCAAATCCCATGGTTAGGTACCTAGGGTTGATTATGTGGTAGAGAACGCGTAGTACTGGTAGACTCGACGGCTGACAAGCGAGAGTTTACCCAGGTTCGGGGCCCTCGATTGAGGTAAAACCCTTACTCCTGCTTGTCTGGATTTGATCTTGTGAATATGCGGTTACAGGGGTCCGGCGAGCTGTTTGTCTCGTCGGGATTGTGGTGGCTATGAATTGCTTGACCTAATCGGTTACCCTCCTGGCCTTTATATAGGAGGCCAGGTCCTGGATACGTAACCGACTAGGTTTACATATGGAAAGTTCTAACCGACTATGATTTATCTAATTTTAGGAAACTTCTCTTCGTCTGGCTTCTTTCTTCACGGGCTTCTTTAACTCTGGGCCTCTACTGGGCTTCGCCTGTACCAGGTACCTTCACGCCGGGGTACCCGAAGGGTATAATCCATGTCAGCTGCTCTCAAGTCACAGTTGAGTAGCGAGTTTGAGATGAAGGATCTTGGTGCTGCTAAGAAAATTCTAGGTATGGAGATTACCGTGACAGAAATTCTGGTTTGTTGTTTCTTAGTCAGCAAAATTATATTAAGAAAGTTCTTCATCGTTTTAACATGCATGATGCAAAGTCTGTTAGTACTCCTATTGCTCCTCACTTTAAATTGCCAGCTGAACAATGTCCTAATACGGATGAGGATTTTGAGTACATGTCTAGAGTTCCATATTCTAGTGCTGTTGGTTCTTTAATGTATGCCATGGTTTGCTCACCTCCAGATTTATCATATGTTATGAGTTTGGTTAGTAGATATATGGCTAATCCTGGTAAAGAACATTGGAAGGCTGTTCAGTGGATTTTCAGGTACCTCGTGGCACATCCAATGCTTGTCTCAAGTTCGGCAAGACTGATGAGGGACTCGCAGGCTATGTGGATTCAGATTTTGCTGCCGATTTGGATAAGAGAGATCCCTCACAAGTTATGTGTTTCACGCTTGGTGGTTGTGCCGTGAGTTGGAGGGCAACGTTACAATCTGTTGTTGCCCAGTCTATCACTGAAGCAGAGTGCATGGCTATTGCTGAAGCATGTAAAGAATCGGTTTGGCTGAAAGGTTTGTTTGCTGAGCTTTGTGGAGATGATACTTGCATTAACCTGTTTTGTGATAGTCAGAGTGCCATTTACCTTACTAAGGATCAGATGTTACATGAGAGAACAAATCATATTGACATCAAATACCATTATGTGCGTGATGTTGTTGCAAAAGGTAAGCTGAAGGTATGCAAGATAAATACTCATGATAATCCTGCTGATATGATGACAAAGCCAGTTCTTGTTACTAAGTTCGAGCTTTGCTCGGGCTTAATTGGTATCACTGTCTAGTCCAAGAGGCTATTTGGCGCCAAAGGTGTTTTCTTTGTTGTTTTCAGGTGAAGGTTCTCATTTATGCTACAAGATGGAATTTGTCTCAAGGTGGAGTGTTATTTTATGGTGATCCAAATTCTAGCGGTAGTACCGCTGGTTAAGCGGTACTACCGCTCGAGAGCTACCGCCTCCGCTACCGTCAGAATGGCCGTCTGACGCACTTGTCCGGTACCGACTGGTACCGCTGGCGGTACCGCCGCCGGTACCGCTGAGGTGGGAAGAGCCGAACCATCCCACCCCAGTGGTACTACCGCCTATCCCAGCGGTAGTACCGCCGAGGTGGGATCGATTCCGGGTTGGACTGCAGCCGACCTAGAGTTTTATGCTTCTATATATTCCTTTTGTAAGGCGCCGTTTTGGGTAAGCCATACATTGTAAACCCACGGTGTTTGTAACCTCACCCGATATAGTGAAGTATTGCTGGCTGGCGCCCGTGGTTTTTTCTCCTCCATTGTTGGAGGGGTTTTCTACGTTAAAATCTTGTGTCCCCATTAGTTTGATCGTTCCGCTCTTCGTCGTTTCTTTGCTATCGTTTACAACAGGAGGTAATATGATGTATGAACCCTAGCTAGGCCTTCGACGGTGGATTCCGCGCTGGCGGTACGGCCCCCAGCCGCACGTCTTCCACGGCTGATTTCTTGGACCCGATCGATTGAACCCGCGTAGACCAGCAAAGCACCGTGCCTACTCAACAACCTTTCTCTGTCTCCCATGCTCTCTCTCGCACTCCTACTAGCAAATATAACTATTAGGTGCACCTAATTGGAGAACTTTGATAAAACACTGTTCACCGCTTCATGCAGGTGTCTGCATGCAGTACTCAATTCACTTTATTATATATCACGCATCTTCTTTCGTTTTCCATTCTTTCGCGAGCTATGGAGCTCCAAAAGTACGACGCAGATTTCTCTTTCGGTTCTGGCCAAGAGAAAGAAAAGGTGTGTTCTCTTCGAAAAGTTTTCCGTATCCGCGTAGCAGACACTTCGAAGTGTCTTTTGATGTGCTACCTTATCCTCCGGCCCAGAAAGCAAAAAAGGAGCATCTTCTATTTGACCAATAATATTACAAATTTGCATGCTGCCAGCTTAGTTAGATGTTGCTACGTAAGCCTGCGTTGATTATCAGCCAGTAGTATCAGATCACATGTGAATGGGCGAATAGGAAATATCCCCTTGGAGAAGATTTGGTAGCTAGGATGATGGAGGTTGAAGAGCGGAGACGACATTGACCGAGATATATGATTATCTGTGTGATGATGCTACTGATTCTTGGCAAGCGAGGTACTACTGATTTTTGCGTTGCCGAAAACTTGCCCATGGCAAGATAGTTAGTAGGGTGGTTGTACCCTCAGCCCACCAGAGTTCAAAACCCAGGTTTGACGCTGGTGTTTCTCATTTAAGTCGGAATATTCTTCAGTGGGAGGCGACGTTCCCGTCGACAGCGAGGCGCCCGTGGTGACTTCGTCAATCTCAAGACTCAACCCGTCGATTCAGTCTCTCGGAGGTGCTCATATGGGTAGGGTGTGCGTGCGTGCGCTAATAGGGTGAGTGTGTGCGCGTGTATATGAGCGTTTGCGTTGTCCTTTTCTTTGAGACAGTTGTCCTTTTCTGTTGTCAGAGATAAGGAAAATGCACATTAAACGTATAGCTACTCGCCTGATATACATTATAATCCCAGGAGATCGCTGACTTGCTCTAAACAGACAAATGGAAAGTCTTCTTGGCTTTCATCTGGTAGGAAATTCGAGCGGGAGAAGACGTGCATCTGTTATCGAGGATATTATGCTGTAGATTAGCATTAGCCAAGGCTATCAGATGGTGATATGCTGTACGTGTGAACTCTAGGCGTGCGACGGTGGATTTCGCGCCCGCGGTACGTCTTCCGCAGCTGATTTCTTGGACTATCCGTGCTTTTTGACACACGCGATCGATCGATTGAACCCGCGTAGACCAGGAAATTAACGAAGCACCGTGCGTACTCAGTAACCTCTCTGTCTCCCATGCTGATCATACTCTCACTCTCTCTCACTCCCTATTCCGTACTCTATGCTAGAAAATGTAACTATTAGGTGCACCTAATTGGAGAACTTTGATAACACTGTTCCGTTCACGCATGCGTATGCAATACTCAATTCGCTTTATTATACATTATATCTTCAAATACTCCCTCCGACCCGTTTTAATAGTCGCAGGCGTGTACAAGCTTTGTACTAGTGTATTTCATTCTTCACGCCCATTAAATCGGATCGGAGGTAGTACTAAAACTCACCTTCTTTCGTTTTCCATTCTTTCGCATGCTAGGGAGCTCCAAAAGTGCGACGCGGATTTCTCTTTTGGTTCTGTGCCGGACCAACAGAAAATGTGTTCTTTTCCAAAAGGCTTCCGTATCAGAAGGCAAAAAAGGCACTGCAAAAAAGGAGCATCTTCTATTTGACCAATATTACAAATTTGCATGCTGCCAGCTTTAAGCTTTGTTACATGTTGCTACGTAAACCTGTGTTCCTTATCAGCTATACTAGTAGTATCAGATCACATGTGAATGGGCGAATAGGAAATATCCACTTGGAGAAGATTTGGTAGCTTAGGATGATGGAGGTTGAAGAGCGGAGACGGCATTGACAGAGATTATGATTAAGAGACGACGACACGCAGCGGGGACCACGAGGACCGGATCGCCCTTTCCGGCGAAGCGAGACGGACGGCAGCTGGCTTTGGCATGTATTTTCGTGCTTGTCTGCGCTTTTCCTTGCAGCTTTTCTTTTCTCCACGGCCGGAGGATGAGATTGAGAAGCCCAACTCGTTAAGAAATCGAGAAAGAAATTTATGGAGGACAGGGACGTGCCCCCGTGCAACGTCGTCTTTTCCAGTCCGCAATGGCGACCTCGCCTGTCAGCCCAACAATTTTCAACATCGCGTTGTTGATTACCGCCGGCCGCCGTTGCCAGTTCGTACAAGTAACATAGTTTCGCAAAAACAGAAAGAATAGTACTTAGAGCACCTCCAGCGGCACCCCAAATTCGTGTTTGTTGCTGGACATGTGTCCGGCACATTGGGGTGCGACCCACAGCGGTGTCCGCCAAAGGCCTGCCTCCAAACGGGCCGAAAATTTGAGTAAATGAATAAACACCTTGTGGGCACAAAATGATATTAGAAATTTGCTTCAAATTCATACAAATTTAATTCTAAACTTAAATCTTACGGAGCCTACGCGCGGCTCCTCCTCGGTAGCGAGCTGGCAACGGGGTTTGGAGACGACCGGCCATTTTTTTTTCAAATTTAAACTAACATAAAAACTGAAACTTGATACAATATTACGAAATTTAAAATTTGGAGGGTCTCAGACACCGTCTCCACCTCCCCTGTTGGCCTGCTGCCTCCTCGACGGTCGTGTACCTCGATGACGATGACAGCAACGAGAGCACTGGCTAGGACGCCCTCCCGAACGAGGATGAGGAGTAGGGTTATGGTTTAAATTTCAATCAAAATTGTTGTAAAATATGAAAAATATAGAATGAAAATCGTCGCTTTTGCTAAGAATCAGGTCGTATTTTTTGGATAAGGGTTTGGGGATGTCGTTGGTGGCAACACCTTTATAGTGCTGGATATATGCCAGACGCCCCAAAGCGACGCAAATTGGGGTGCCGGACGGATTTATGGGTGCCGGTGGAGATGCTCTTACGGTGTACCTGGCGCCATATTGTTGGGGACAATCGTACAACTACGAGTATTTCTGCGTTTCCGGGCGTTCTTTGCGATTTAAACTGTACTACTGCAAGACCAAGAGTATTGAGGCCAGCATGCATGTACTGCACGGGGGATGGAGCTTTTCCACGGTCAGAAGGTTCCTCCCATTAGATTACTCGTCCCAACAAAATGAACAAAGCTAAACAAAACCAGAGCATGTCAGGTCAAAGCAACGATCGAGCTCGATCGGTTTTTGGTGCCGATCCTAAGGCTGAAGCACTGCTGCTGCATGCCTGATCTGATTGATCGGCAACGTAGCGTCGCGAGTCCACATGTACAGCAGCAGACTCGGATCTCCCCCTTCGACATCTTTTATGCTAGCTTTAATGGGCCACTAATTAACCTTTATTTTAAAATGGATATTAATACATTGTTTAGCTCCAGGGTCGAGGAAGGTTAGCCGTAGAGTCAACATGTGTAGGGACCGGTTCCACGAAACCTCCTCTCCCCATTGGGCGGAGCCGCTCCACGTGGGCAAAACGTCAACCCCCTTGACCCGCTCGGCCCCACCGGACAGGGACCGACGAGCAATTTATTTTTCTCCTTTTTTGGGCGTCATTTTCGGATAAGAGCAGCACAGTGCTGCTAAGTCGGGGATTGGCAGGCATTTAGGATCGATCTAGGCTTCATATTCCTACCTTTCGCAAGAAACTGTGTGTGCGTGCGTTGTGTGGGAACGGTCCAAGATGCGCTCGCTGCGTACGTGCTCAAGTCCTAAACAAGCTACTGGAGTAGCTTCCTCCCGAAAAGTTGCACTCGTCCGTGCTTTTTGATTTGATACTCTCTGCTGGTTTGCATGCTAGCTACGCTCGCTAATTCCTAAACAACACTCACCCTGCTTTTAAACACCCCTCAATCTGCACGCATCTTTGATTTTTTTTTTGTTTCCAGATTTACTATATACTTCGAAAACTATTAAGTAGAAATTCGCTAGATTATTTCCAATATGTTTTAAATAAAACTTACTGATGAGGATAAATCTATGAATTATAGTGATTATTCATGTTTGAATTGGAAGGAAATATTAAGTCTGACCGATGATTATTATTAGGTGAATTTATTCCTTGTTAAAATAATACTTTGATATCTCAGAATTATATACTATCTAAATCATTGTATTATTGTTCGATTAGATTTGGTATCCGTCAGAATGACGCCAGCGGGAGGAGAGGAGGACGGCCACCACAATACACGCGACGACGGCAACCAGCAGAAATATTCAACTCAAATATGCTGGCATGAAGAGATGCATGTACGATGCATTTGGTGCCATATTTCAGCTAGCATATACATGCATGTGCTTTGGGAGTCACGTCATGCATGAAGGTGGGACTCAGCCATGTGCCTATGTGCATGCACCTATTATACACTCACGTATTGCATGCACATGGTCCGACGTGCTCCTTTGGCTTCGATCGATCAGAAGACGTATGCGACCAGCTGCCAGACCTGCGATGCTGTACGAAGGCCCAAGAAGAAGCACAGTCGAGGAAACAAACCAGGAGTCCAATACCGATACAACTTGAGGCGGCGCCCTCCTGCTTAATAAATAGATGTTCGTTTTCTATTGTAAAACTCAGACCACGTTAAAATTAAACCCTAGTTTTAGTTGAACAGCTACAAGCTTTCCTCTGAAATTTTACATCTCCAATTCGTATCGATCTAGAGAGTTGAACATCAATTGAAGTGTGATATGTTTCTTTCATTGGGAATTAGTAGATTGCAATTATACCGTTTCGTGGTCGACGGCTACGTGCGCAAGTGTGTGAAGTCGTGAATATCCGAAGGGTAGAGAGCTGCTGCATTGGCAACAGGGATCTAGCGAGGAGAGTTCATCGGTGACACCAAGTTATCCACCATCCATCGACGTGCTCAACGAGAAGATCGGGCCACCCCATATCACTTACTCTTTCATGTAAAATTTGTGCATATCTTCCATATTGATCTTCACAACTGTAACTTTTTGTCACAAACAACGAGGCGGTTCAAGCAAAGGAGAACTAATGTCAAACATGTCACTCCTTAAAAGAGCACTACAACATTGACCTCATCCTTGATCTCATATGAATAGCGGACATGTTGGTGGTGAGGACCATAACTTAACATGATTGACAAGAGATCATGGTTGTGAAGTTTTGCTTGGTCAACAATTCGACAACGAAAATCCTTATCTCTTTGGTGTTGCCTTTTCTTGTATTCGCTCGGTTTCATGCCTATTTATTACAACGTTAATCGGTGTCGAAGATTTTATCGAAAATAATGTTCTTACTGATTTCCTGGACTCAACATCCAAGAAATGCATGCAATCTAGGTGGCTAGGTGGATGGAGGATGTAGAGGTATATGACGAAGGAAGGTCGTGTTCGTATGAGGACGTTGATGCTTGGTTTTTTGATCGAATTACTTTCTTACTTGACAGCACTAATTTTAAAATTGTCATGGAACCATAGGCTCATAATATATGGATTTTATTTGACTTATAACAATCATCACTTTATTTTCATTTGTCGGCATGGCATTGTTTCCCTCTTCTTTTTTTGCATATATGTGTTTTATTCATCTTGATTTCAGATGAAAATTTAGTCATGACTAATTACTTGGTATAACTCATGTTTGCATGAGCTTGAATCAACATGTGTGAGCATGATAAGAGGCGTGAAAATCAAGCGTAATAACTAGACTATCAAACAAACTGTTTTGGTGTGTATGGATAGTGTGATTGAGTGCCCATTGACGGAGTGAAGGTTGATCAAGAAACCGACCTGCCTAGTAGCTTGGCTCGATAATTAACTGTCAAGTTATCACTTTTCGTATTGGAGGATTGAGGATCGATGTATTATTGTGGGTATTGTATTCGATGCAACAACACGTATTGATGTATACCGCGACAAAACTGGAGTAAGAAATCCATCTTGCCTTTTAAAAACCCCTGAATCTCTGATCCATCTACGCAGTCCCGCCAGACGCAATGAGTCTATTGGCGTGGAACTGTCGCGGCTTAGGGTCGGACGCGACAGTGGGTGAACTTCGCTGGTTAGTGAAGACTTTCCGACCTGAGATCCTCTTCTTGTCTGAAACTAAGATGTGGGATACCCGTGCAAAGAACTTTATGTGGTCTCTGGGTTACACAGGTTCTTTTGCTGTCAGTTGTGAGGGTCTCTCTGGAGGCCTTGCGCTTTTTTGGAAGCAACCTTTCTCTATTACTCTCCGTGGTTTCAACTCTCATTGTATTGATGTGACTGTTTCTGCGGATGATATGATGGAATGGCGTGCTACCTTCGTGTATGGTGAGCCGAGGCGGGAACTCAGACATGAATTCTGGGATTTGCTCCGTCGGTTGCGTCGTGAGTGGAATGGCCCGTGGCTATGTTGTGGTGACTTCAACGAAGTTCTTACCCAAGACGAGCACTTTGGTTCCCGTCAAAGATCTGTTGCTCAGATGGAGCTTTTTCATGAATGTCTGGATGTATGCAATCTGGTGGACCTTGGGTTCTCAGGTCCCAAGTTTACCTAGACTAATCGACAAGATGCTCAGTGCAATGTTCGTTGTCGGCTAGACCGGGTTGTAGCAAATTCTGCTTTCTCGACGAAGTTTGTTAATTGTTCTGTGGAAAATGTGATCACCTCTTCCTCTGATCATTATGCAGTGCTTGTGCAGCTGGTGGCAAAACCCATGGGCAGAGAGGCTGGCCCGGCTCAACACACCTTCCGCTACGAGGCTGCTTGGAGGAGGGCCGAGGATTATGTTGGTATGGTGGAATCGGCCTGGTCCCCAAGTGTGGATGGGTCGAACCCTCTACAGAACACATGGTCCAGACTTTCCAGGCTGGCTGGGTCAATGAGTAAGTGGAGTAAGGCCTCTTTTGGATCTGTTCGGAGGGAGATTGCTAAGCTCGAACGAAGACTCAAAGTTTTGCGTAACATTCCCGTCGATGCTGCTACGATAGCTGAAGAGAGGGATGTGGAGAAGCAATTGTGTGAGCTTTTCGAAAGAGAGGAAATAATGGCTCGACAAAGGTCTAGAGTGGAGTGGTTACGTGAAGGTGACCGCAACACGGCGTTCTTCCATGCGAAGGCCTCAGCCCGAAAGAAAACTAATCGGATCAAGGCTCTGGTGAAGGATGATGGCACTCTATGTGATAATCAGAATGGGATCAAAGGTATGGTTCATCATTTCTATGAGGACCTGTTTTCATCAAATCATTCTCTATCGATGGATCCAGTTCTTGAAGCTATCCCGGGTAAGGTGGATGATCGGATGAACGCTGAGTTATGCAAACCTTATACCAATGCAGAGATTATGGCTGCATTGTTCCAGATGGGACCAACCAAGGCTCCTGGCCCCGACGGCTTCCCTGCTTTGTTTTATCAAACTCATTGGGATCTTATTCAGGGTGAAGTGTGTGATGCTGTTCGAGGCTTTCTTGGTGGCGTGGATATTCCTGAAGGTTTTTGTGACTCAGTCATTGTCCTAATACCAAAGGTCTCTAATGCCAAACACTTGTCCAAATTTAGACCAATAAGTTTGTGTAATGTCTTATACAAGATTGCGTCTAAAGTGGTGGCGAATAGATTGAAGGTTCTCCTACCTGAAATTGTTTCGGAATACCAGAGTGCTTTTGTGCCAGGGCGGCTTATTACTGACAGTGCCCTCATCGCATATGAATGTTTGCACACTATTCGTCGCCAGAAAAACAAGAGCCCTTTCTTTGCCTTGAAAGTTGATATGATGAAGGCATACGACCGTATTGAATGGCAGTATCTTCATGGCTGCCTAGTGAAGTTGGGTTTTGCTCCTCGGTGGATTGATTCAGTGATGAGGTGTGTCACTTCTGCGAGGTATGCAGTGAGGGTTAATGGGGAGCTTACTTCTCCGGTGGTGCCATCTCGTGGTATTCGACAGGGAGATCCTATCAGCCCATTTTTGTTTCTCTTATGTACGGAGGGTTTATCCAGTCTACTGCAGAAAAAGGAGAGTCTTGGTGAGCTACAAGGATTACGCAATGGTCGACAAGGCCCTTCTATATCCCACTTGCTTTTTGCAGATGACTGTGTTTTCTTCGCACGAAGTGATAACAAAAGTGTTGACGCACTGAAATCAGCCTTGGACATGTACTGTGAGGCATCTGGTCAGAGAGTAAATCTGGCGAAGTCCTCGGTTTTCTTCGGAAAGTCTTGCCAGGAGTCAGTCAAGCTGCAGGTTAAAACACAGATTGGTGTTGACAATGAAATTCTAAAGGATTTTTACCTTGGCATGCCAACTGAAATTGCAAGGGCAGTAACGTCCTCGTTCAAGTTCCTCTCTGACAAAGTCTGGAAGAGTGTTAACAGCAACTCGGGAAGGCCCCTCTCCCGTTTTGGAAAAGAAGTGTGGCTGAAGTCGGTGGTTCAGTCCATTCCAAACTTCGTGATGAGTTGCTTTCAAGTCCCAGTTGATAATTGTGACAAGATGCGAGCTAGTATTGCCAATCATTGGTGGGGTTTCGAGGACGGCAAGAGGAAGATGCATTGGAGGTCTTGGGAGTGGCTGTCCTCTCCGAAATCTATGGGAGGCCTAGGCTTCAAGGATCTTGTGTTGTTTAACCAAGCCATGCTAGGGAAGCAATGTTGGAGGTTGCTCACCCAACCTGAATCCCTATGTGCTAGGGTGCTTAAGGGCCGTTACTACCCTGACTCTGACTTCCTATCAGCAAACAAACCGAAGTCCTCTTCTTACACTTGGAGGTCCATTCTGTTTGGGCGTCAAATTCTTCAGAAAGGACTGAGATGGGGAATTGGTAATGGTGACAGCGTTGATATAATTGGTAGTGGATTCCTGGCTTTCCTGCAGGGACGTTTCAGCCAGCTAATCCACTATCTGAAAATGCAAAGGTAAGTGTGTTGATGGATGTTTCTGCTATGAAGTGGGATTCTGACAAGGTTAATTTCCACTTTCATGACAACTTGGCAAAGGCGATTGTTCAGATTCCGATCAGCAAGAATGGGGGGGCAGACTTTGCTTCTTGGCCTTCAGATAGGTTTGGTACTTATACCGTCCGATCGGCATACAATCTCTCAAGGTCTGAATCTTTCTACGAGAGAAGAGGCAAGGTGGGGCAGGGAGCCAGCTCTGACCGCGGCTCCGAGGAGAAGAGCTGGAAGGCTCTCTGGGCTGTGCAGGCACCAGGTAAAATGAAAGTTGTGTTGTGGCGTATGGCGCATGACTGCCTGCCAACAGGTCACCAGTTGGTCCATAGAAACATCTCCGCTGATGGTATGTGCGTGTTCTGTGGGCAACTTGAGAGGGTTGAGCACATATTCTTGTTCTGCCCGTTTGCCCGATCAGTTTGGGAGTCCGTGAAGAGTCTATTTCCTCTTCGTTTATGCCGGAAGCAAATGACTAATGCAAAACAGTGGATATTTGATTTCCGGAGCGTGAAAATGCTCTCAGTACTACAGTTCTGGCTATCACTTGTTGGCATATCTGGGAAGCTCGTAATGATGTTCGTAACAATGAGGGCAAAATGCACCCAGATCGAGTGGCAACCAAGATTGCTTCGTATGTGGATATGGTGGTACAGCACTGTTTCAAGTCAAAACAGGCTGGGCGTGCTGACGTCCATCAGGTTTCTTCTTGGTCCCCTCCATCTAAAGGTGTCTTGTCCATGTGTGTGGATGCAGCTCTGTTTCCGGAGGATCGGCGCATGGGATGGGGAGGAGTACTGCGTGATCATGAAGGCAAGATCATTTTGTCATGCTTGGAAGGGCTAGACGAATTTCCTGGTCCTGAGTTGGCGGAGGGTTTGGCGATTCGTCGATCTCTGATGGTTCTTCGTGACCATGGTTTGAAGAACTGCATTACTGAGTCAGACTGCTTGACAATGGTCAGGCGAATTGATTCAGTTGTCTTTGACAGGTCTCATGTAGGCACGGTGGTGCGAGACATCAAAGCTCTGTCCTCAGGCTTTGACTCGCTTTCTTTCAAGCATATCAGTCGTTCTCTGAATGTTGTAGCGCATCATTTAGCTAGAGCCTCTGTGCGATCTAGTTGTAATCTTTCTTTTCCAGTTATCCCGGTTGTTTCTAGGGTTGAACAATGTTCTGATGTGATTTGATAAATAAAGTGGGTATTCTGTGTCAAAAAAAAATCACCCTTCGACATCTTTTATGCTACTCCGGATCGGAGGGAGTAGCCTTAATGGGCCACTAATTAACCTTTATGTTAAAATGGATATTAATACTTTGTTTAGCTCCAGGGTCGAGGAAGGTTAGCCGTAGGGTCAACATGCGTAGGGACCGGTTCCACGAAACCTCCTCTCCCCATTGGGCGGAGCCGCTCCACGTGGGCAAAACGTCAATCCCCTTGACCCGCTCGGCCCCACCGGACAGGGACCGACGAGAGCAGGCACACACAACTTCTTTTTCTCCTTTTTCTGGGCGTCATTTTCGGATAAGAGAAGCACAGTGCTGCTAAGTCGGGGATTGGCAGGCATTTAGGATCCATCTAGGCATCATATTCCTACCTTTCCGAAGAAACTGTGTGTGCGTGCGTTGTGTGGGAACGGTCCAAGATGCGCTCGCTGCTCAAGTCCTAAACAACACGTATTGATGTATACCGCGACAAAACTGGAGTAAGAAATCCATCTTGCCTTTTAAACACCCCTGAATCTCTGATATATTTTTCAGTTTTACTAGATCATTTACTTTGAAAATAAATTAGGTAGAAACTCAATAGATATTATCAATATTTTTAAATTCAAATTTACTGTTTGATGTAAAATTTGTGTGTATCACAACTGTAATATTTTTTCACAACACTTGCAGATATAAGGCTGTGAAGGCGGTCCAAGCGTGGAGAACTTATATGTCAGACTTGTCACACCTTATAAAGCACTACAACATTGCCCTCCCCCTTCATCTCGTATACATGAGGACGTGTTGGTAACGAGGACCATTAGTTAACATGATTGACACGATGTCATGGTTACGAATTTTTGCTTGGTGAACTACTTGACAACTGTAACCCTTATCTCGTTGTTGCATTTTTCTCGAACTCGCTCGATTTTGATTACATAGTAAATCTGTGCGAAAGAATTCATTGAAAATAATGTTCTTATTGATTTCTTGGCCTCTACATCCAAGAGACACACATCAACTGTGTGGGCGAAGGATTTAGAGGGATATAGTGAAGGAAGACTAGGGTCGTCGTGTTCCTATGAGGATGTTCATATATAGCACACTATTGGTTTTGATTGAATTTATGTATATCTTGATAGCGCTAGTTTAAAAAAACATGGAACCATAGGCTCATGACATAAGGGTTTTATTTGATTTGTAGCATCATCACTTTATTTGCATTTGTTGCATGGCATAGTTTCCCTCACTTTTTTTTTTGATTTGTGTGTATATCTGAACATTCTATGTTTGAACAAAATGTTTCATGAAAAAAAAGACATTTTTGTGGCCTGTGTCAAAAAGACAAATTTCACTGCTACAAAATAACTTTTCATGAAACAGTTTTTATCATTTTACTCCGTCCACGTTTTTTCATGAAACTTTGTGTGCAAACATAAAATTTCGGACGTACACCTAAACATTTTGTTGGAAACAAAGACAATACACACAGACACAGTACATAACTGTAGCCTTGTACAGACTGTAGAAGGACGGAATCTCGCAAAATGACAGACGTGAAGACAAGAAAACAAAGAGAGAGCAAAACGGTCTTCCCCCGACGGCCCCACCGAGGCCTGAACGTCGCCGCCGTCTCTGCTCGCGACGCCGACCGACGAGGGCAGCCGGTAGGAGCTACGCGTGTCGACCTCTTCCCGGCGTAGTCTCCTGTCCCCACCCACCAGCGAACCGTGCTTGGATTTCGCCCCCGATTCGTGTCCGGTATATGCAGTTGGGTGTCGGTATCGTCCACGCCGGTCGCCCAGGTCCAATCATTTTTCCACGGGCACGGCAGATCACACGCAGAGTTTGTAGCTAGGGAGTCAAGCCATTGGAGTGGGTAGGGATGGGCTACCAGTTGCATGCATGAGACTGATGGCAAATATGCCCCTCCTTCCGTTTTCCCTACAACTGATGCATGCGCACTACAGGAATGGCCACCTGTGCCAACGGCCGCAGCCCGTCGGCATAGGTCCAAATGCCGTCGGCACATACCTATGCCGACGGCCACCGTCGGCACAGGGTGGTCGGCATAGACCACTGTAGGCACAGGCCACCTGGCCGTTGGCACAGGTATAAACCGTCGGCACAGCTTTTCCCGACGGCCAGAAACGCACCGTCGGCACCTAGGTTGTCGGCACAGCGGCGTGTGGGGCCCACACAGGCCGGTCGAGGTGGATGGGCCTGTGCCGACGGCAATGCCGTCGGCACAGAGTGGACACGTGGATGTTGCTGGGCGCTCCTGGGAGGGGCCTCTGCCGACGGCAATGCACAGGTGTTACTAGAATTTTTTTCATCCAGCAGCTCGTTTTTTGCAGCAATAATAGCAGTAAAATAATCAAAAATCACGACAAATTCACAACAAGCAAGATCACACAATGGCTCCATCTATTGATCACAATGGATCACAAAATGCTGTATCATCAAGTATATACACATAGGACCATCATCAAGTATATACATACATAGGAAGATGTCTAGACGCCGAAAGCCCTACATCTATTGCGGCGACGGGGTGTACCCCATATCTCCCCGGCTCATAATAGGTGAGCGTCGGATCGCCGCAGCAGAAGCACCGGAAGTAGGCGAATCACCGGAAGCACGAGGAGAAGCTGAAGCACCGGCAGAAGGACCACCGCTATGTAACGGTGTGGTGCGAGGCGAACCCGTCGAGGAACTAGGAGAAGCAGAAGGATCAATGTGTGGGTTCTCCGACGAGGTTCCCGTTTCCTACATGTTTGAGCAAGAGTTAGCAACTGCGAGGCAAAGGAAAGCAGTAACCAGTGGTTTGGGATCAAACATACCGGGATTCTTCTGTAGTAGGAGAGAGCGAACACGTCCCTCGATGGCATCCGTGGAGTCGGACCCGGCTCCGGAGGCTCCTCCATAGGAGGGGCTACCCGCACTCCAGTGGTGAAAAAGTTCAGCACCGACTGCAAGATAGTTTAGATGTCAGGTGTTGCAAAAATGAAGGCTCAAACTAGGGAAGTGGGACTTGTCATATTTGACAAAAGTAAAGGTTAAAACTTACAGTTCGGAACAACTTTTGATACTCGGTCCAAGGCTTATTCTGCTCCTCCCACTTGGCAAAGGCCACCTCATACTGCGCATGAGCGGCAGCGTAGGCTTCCTCAAAATCGGGCTACAATTTCGAAAAGAATGAATCTGGTCAACTTAGCCATGGAAGAACGAATGTCGGAAAGAGGATGCAAAAAAACTTACATCGATGGGAGTGGATCGACGAGGCTGTGGACGAGGCGGGATCAGTGGGCTGTTGTCAGGGAGAGTAGCTTTTGCCTGCGTGAAGGTCATGGCAGGCCTAACCACCTTATTAAGAGTGCGATTACGGCCATGCGGCCTTCCGTGCCCCGAGAGGACCACCGCCCTGCATCGCGAAAAGAATTGTTATTCATACCAAGTAGAAACATGCGGTGAAAATAAATGCACGTTGTTCCATGTATATATATATATATATATACCGACCTCTCGTCGACCTCCTCGCTCAAGGGGTCATCCACCTCCGGGTGAAACCCCTGGAACGTCGTGCAGTAGCTGTTCACGGCCTCCTCGCTTCTGCCGTAGTACTCAGGAGCCTGTGGCTGAGGCTTCTTTGGATCGGGCTTCTTTTCCCTCATCTTCTTCCACGCACCGATGTGGGTGCTTACCGTCCCAGTCTCGGCGTCCTGCATCACGAAAAGAAATGTTATTCATACCAAGTAGAAACATGCGGTAAAAATAAATGCACGTCGTTCCATGTATATATATACCATCTTATCCTTAAAGAGGAAGTGGTTGCGGTTTCCCGCACTGTGTGTTCCCTCGGAGCCTCGGTTTGCCTTGTTCCGCTGGCTCACGGCGCTGAAATCCTCGTCTTCCCCGACCCACCTCCTAACCAACGCATCCCATGCGTCTTCTTTGCGGTCGGCCCAGTCGGGCATAACCTGAAAATGCAATTCAAGAAGAGCTAAGTGCAATGGCAACTTAGCAGCAATATAGAATTCCATTGACAATGTACTTACCGAAATGTACTCCTCCTTTGTCATCTCCGCTGCATTCTTGGCATTATCCGCCTTCTTGGCCCTCTTGCCCGTCTTCTCATAGGTAAAGTCATTGGCGGATGTAAACTTTTGGTTGTAGAATTGCTGCCGTGTCAACCTCACACAATGAGCATGCAAAATGCTATCCGCGGCTTGCTGGTCCAGCACACGATAAAACCGCTTCAACCATGCATAAAAAAATTGTGAGTCATGAGTTATCACGGTCATTAACTATGAACGAATTCGAAAAATATGTGTTACCCAAAAAGTGGTGATCACGGCGTGAGCAGCTGTCTCGAACGGTGGGGACGGCGCAGCCTCATAGTCCGCCCATTTCGTGGCTAACTTCAGCTCGTCCTCGGGCCCTGTAGTGTACAAGCCTGGCCAGTATTTCCTAATCAGAGCTCCAAGCAAGCTCCCAGGAGTGCGTGGAATCTTAGGGCATGTCCATGTCCATGAACTGCACAATAAGTAAACATTAGTACATATGCCAAATTGTTATGACCAAAATGAAATTTCATGTTCAAAATTACAAAACTAGTACACTTACTCAACGCCATGAGGCTCAATGAGGGTTTTCGCCTCCTCGGTCTTAGGCCAGTATTTTTCCTCGGGGACTCCTGCTTCGCCACGGCTCTTCTTCCGCTTCGGCGCCGCCTCCACCTCCACCTCCACCTCGTCCTCCACCTCGTCCTCCAGGTGGTTCTGGGAAGCCACGTCGCCTGAAGCGGAGGGCAACTCGGAATCCACGTCGCCAGAAGCGGAGGGTGGGTGCTCCACGTCTCCTCCACCTCGTCCTCCACCTCGCCCTCCACCTCGTCCTCCACCTTGCCGTCCACCTCGTCCTCCACCTCGTCCTCCACCTCGTCCTACTCGTGCACCCTCGTCCGCGGCGTAACGCGAGGTGGTAGGTCGTCCACTCCGTGTAAGGTTAGACTTCTGTGCCTTCAGCGTACTAACCAAGGTAGCTGCGCTTTCCTTGCCCTGACTCATATTGTTCAATCAACTGCATTGAGAAACAATAAATATTAGCACACAAGTATGACAACATTAATATTGAAGCAAATAGTAAACTAAAGAACAAAAAAGAAAAAGAGAGGAAATTTGATCGTCACAAATATAGTTCCTTTTATCGTTCTTCCACAGGGATCATTCATAAGTACAAGCTCCCGGTGATTTTACAAATAGCAATTTAGATGACAAATTTTACAAATTCTACTAACCAATGTTTCTGCTCAAGTCAATGCAAAATCAGGCATACACATGTAATTGTTTTTGGCTACCTATAGACTGCACCAATGCACTTGCACAAGAGCATCATATCCAACATTGCATAGCTATATCACAAGTATAAATGGCCATTGTTAAAAAGATTGTTTGCTTCAGCAGAATGATTTGTGTGTATGGCAGCAGGGAGAAATTTTCACTAAGTCCTAAATCTGAAAATTCTGAATCTGTTAGCAATTATTGTTCTTACACAAATTCACAAATGTGCCTAGTAGCTAAACAACCGAAAAAAAATGCAGCAGTCTGCTCACAAATTCACATACATTTCAGATTTAGGAAACAGCTACCAAACTAGCACGTACATGTCTCTGTATTCCAATCTAGTCTGCTCACAACACTAGTTCACGGGAAATTGCAGAAATTGAAGAGAGGAAGAGATGAACCCACCTTCTGGTTGGTGGAGAGCAGCAGCAGCGACAGGAGTTGAGGAAGAGGAGCTTCAGGTTGTGCTTCTACCGGCGGCGGCAGCGAGGAACCCACCTTCCCCTCATGCTCCTTTCGTGGTGGTGGTGGTGGTGGTGGTTGCAGGGTTTCGAGAGGAGGGTGGGCGGCGTCGCGGTGGAGGGTGGAGGGTGGACGACGGGGTGGAGGGTGGACGGAGGAGGTGGAGGAGGAGGTGGAATGGCCAGAGCCCAGCGGCGGGTGGGGGAGAGAAGCGGGTGGGGGAGAGATGCGGGTGGACGCCGGCGAGCAGGCCCGGCCGCGCCGCCGCTCGATCTGGTGGAGGAGCCGGTGGTGCGGTGGAGGGGGGAGGGGGGAGGGTCGCCGGAGCAAGCGATTCGGGCGGGTGCTCGATTTGGATTTCGATTTGGAACTGAGGTAGCCGATTCGGGCGCGTGCCCTGTCTAAAAACAGAGAGCACCTATGCCGACGGCTTTGCCGTCGGCTTAGGCTTTTTCTTTTTTTTTATTCCATTTAAAAAACAGACAGCACCTATTTGCTATAAATTTGTACAATTTTTTAATAAATTTTGTTATAAATTTTTACAGTTATATGGTAGGGCCACACAAAAAAAACATATTGTATTATATCTCCGGCGAAACCCTAGACAGTTGACCGAAGACAAAAAAACATATTGTATTATATCTCCGGCGAAACCATAGACGTGCGTCGAAAGGGGGTAGCCCAGTGGACTTTTTTGCTTGGTTGTGTTAGGTCAGGCCATAGGAACATGAGAAACCAAAGTCTACCCCAAATCGACACAAGATTCCATCCGGTTCGCCCGAAAGGGGAGTTTTCACCTCTAAGTGCAGAAACTCACTAGAGAGAAAGTGAAGCCGGTGATGTCGGTCACACCTAGGAGTAGATTCTTGGACATTTGAAACACACAACACACTTGTACACATATGGTATGGCACAACCTAGGTTTGGGTGGGGTTCCGACGCTCCGGGGCCCCGCTTCGGCGAAACCCTGAATCCGCTGGAAAAACCCTAACGTTTCCGTCTACCCCATAGACGTGCGTCGAAAGGGGGTAGCCCAGTGGACTTTTTTGCTTGGTTGTGTTAGGTCAGGCCATAGGAACATGAGAAACCAAAGTCTACCCCAAATCGACACAAGATTCCATCCGGTTCGCCCGAAAGGGGAGTTTTCACCTCTAAGTGCAGAAACTCACTAGAGAGAAAGTGAAGCCGGTGATGTCGGTCACACCTAGGAGTAGATTCTTGGACATTTGAAACACACAACACACTTGTACACATATGGTATGGCACAACCTAGGTTTGGGTGGGGTTCCGACGCTCCGGGGCCCCGCTTCGGCGAAACCCTGAATCCGCTGGAAAAACCCTAACGTTTCCGTCTACCCCATAGACGTGCGTCGAAAGGGGGTAGCCCAGTGGACTTTTTTGCTTGGTTGTGTTAGGTCAGGCCATAGGAACATGAGAAACCAAAGTCTACCCCAAATCGACACAAGATTCCATCCGGTTCGCCCGAAAGGGGAGTTTTCACCTCTAAGTGCAGAAACTCACTAGAGAGAAAGTGAAGCCGGTGATGTCGGTCACACCTAGGAGTAGATTCTTGGACATTTGAAACACACAACACACTTGTACACATATGGTATGGCACAACCTAGGTTTGGGTGGGGTTCCGACGCTCCGGGGCCCCGCTTCGGCGAAACCCTGAATCCGCTGGAAAAACCCTAACGTTTCCGTCTACCCCATAGACGTGCGTCGAAAGGGGGTAGCCCAGTGGACTTTTTTGCTTGGTTGTGTTAGGTCAGGCCATAGGAACATGAGAAACCAAAGTCTACCCCAAATCGACACAAGATTCCATCCGGTTCGCCCGAAAGGGGAGTTTTCACCTCTAAGTGCAGAAACTCACTAGAGAGAAAGTGAAGCCGGTGATGTCGGTCACACCTAGGAGTAGATTCTTGGACATTTGAAACACACAACACACTTGTACACATATGGTATGGCACAACCTAGGTTTGGGTGGGGTTCCGACGCTCCGGGGCCCCGCTTCGGCGAAACCCTGAATCCGCTGGAAAAACCCTAACGTTTCCGTCTACCCATAGACGTGCGTCGAAAGGGGGTAGCCCAGTGGACTTTTTTGCTTGGTTGTGTTAGGTCAGGCCATAGGAACATGAGAAACCAAAGTCTACCCCAAATCGACACAAGATTCCATCCGGTTCGCCCGAAAGGGGAGTTTTCACCTCTAAGTGCAGAAACTCACTAGAGAGAAAGTGAAGCCGGTGATGTCGGTCACACCTAGGAGTAGATTCTTGGACATTTGAAACACACAACACACTTGTACACATATGGTATGGCACAACCTAGGTTTGGGTGGGGTTCCGACCGATCCTACAGTGATTGCGTATGAGATGAATCAGTGCTAATTGCAAAACTATTTGCATCTTGAGGACCTTTCAAAACAAAAGAGTCACGTTACCATGGAACATAAGAAAACTAAACTAGACGAATGACAACAAACTTGGGTACATAGACGAGTGACAACAAACTTGCACTAGTAGGAATGTGCTTATAGCCACCAGTCTACATCTTTATTTAATCCATAATACATCACAAATAATGTAACTAACTTTTGCCGGGTCCTAAGCCGCGAGGTGCTGAGCGGCCGGCGGCTTGCACCCAAAGATAAGGAACCATCACTGGGGCAATACTCACATGAGGAGGATCCCTATGAAGTGTATACCACATATTGTCATGCACCGCTTGCGTATCCAACCTAACCAGGTAGCGACGGACATGCTCGTCCTCCTCTCTGATACGGCGACGCACCTCCACCGCAAGGGCCGGCGGCCTCTGCACCGAGGCTGGCCCACGCGACGGCCACCAAACAAGATCCGGGTCGACGACGTCACCCGGATTCCTCACCAAACTACGCGTCCCGGAAGAAACCTCCCAGTACCACCCCGGCGGAGCCCAGTCCCGGACATTGCCCGTGTCCAACAAATGGCCGGTTGTCATCATCGATTCCCGCCGAGATCTGAAAAAATGAGTGGGGAATTTGATCAAACAACTAAGGTGCGTGCAACCTAGGTACGTAGGGGAGGGAGAGGGCAGCACCTTGGCATGGCGGACGGCACACGCGGTGGTGACGCCACGGGAGAGTGATGAGGGATCAGATATCAGTTTAGATGTGCTATGCCAATGGAGGCCATGACTACATATATATAGTGAGAAATGGGCTTCTGAGCTGTAGTATGCCCAATCAGGAAGAAGCACACGGATCGTGTGTTTCCTCCCAGCGCTTCTGAGCCGTTGGATCAGCGGTGTGTTTCTTTCGCTTGATCCAACGGCTCCCAAGCTCTCGAAGGAAACACACGATCCGCGTACTTGTTCCTGATTGGCTAGCTGGAGGGAGTCACTCGAAAGGGCTTGTGAGCTGTAGTATGCCCAATCAGGAAGAAGCACACGGATCGTGTGTTTCCTCCCAGCGCTTCTGAGCCGTTGGATCAACGGTGTGTTTATTTCGCTTGATCCAACGGCTCCCAAGCTCTCGAAGGAAACACACGATCCGCGTACTTGTTCCTGATTGGCTAGCTGGAGGGAGTCACTCGAAAGGGCTTGTGAGCTGTAGTATGCCCAATCAGGAAGAAGCACACGGATCGTGTGTTTCCTCCCAGCGCTTCTGAGCCGTTGGATCAGCGGTGTGTTTCTTTCACTTGATCCAACGGCTCCCAAGCTCTCGAAGAAAACACACGATCCGCGTACTTGTTCCTGATTTGCTAGCTGGAGGGAGTCACTCGAAAGGGCTTGTGAGCTGTAGTATGCCCAATCAGGAAGAAGCACACGGATCGTGTGTTTCCTCCCAGCGCTTCTGAGCCGTTGGATCAGCGGTGTGTTTCTTTCACTTGATCCAACGGCTCCCAAGCTCTCGAAGAAAACACACGATCCGCGTACTTGTTCCTGATTGGCTAGCTGGAGGGAGTCACTCGAAAGGGCTTGCGACCCTATATATAGCCCACCTCCTCAGACAGGTTACTCACTCACACAAAACATTCCAGCGTCACTCGGAGAGGCATCTTTGGGCAACCAGCGGCAAGACGTCTCTGATGACCTGTGACCGTTCCAAACGGTTGCAGATCATCAGAGATGTCTTGCCGTACGGTTGTAGAATATCAGAGACGTCTTGCCGGACGGTTGTAATCATCAGAGATGTCTTGCCGGATCGAAGTGACCCTCAAACACAAAACATTCGGGTTCCCTAGCTATGCCCGACACTGAATGCAACGACATTCGACCGTGAATCAGTGTCGGGCTGTAGCTAGGAGAAACCGTGTGTTTTGTTGCCCAATCAGGAAGAAGCACACGGATCGTGTGTTTCTTTCGAGCGCTTGTGAGCCGTTGGATCCAGAAGAAGCACACAGATCGTGTGTTTCCTTCGTGTGCTTCTGAGCCGTTTCCCGCCCAAATATTTCCCGCCACCGTTTCCCGCCCAAATATTTCCCGCCACCGTTTCCCGCCCAAATATTTCCCGCCACCGGTAGTTCTATATAACCCAGTCGAAGGTAGGCATGGTACTCACTTGAGCGCAAGCATGGTGTGTATTGGTCCTTGCGAGAAGTGTGTGTCTGGGTTTCACATTTCCGCATCCGAGCATCTCGCTAGGCTTTCAAGCAATTTGAAGGTAGATGGTAGGGTAGTTCCAATTGAAGAAATTTTGCACACTGAGAGTCATCTCGCTTCACTCGGGGCGAAGCTATGCCGCGATGGGTTTCCGAATAGAACCCCGCTCCAAATTCGTGCAGAAATGCTCAGGCTTGCAGATAAGTTTGACAGGAAAGTTACGAATAGTCCGTTCTACCGAACTGAAGCTGACCGTAATTCGTACGGTCGTTCCTGTCTCTGGGTAGTTGACAGCGATGATGACGACGATTTCATGCCGTCGTCAAAGGAAAGGAGGGTTGAAGCACTGAGCAAGAAGGCTGAAGCTTCGTCCAAGGGCAAAGGCAAGAAGGCAGAATCTTCGTCAAAGGGCAAGGGTGGCAGCACACGCACGGCATAGGGTGGAGAAATTTGTTAGTTGTTCGTGATTGTTGTAATTTGTTCTACATGCATGTTTACTTGTTTCTTAGTCAATTATGTATCGGCGGTTCAAGAATGTTCTCTGTGTAATCTTGGGCACACTAAAATCTTGCAAACTTACACTAAAACCATGCAGAAGCAAAAATTCCTAACGTTTTCGTCTAACCCCAATGACGTGCGTCGAAAGGGGGTAGCCCAGTGGACTTTTTTGCTTGGCTGTGTTAGGTTAGGCCATGGGAAGGTGACAAACATCAACATTAACAAATTGCAAGAGATTGTTGACAAGCGAGACTGTTTGACCTATAGAGATGAAATCCTCTCATCTTGGTCTTCTTATTGACCCAAAGAGCGACTCCTCGGTGTCAAAAGTAGTTCAACAACTTGGTTTTGTGGGTCTGCAGCTCTACCGTGAGGGAAAATTCTACTCAAGCCGACTTCTGAAGGATTGTTTCTCAAATTTTGTGAATAGACACCCACCAATTGGAGGACGCAATAGACACCCATCTATGTACATAAAAATGAATAAAAATGGTAGAGGCCTGTGCCGACGGCTTTGCCATCGGCACAGAGTGCCGTCGACGTCACCTCATATGATGTGCCGACGGCCTCCTGTGCCCCGACGGTGGCCGTCGGGAAAGAATGTCTGTGCCGACGGCCGTTTCTGTGCCGACGGACTTGTCGACGGCTGGTCCTGGGTCGCCCCTGTGCCGACGGCCCCGATAAATAGCCGTCGGCACAGATAATAGCCGTCGGCACAGTTCGCCATTTCTGTAGTGGCGTGTTGGAAACTTGGAATATAGGCGTCGAATCGAATGACCGGCCGGGTGCACCTGCAATCAAGCACGCCGGCGTTGAACAGCGGTCCTTGCCTGACGGTAACGTGATTATTAGCTTCACGCCTTCACATAAATGTTAATGCGAGCTATCTTGAAGAATCGAAGATTAATTGACGCTTGGGGAATCATACTAGCAAAAGATAATGAAGGTCCAGTTTCATGCTCGGTCTGGGATATTATTCCTAGCTAGATGTCATAATGACTAGTTGGCTGAAGCTATTGCTGGTTCACAGGGGATTAAGCATGGTTCTCACTGTACAACGAATAATCTAATCATCGAGACAGGCTGCGCCTCGGTTCACTTTTTTTTTGATGACTTTCTCAAGACAGATCGTTGTCGACTGGCGTCATTAGATGAAAATTTAGGCTAACCAAACCGACGAACCAGGCCGTCGTCCTAAAAGTGATCAGTAGAAGGACTAATATAGTAGCTCATGACATTGCTCATTACGGGCATAGCGAGATGTGTTGCGGTGTGTTACATAATGCAATGTGGACTCGCAGGTCGAGTCCTGTTATGCATGATTGTTACACTCACGCTTGTTCATAATCAGGGCCGGGCCAGCAAAATTCGGGGCCCTGTGCGAAACTCTAAAACGGGTCCTATCTCACATAATGTTTTACATAAAATTGGACATATTGAAAATCATACCTATCCTATCCTACGTTCATTTGAATAATGTTTATTTGAACCACATTATTCTTTTTAGTGTAAGGAATAACTGCAAGTGCAAGGGTAAGGATCAACCGACTCATTACGAGATGACCCTTGTGATGATTGTTTTCTAATAAACTTGTCCATAACAATCTTTTATGATTTAATTAATTCTACTTCCTTTTCTTTTCTCTTACGCTTCTGGGCACCAGATTTATATTTCCCCATGATGATTCAAACCTATATATTGTTGAAACACAAGACACTTACAAATTGGAGATAAACAAATTGCTAATCTATTTGCTAATTAGACGAATTGACCAACTCATAATTGGAGAATAAAAAGCGGACTCACCACAAGCGATCAACAGTCAACAGAAGTTAGAGGAAGAACCGAAGAGGATTGTGGCCTGTTTCGTCGACGGCGTTACAACCAGGCGATCGCGGATCTTAGATCGTCCGTCGCCTGTTGTGTCGCCTGTTCGGTTCACTCTGGTATCTGGAAACTGTCAAACTTGGATCGTCGAGTCAGTCTCGGCAGGAATCGCGAGCCTTGACTCTTCAGTTTCCTTCATGCGAACGGTGGCTCCTGGCGATCGAAGCCCACAGCAGACACAAGCAACAGAGTAAGGCCAAGCGCCACGCGGGGATGCGGTCCAGTGCGCACAGATTCAGCCCAGTTCAGAGTTTCCTTCAGATTTCGACCTGCTAAGACTATTCTGGTACGTAGGCATATAAAAAGAATTGGGCCCCCCAAATTTTTGGGCCCTATGCGGCCGCACAGGCCGCACTCCCATGGACCCGGGCATGTTCACAATTAATGCACAACACCTTTCAAAACAAAAAAATCGATGGTAATACTTTTTTTGCTGAAACAAAAGCAAAATACTCTCTTAGTTGCCATAGTTGAAGTCTCTTACATTCAGCACCGTGAGAAGTAGAAAGCGCTACTCCATTTTAATTGTGTTTTGTGAATGAATTGATCCTACGGAAAAACGTTGCTTGCATATTGATGCCATTGAGGGTGCAATATTCAGTGTAAACAAGCGGTCGTCCGTTGACAAAAATCTTTCCACCGATCGATGTCGTCACAGAAACCACGTGGCAACGACCCGCGACCAAGATTATTATGCCGATGATTAACAATAGAGTAGTCGCTAGTGATCGCGTGGATCGATCCACGCGGACATATCAATTACTTCCAACGACTTGCACGAGAGGTGTGCGACGTACGAAGTGTGGCGTGTACAGTCTCTCGTTAGTCTTTCTCACAAATACGGAGTATTACGTACACTTTCCTGCATTGAAGAAGTCTACGAAAAATCAACGATGTATACGGAGCAAGCTGCTGGAAGAAGCTAGTTAGCCCTCCGCAGGCCCGGGCCCACTGTGGTGCCAAATGTGCCACTGGCACAGGGCCCACGAAATTTGGGGGCCCCAAATTTTGATATATGCCCATATACTTGGGATAGGATCTGCAGAAAAATTGAGCTTTGTCCTGCGTTGTTGGGCCATCTCCGCGTGAAATAGGCGCGTCCGTTTCTCTCACAGGCCCTGCTCTCGCGTGGGCCATCTCTCTCACACACAAATACTCCCTCCGTGTCAAAATATAAGTCGCACTAGTCACTTACCACACACATGTATGTAGACATGTTTTAGTGCAAGATTCACTAGTCACTTACATGAATCTTGCACTAAAACATGTCTATATACATATGTGTGGTAAGTGACTAGTGCGACTTATATTTTGATACGGAGGGAGTAGGAAACAATGGATATCGATCGATCTGCTCACAAAACAGCAAAACGTCTACGATTCCCAAGCCCCGCCGACGCACATAGGAAGCGACGAACGCGAACCGACGCATCGTATACACAGCGCCGCTGCGCTGGCGACGGGCGACACCGCGGTGACCGCGCGATTTGCGACAGTTCTTTCCATCGCCACGGTCACGCATGACGGCATGAGACAGGCTAGAGCGGAGGACTCCATGCATGTAGGTGCAGCAACTACACGGCAGCCCGCAGTGCCCCTCGTGCCCTCTACACTACAGCATCCCAGGTTTGTTTCCCCAATCGCTTGACCCGCTCACAACTCTCCCTACTTGGATCTTGGATCTTTTGTATTTCTTCTGTCGTGCTGCATATAGAAACTTCGGACCGGAAATCTCAGGTTAGTAGGATGTTGCCATAGGGATGGATTGTATAGTGTGATTTGGGCATTAGTGGCTCGGGGGCAGGTCCGTGCTGGTGTAGTTTCGCGGTAAATCTTGGCGACCTGGTGATGGTTCAGCCTTAGCCTAGGAGCCCAATCAATCCATGCTGACCTGCTGTTTCTTGCCACCTGCCGAATCCCTTTTTTTGTTAATTATGTTGAGAGCTAGGTTACTTACCACACAACGTTTTTTTGAATGGTGAGTAGTAAATCAAGTAGCTAGCTAGGAGAATTTACTATACCATTTCTTTATGTTTTTTGCATCATCGATTCTGAAATTCAAACTTTCTTATATTAGTTCAAATTTTCGTGTGAGATAGGGCCCCGTTTTAGATTTTCGCACAGGGCCCCGGATTTTGCCGGCCCGGCCCTGGCCCTCCGGCCGGCAGCCTCTGCCCCGTACGTACGCAGTACGTAGAAAAAAAAATCTCAACTTTTGATTACGCTAGCTGGATATTTTCCTTTACAAATTAAAGAGGTGAGTAGGTTTTTTAAAGCTGCCCACGTCTTCGTGTAGTCACCTGGACGGGACTTGGCTAGCTAGCTACTGATTCTTGCGTCGCCGCCCCACCCCGGCCCGCACGCACACTAAGTACGTGTCCCAATTGATTAAGCAATTACGGAGTAGTTAACACCCGGTTAGACCAAGCTAACCATCTACTGTACTAAGGTTTTCTTTAAGACGTCAGCTGTCCTTTTCTGTTGTCGAGATAAGGAAAATGCACGATAAACCTATAGCTACTCGCCTGATATACATTATAATCCCAGGAGATCGCTGACTTGCTGTAAACAGACAAATGGAAAGTCTTCTTGGCTTTCATCAGGTAGGAAATTCGAGCGGGAGAAGACGTGCATCTGTTATCGAGGATATTATGCTGTAGATTAGCATTAGCCAAGGCTATCAGATGGTGATATGCTGTACGTACGTGTGAACTCTAGGCGTGCGACGGTGGATTTCGCGCCCGCGGTACAGCTCCAAGCCGCACTCTAGGCGTGCTGATCATGCTCTCTCTCTCTCTCTCTCTCTCTCTCTCTCTCTCTCTCTCTCTCTCTCTTCCGTACTCTATACTAGAAAATGTAACCATTAGGTGCACCTAATTGGAGTATATCTCAAAGACTAAAACTCATCTTCTTTCGTTTTCCACTCTTTCGCAAGCTAGGGAGTTCAAACAGTACGACGCAGATTTCTCTTTCGGCTGTGTGCCGGACCAACAGAAGATGTGTTCTTTTTCCAAAAGGCTTCCGTCTCCGTACCAGACACTTCGAAGTGTCTTTTGATGTGTGCTACCTTATCCTTCGGACCAGAAAGCAAAAAAGGAGCATCTTCTATTTGACCAACATTACAAATTTGCATGCTGCCAGCTTAGTTAGATGTTGCTACGTAAACCTGCGTTGATTATCAGCTAGTAGTATCAGATCACATATGAGTGGGCGAATAGGAAATATCCACTTGGAATCGAAGATTTGGTAGCTAGGATGATGGAGTTTGAAGAGCGGAGACGGCATTGACCTAGATATGATTATCTGTGCGATGATGCTCTTCTGGTCTTGATAACCACGTGGGCTGGAGAGATGCCAGCCAGGAAAATGCCAATGGATCCATCAGCAGTCGTCACCAAGCGACAAGGAGTGGATCGACGAAATATTGGAGAAGAATGTAGAGCCCATCATCGGTCTGCACACGTATCGGCCTTGGCCCTCTGTTTTCTGGTCTGGTAAAGGCACGACTGCGATGTCGACGATTGCTACTAATCTGTGAAGCTTCCAACAAAACAAACAAAAGCGCCTGTTACTTAAGACTAATGAGAATCGCCGTGTCAATAACTTTGGAATTTTTTTAAATTAATAACTTTGGACTTATATGAACATCTTTATTCTCACTTCTAACAAACTTGTTCCGATCCTATGGAATTTTTTTCTCCTTTCGTAGCGTTTCAGAGGAAAATTTCCTTTCCCACACCGATTACATATATAGGATTGGAAACATCCACCGCAAGCTCATTTTTTGGCGGAACCCCGAGGCGAGACGTTGGCTGACATGCATGTTGGGGGTATGAAAGCCAATAAAATATGCATAGACAAAAGAAATAGATGCCTGTCCTTTTTTTTTTTTTGCACATGTCCTTGCCCGTAGGATTCGGGATGTTTTCCGATAGCTTTTCTTCCGTCTATCCGAACGCTCGTCGCTATGGTTTTCTTTTTTTTAGAGAACTGCATATGTATTACACAAAGAACGAGTACAAAGACTCGAGCAATACAGAACAATTAACATACGCAGGAAGCATAGCTACAGAGGAGAACAACGCCGCCGCCGACGCCGGAGACGATGAAGCCGAACCACCTTCTTACCTTTACCCGAGAGCACCTCCGCACATGGAAAAGGCCGCAGAAGCCGTCCGCCACCCGGTGAGGAAACCTCGCACGATGAACGCACACGGCCAACGCCCTCCACAGCCTGCAGCACCACCTTCCATCGGCCACCAAACACGGCGAAGCCAGCAGGGTCTCCTCGCAAACGCCGCTTCGACCTCCTACACACCACCACCCCAGCTCCACACCGCCGCTGGAGGACACGCCGGCGTGACGACGACAAAGCCGGGGGACCTGAGTCCCAGAGCCCCAGGTCAACGGCGCTGCCCCGTCGAGCCAAAGCAGGGGCCTGGATCGCCCGAGGAATCTGAAGATCCGCGAACGCCAGGACGACGGCGAGCGCCCCGCTGCACATGCACCAGAGAGGGGAAGCGCCGCCCCCAAAACCACCGCCGACCACGCCACCACCTCCACAGCGCCGCCGGCAGGAACGCCCTCTAACCCAACACTATGTACATGGCGAGATCCGGGGATTCCCAGCCTCCCACTGCCGGAGCAGCCGCCGGAGACGGAGGAATCCCACGGATCGCCGCCGCGCTAGGTGGATTTGACGACGAGCTCTCAAAAATCGCCCCTGAGCACGTATTTCTTCAAGTTCCTCTATTTTGCACATCTGTGTTCCGAACTGGCCCTCAGTTGCATAGGAGGTGAAGGGGACTATTTTCCAAATGGAACATAACAAGTCTCTCGAGACACGTTGATTCTTGGCTGAGTTTTATAAAAACAATGCTAGGATACAGTCAAAATTGATTTGTTTGCCTTATTTGATGATTTTCTGAGTGGCTCATTTCCCTTGCATCAGCTGAATTTTTTGTATGATTACGTTACTAAAGAAAAAATGCAATCTAATTCCAACATAATTGTCCTGTTTGTCTTCTCAATTTAGTTTAAAAAAATTCACCAAGGTGGGAACCAATCGTATTGTGTCCATTGCACATAAGGTTGTTAGACCCACACAAACTACCTTTATGCTAGGGTGAAACATCCTAAAAGGGGTGGTTGTCTTGAATAACACTATCCATGAGCTTTAGTAGAACAAAATGGGCGGCATCACTTTTAAGGTTGATTTTTATAAGGTCTATGATAAGGTTAAATGGCCTTTCATCCAACAAACGCTATACATCAAAGGGTTTTCACCGTTATGGCGTGACTGGATTATGAAGTTTGTTCGGGTAGGGGGATGTTCAGGTGAATGATAACATTGGACATTATTTTGAAACTAGGAAGGGCCTAAGACATGGGATGTTATGTCTCCAACTGGCTAAGGAGGATGAACAAGTAAGTGGTCTTATTTCTCATCTTTTTTTATGCATAAGACAGTGGGAAAGGCCCCCACTGTGTCGTTTTTCATTTATATAAAGCAGGCCACATATTTATTTCTTACTTGGTAGCATCAGTTTTAAAATTTTCTTATGGATCCTTAGGCTCATGATATATGGACTTGATTTGACTTATAACATCGTCACTTAATTTCCATTCGTTGGCATAGCGTAGTGCCCCCCTTTTTTTTGTCATTTTTGTATGTGTTTTGTCCATCTTTATTTGAGATGAAAAATTAGTCATGACTAAAGACTTGGTATATCTCATGTTTCTATGAGCTCTCGGATGATAAGAGGCGTGAAGATCGAGCGTGATAACTAGACTATGAAACGAACTGTTTTGGCGTGTATGGATAGTGCGGTTGATTGTCAATCTATTCTTCCTATTTTTCCCCGGAGCAGTTACAACGTGAAAAGAAAGTCACGTTGGTTGGAAACGAAGACAAAACAAATATGGAATCTCGCAAAATGACAGAAGTGAAGACAAGAAAATAAAGAGGGAGCAAAACGGTCTTCCCCCGACGGCCCCACCTAGGCCAAAACGTCACCGCCGTCGCTGAGCGTACACAGCCCGCGACGCCGACGCCGACGGCGACGACCGACCGACGAGGGCCGCTGCCGGTAGCAGCCGCGTGGACCTAGCTCCGCCTCCGGTCCCGTGCGAGGATTGCGGCGGCCGGAGTTGGGGGAGTTGACCGTGTGGGGCTTGCTCCGTCCGGAACGTGCCTCGTCGCCAGTGCAGTTGGGTGTCGGTATCGTCCACGCCGCCCGCCCGGGTCCAATCATTTCTTTCTTCCACGCCCACGGGCTTCCGCTGCAGCAGATCCATAATACGGATCATGCAGAGTTTGTAGGGAGTCAAGCCAAGCGACTGGGTAGCTAGGGATGCAAATGGGCAAGTGTGTGCAGTTCCAGACGTCGAGACTGCAGACTGATGGCAACTAGCTAGGCACAAATATGCCAATCCGTTTCCCCCTAATCCAACTGGAATCTAGGCATCAAATGACCGGTTGCACTTGCACATGCAATCAAGCACGCTCGCCTCTCCGACGGCTTTGAAAAGCCAGCGGTCCTTGCCGACTTGCCCGACGGCAACGTGATTATCTAGCTTCACCTGGCCCGAGATTGATCGGCCGTATCTATCTAACCGATGCAGCAGCAGCGCCAGTAATTCAAGGAGGACGGACGTCAAGTCAAGTGCCACCAAGATGGGCAACTCATCCTGGTCACTCGATCACGCTATATATTTCGTCATGTGTACGGCCAAATTTGAGGCACGTACTCCCTCCATTTTTTAATATAAGATGTTTTAGATCTTATATTAAAAAATGGAGGGAGTACGTGCGTGAACCGTGCCTCAGTCAAAGTATCCATCGCCACTTGCATGCACGAGACTACGCGACCGCGCGACGGGAGCATGCATGCAACCACCCAATAAGAAATTTTCAATCCTGTGTGAACACCGTCAACAATATAAATATGGAAAACTATTTTGATCACACATTCTTCATGCCCTCGAACGAAGAGATCACCTGATTTAACCGTTGACAATAAGTTATTTATATATCTTAGATCTTTTATTGTCCTGGAGGTTTGATTAACAGAGTATGTCGATCATTCTTTGACATGATCGAGATAGAAATCAAATCTGCATTGGTTTTGAGAATGAGAAAATGATGATTGTGGACCTTTCTTCGGTGGCCGATTGCGGACTCTGCCAATGTCGTTTTAACAAATCATAATTGTATATGTGCCAATCCTCATATGACGATCCAACTTCTCAAAATATGTCCATCAATCAAAATGAAAGTAAGTGCCAGTATTCGTGTTATATATATGCCAATGATGTTACTATATTTGAATTGTTATATACATTTCATATATAATATGTGCTTTTCAATTTGATTCTGGCAAGTGGCAAATTTGATTCTGGTAAGTGCCAGTATTCATGTTATATATGCCAACGATATTACTATATTTGAATTGTTATATACATGTCATACATAATCCATGTTTTTCAATTTGTTTCTGGCAATACATACCGAATGATGTTGTTTTGGGGAAAGAGATGCAATAATCTCACATTCTATGCATTTTCTTCAGAATTATCTCGAGTCTTTGCAGGGTCGGCGGATGAAAAAACATTGCCATGACAGAAAAACGAAAAATTGTCCTTGTTTTTTATTCCTACTACCTATTTCACAGTGCAAGTTAAAATAAATGTTAATGTGAGTTATCTTGAAAAATCAAAAATTTGCGCTTGGTTTATCATAGCAAGAGATAATGAAGGTGCACTTTTATGCTCGGTTTGGGAATTTAAGCCTAGATGTCGTAATGCATAGTTGGGTGAATCTATTGCTGATTTAATGAAATTTAAGCATGGTTCGGGCTATACAACGAATAACCTAATCACCGGGACAGGCTGCGCCTCTGTTAAGAATTTTTTTGTTGACTTTCTCAGGACAGATCGTCGTCGACTGGCTAAAAGTAGGAGGACTAATAGAGTAGCTCATGCTCATGGCATTGCTCATTATGGTCGTAGGGAGTTGCCATAGTTGAAATCTCTTACATCCAGGCTCCAGCACCGTGAGAACTAGAGAAACCTACTCAATTTTAATAGCAGTTGTGATTTGTGAACTGAGCTTACATATTGATGCCAGCATGCCATGGAGAGGGTGCAGAAGTCAGTGTAAACAACCGGTCGCCCGTTGACAAAAATCTTTCCAGCGATCGATGTCACCACCACGTGGCAACGACCCGGACTATATATTATATGCTGAAGATTAACAATATATTTTATGCTGAAGATTAACAATACTAACTATATATAATGGCGTGAAGATTCCGCGCGCTCTCAGCGCGCCTGACACTGTAGCGTAGCACTGTAGCGTGCTACAGTATCTACAGTGTCTACAGTTTTTTTTTTTTGCAAAACATCCCTCGCTTTTTTGGCAAAACTTTTTTTTGACAAAACAGTCCTGCGTTTTCCCACAAATTTTGAAACGGCTCTCTGATCTAATCGGCCCTCTGCTCTACGGTACACACGTCTCCGCGTCGTCCGAACCAGATCCGATACCCCTATCTTCAGTTCAATCGGTTATTTAGCTCACACATAAATAGCACAATACTAGACCACACAATATACAGACATTTTCTACAAATAAATTTGTTTCTCCATCCATATGTGTTAGTGTATTTTCGGACGAAATTTACATTGCGGCGTCATTTTCCGACAATAGTTCATTTTTCTCTTGGCAACATCCTCGACGTGCACAACAATATTACTTCAGATCCTCTTTTCTTAATTTCTATATATTTGAAGCTTCCATTTCGCTGAATAATTGGAGAAAATTAATGGATTTAATTTAAAAATGCTCATATAATATATTTCATATGATTATGGAGTTAAATTAAATTTTAAGGCAAATTGTTTAACATTTAGAGATAATATAACTGAAGTCACTCCGATTATTCAGATAAATCTAATAAATGCTAAAAATGGTTAATATTTGGAGATAACCACAGTATATTTCCTCTGATTATGGTGCTAAATAAGAAAATTATGGCAAAATGGAACCATACTTGAACATTTAAATTAGGCCAACATATTTGGAGATAATAAAACTTGAAACTCTCTAATTATGCATTTTAATTTAAAAAAACGCTGATTAAACGAATATTCGAACTTAACTTTCTCTGATTGCGTAGTTAAATTTAAACAATGCTTGATTAGCTCCATATTCGTACAAAACACACATTCATTTCCTCTAATGATGTATTAAATTTAGTAAATACTAATACAACACACTTCCTCTAACATATTTACGGCGCGAAACAAACATATTTGATCAATTTAACTTATGAAGTCAAATTACAAATTCATACCAATCAATTTAATTTATGAAGTCAAATTACAAATTCATACCAAAATACAAGTACTTCGAAATACCCTAAACGATAAACTCCTACAGACTTCAGCATTTTTACAACAGGTGCGGCGTATCGCCGCCCCCAGATACCTAGTTGCAGTAATAGAGTAGTGGTATTATATATGCCACGCGCACAGGTGGATTACTCGTTAGTCGTGTGATCGCGTCGACTTGCACGAGAGGTGCGACGAAGCATGTGGCGTGTGCCATCACGTTCGTCCACGATTAATCGTACGTACAGTCTCTCGTTAGTCTTTCTCACAAACATTTCGTACATGAATTTCCAGCATTGAAGAAGTCTAAGAAAAATCAAAGCTGTATATATACGGAGCAAGCTTTTGGAAGAAGCTAGCTAAGCCCTATATATACGGATCGACCGCGCCGCCGGCGGGCCACACCGCCTCCCCCGGCCGCGCCGCCTCCTCCCCTCCTCCTCCCCTTCCCTCGCCGCGTCCGGGCCGCCCCTGCGGTGGCCGGCACTGCCAAGTGTACCAGCCTAAAACCCTAGAGCGACCGCGCCGCCAGCGGGCCGCGCCACCTCCCCCCGGCCGCGCCGTCTCCTCCCCTTCCCTCGCCGCGTACGGGCCGCCCCCGCGGCGGCCGGCGCGGTTCCCAAGTTCCCTGCTCTCGTCGCCTCCTCCCTACCTGTCCCCTACCGCCGCCGTCGGCGTGCGCCGCCGAGCTCTGCTCGGGCGTGGCCGGCGGCGGCTGTCCTCTTCCCGCGTGTGTTGGATGCCTCGCGGGGCGGCTATCCTCCGACGGCGGTGTACTTCGGGCGGCGGCGACTCGGCTCCGGCCGGGGTAGCAGGACGGCGGCGCCACGAGCTTGCAGCGGGGCGACGCAGTGCAGCGGACGGCGGCGTGCAGGAGTCGGCCGGCTGGCCCATGCGGCCCAGATTTGGGCCCGCCGGGCCCATCTGGGTCAGGGCGGGCCGGTTTGACATGCGGCGCGTTTTGCAGATGAAGGGGAGGTGGAGGATGCAGGTGCAGCGGCAACGGCGACCGACCTTGTTGCAGCGTGGCGGCGAGCTTCACGGACCCGTTTTGGGACCGACCGGACTCCATTAGGACTGGTATGCCCCCGTGGGGGATTTACGGGCCCGTTGGGCTCGGCCGGACCTAACAGAGACTGGTGTGCTCTGTTGCCCCGTCCGGTCGACTACCGTCCTTGGCGGTGGAGGTTGTTCCCTCCCGCTCGGCCGCGGTACTGCTGAGCCCGGTTCATACTCCTCACCTCCGTCTTGCAGACAGCTTGACAACTACTTCGGTGAGACGACGACGGTGGCTTCGGATTCGATGGCGCATGTTGGTGGGCGGCTAGTCTGCTGGTGTCGAGGCTCGTCCTCGCGGGGCTCCTGTGCTAACGATCGACCGGGTTGTGGATGGGGTTTTCGGGAGAAATCCTTGTCGGTTCGTCTGACACTGACGCGGTGCCACCTCCGGGTGGCATCTTCCTTCCTGAAGGGCGTCGTGGCTACCCTTCGTCCGCTTCCCTGTGCCGGGGGAAACCCTAAGACCTGTTATGGTCCGGGCAGCAGCGTGGCTTTCCTTCTTGAAGGTGCTACTTGGTACTCGTCGATTGTTGCTAGTTAGGAGCGTGGTGGTACTTTTCGGAGAGGGTGCATCGAGTGTGGGTCGCCGTCTTAGTCAATCCTGCTATGTCTCCATTTTTTTTCTCTTTTCTTGTCTTTGGGTGTTTGTCTGCTGCCGCCCCAGCATTTCGTGTTTGTCGGTTGTATCGGTTGGTTGCTATATTTATATAGCGGGGCTACGGCCTATTTCGTCTATATATACGGATCAACAATATTATTTTCCTTTACAATTTATGCGTTGTGTCCCGAAATTAAAGAGGTGATCGAGAGTAGGCGTTTTCAAAGCTACATTGGGTGGAAATTGGAAATCTGGGGCTGGCGGAAGGGGAAGGTCAGATCGAGCTGGTGTGTCGTTGCCCACGTTGTACGGTTAGAAAAATGGAAGATCGATCGGGCCCTGAGGTGGATCTGGTCTTCGTGTAGTCACCTGCAACGGGACTTGGACAGCTCTACCGATTCTTGCGTCGCCACACACTAACTACGTGTCCCAATTGATTAAGCAATTAGTTAACACCCGGTTAGACCAAGCTAATTAACCATCTAAGGTTTTGTTTATCACGGGCAAGACAGCTGTGTCCTCTTCTGTTGTGGAGATAATAAAAATTGCACGTTAAACGTCTAGCTACTCGCTTGATATAGTAGAGCATCATAGTAGGAACGTTACTGGCTTGAGCTGGTACATTATAATCCCAGGCCAGGAGATCGCTCTTTAATCGGTCCTCATTGACTTGCTGTAAACAGGAAAAATGAAAGTCTTCTTGGCTCTCATCAGGTAGGAAATTCTAGAGGGAGAAGAGGTGCATCCGTTAATTATCGAAGATATCATGCTGTGGATTACAATTAGTCGAGGCTGGCTATCAGATGGTGATGTGATGGAGAGGTGATATGCTGTGTGTGTGAACTAGGCGTGCAACGGTGGATTCCGCGCCTGCGGTACGGCCCCAAGCCGCACGTCTTCCACGGCTGATTTCTTAGACCGGAGCTTTAAATTTTTGACACACACGGTCGGTCGATCGATCGATTAATTGAACCCGCGTAGACCAGGAAATTAAGGAAGCACCTTGCCTACTCTACTCAACAACCTCTCTCTGTCTCCCTCCCATGCTAGAAAATTATAGCTATTAGGTGCACCTAATGTTGAGAATATAGGCAATTGTTCGATTAAATTAATCCAAGAATAAATCATGAACATGGCATACACAGTGCTAATGACATACTGAAACTTCATGATGAAACTACGTACTAGACAAATAGTAGAAACATCTACGCATATGACTAGTACTGCAAACATGGAAATAAACAGGAGAGGGATAAACATGTTATACCCTCCAGTAGGCCAGTTGGCCGTGGCAGCAGCGGAGGCTGCGGCGGCAGCGGCAGCAGCAGCGTTGGCAGTCTCTTGGGGGCGGCGGCCGCAGCAGCAGTGGCGTCCTCGTTGGTCATGATGATGATGAAGGCGACGCAGATGTAGTGGACGAAGAGGAAGTAGACGACGTAGGGGACGAAGATTGGCGAGCAGTCGCGTAGGAGACGCTCCCCAAAAACCTAATCGCCCCTCTCCCGTACAGGAAACGGAGAGGCGGGGTTTCGGAGGCCTGCTCTCCCGTCGACCTTGTACGCGGCGGACGGGATGGGATCAGCGATGGCAGCGACAGCAAAGGAACGATGGTAGCGGCGCGTGGAGCAGATGATTCTGTTCTGTGTTCGCAAGAGAGGAGCGACCTCTCCTTTATACACGCAGCGCAGGAGGCGAGAGGTCCAACAGAAACGCGTGCAATCAATTCCGTTAAGGCAAATGAATTCTGGAAACGGTCGTACTTAAGAGCACTTAAGACAGACGTTTCAACTTCGTATTCATTTCCATTAAGGAAAAACGTTTCATGACCGTTCACATTTTATTCCTGCGTGACAAAAAGAATACATCGGCTCGGCGAGATTCCCGCAACCCGCGGCGCGTCGTGACGTGTCGTGACGAGGCGAGGCGGCGAGGCGTGGCGAGGCGGGCGGAGGAGGAGGAGCGCGCGTGTGGTACACAGCCATTCTCCTAATACCTCACACCAACTCATACTAGTAGGAGAATGTCTCAGTATATAAGCTGATGCACATCTCACTAAACTAGCGGTATGGGACTAAACTCCCACCACATGCCATGACAACATGGGCCTTAGGGATTTTCAGAATTGTTAAATGGGCTAAATGGCCCAATATTTCAGCAATCCCCCACCAGATCCCAAAGACCCATGATGTTGTCATCTGTTCCAAACACTGTTTTGATATACCAGTATTTTCAGTGGAGACCCGTTAAGGTTGAACATCCACCTAGAGCAATCAGCTACACTCCTTCACAACTGACAATGGACTAGGCCTTGAATTGTCAGTTTGGCGTAAAGTAGTTTCACTGAATGTCTTACCAGTACTAGGCTGCCGAAGGCTGACCCCTCGGGTGGAGCATATTAGTCACTCCTGGCCTTTTCATGAACTTACTAGAGATCACCCTAATCTCATAGACTGTGACCAGCAGTCAGGTTCATATAGGTGTGTTCCTCCAAAGATCGCTCTGTAGGATAGCGTCTTGCTTATGCAAAGCTTTGGAACACATTAAGACATGTCAACCTGCCATACAGTTACCGAGAGTATTGCATCTCCAACGGAGTAGGTTAGTAAAAGTACTCTCCTCAGTTAACCATCAGCTTGTTTTCCCAGGTCCTACTTCACGGGATCTCCGATCACATAGGTTGGGTTACTACCATGGCAGCTCATGTGGGTTTCATCCCTATCTCCCTCGATGCATTTTCTATCACAACACGTGATAGCCCTTTAGTAAAGGGATCTGCCAGATTCTTAGCCGACTGGATATAATCCAGCGCTATTACTCCGGAGTTTCTCAAATGTCTGACAGCTTTTAATCTCATTCTTATATGTTTGTTGGACTGCATGTTGTCCTTTGAACTCTTGACCTTGGTAATCACTGTCTGATTGTCACAGTTCATAAGGATAGCCGGAACTGGCTTTTCAACCACAGGCAAGTCCATCAACAGATCTCGAAGCCATCCTGCTTCGACACCAGATGTGTCCAATGCTGTTAATTCTGCTTCCATTGTCGATCTCGTCAGGATCGTTTGCTTGCAAGACTTCCAGGAAACAGCACCACCTCCAAGGGTAAACACATAACCCGTTGTGGCTTTCATCTCATCAGCATCAGAGATCCAATTCGCATCACAATACCCCTCAAGCACTGACGGGCTTCCAGAATAGTGAAGTCCGTAGTTCTCAGTACCTTTCAGATAGCGCATAATTCTTTCGACAGCATGCCAATGAACATCACCCGGATTGGAAACAAACCGGCTCAGTTTGCACACAGCAAACATGATGTCAGGCCTTGTAGCGCTTGCTAAGTACATGAGTGAACCAATGACTTGAGAGTACCTCAACTGATCCTTAGCTGTGCCTTTGAATTTTCGAATTTGCACACTAGGATCATATGGTGTTGGAGAAGTTTTGCAGTCCGAATATCCAAAACGACTCAAAATCTTCTCAACGTAATGAGATTGCAACAGAGTAATCCCACCCTCATTATCTCTCAATAGCTTGATGTTCAAAATAACATCAGCCACACCAAGGTCTTTCATCTCAAAGTTCTGAGACAGAAAAGATTTAACCTCCTCAATGACTTTGAGGTTGGTCCCAAATATCAGTATGTCATCAACATACAAGCACAGTATAACTCCTTCGCCCCCACCATGGCGATAATATACACATTTGTCAGCTTCATTAACAACAAAACCAGCAGAGGTTAAAGTTGTATTGAACTTCTCATGCCATTGCTTAGGTGCTTGTTTCAGGCCATATAATGATTTCAGTAACTTACACACCTTTCCTTCCTGACCATCTAATACAAAGCCATCTGGCTGTTGCATGTAGATTTCCTCGTCTAGCTCTCCGTTCAGGAAAGCCGTCTTAACATCCATCTGGTGGACGAGAAGACCATGCGAGGCTGCCAAAGAGAGTAATACTCGTATGGTGGTCAGTCTGGCCACAGGTGAATAAGTATCGAAGAAATCTTCCTCTTCTTTCTGGGAATAACCCTTGGCCACAAGTCTAGCCTTGTACTTTTCAATTGTACCATCGGGCCTAAGCTTCTTTTTGAACACCCACTTACATCCCAATGGTTTACAGCCATAGGGACGTTCAGTAATTTCCCATGTTCCGTTAGCCATGATGGAGTCCATCTCGCTACGAACCGCTTCTTTCCAGTAATCAGCATCCGGAGACGCATAAGCCTCTGAGATAGAAGTGGGAGTATCATCCACGAGGTATACAAGGAAATCATCACCAAAGGACTTTGCAGTCCTCTGTCTCTTGCCCCTACCAAGGGTTTCCTCATCATCCTCCTCAGGATTTTCATCATGTGTTTGTTCATAATATTCCATCGGAATGACAGGTTCAGGAGTCTCATTAGATTCCTGTCTAGAAGTGCTTTGCATATCTCTCATAGGAAAAATATCCTCAAAGAATGTAGCATCTTTAGACTCCATAATTGTACCGACCTTCACGTCAGGTACCTCGGATTTCACTACTAGAAATCTATAGCCGACGCTGTTCTTAGCGTAGCCCAAATTAACACAGTCCACGGTCTTTGGTCCAAGCTTACGCTTTTTGGGGATCGGCACATTGACTTTCGCCAAGCATCCCCAAGTACGCAAGTATGAGAGTGTCGTTTTTCTCTTCTCCCATTTTTCATAGGGAGTGATCTCACTGTCTTTTGTCGGAACTTTATTCAGGACATGACATGATGTCAATACAGCCTCCCCCCACCATGCCTTGGATAAACCCGATGTATCTAACATGGCGTTAACCAAATCTGTTAGAGTACGGTTTTTCCGTTCAGCAACCCCATTTGACTGGGGTGAATAGGGAGGCGTCCTCTCATGAATAATGCCGTGTTCCGCACAGAAAGAATCAAACTCATGTGAGAAGTACTCTCCACCACGATCTGACCGGACTCGTTTAATTTTCTTTTCAAGTTGATTCTCAACTTCTGCCTTATAGATTTTAAAGTAGTGTAGAGCCTCATCTTTAGTGCTTAACATATATATATAGCAAAATCTAGTGGAATCATCTATGAGTGTCATGAAATATCTTTTTCCACCTTTAGTCAGCACGCCATTCATCTCACAAAGATCAGAATGTATGAGTTCTAACGGTGCCAAGTGTCTCTCCGTCGCAGCTTTATGGGGCTTGCGAGGTTGTTTTGCTTGCACACACGAAAGGCACTTAGAACCTTTGGCTAAAGTGAAATTCGGGATTAAATTCAATTTTGCTAACCGCGTCATACAACCGAAACCAATGTGACAAAGACGTGAATGCCAAACTTCTGTTTCATTAACATTCGAATGAATATTGTTCACGACTTTATTACAAAAATCAGCGAGGGAAAAGCGGAACAAGCCTCCGCATTCATAACCTTTTCCAACAAATAGTCCATATTTCGTAATAACTACTTTATTAGACTCAAATACCAACTTAAACCCTTCTCTACATAGAAGGGAGCCACTAACGAGATTCTTCTTGATGGCGGGGACATGCTGCACGTTCTTGAGCTGCACGATCCTTCCCGAAGTAAACTTCAGATCGACCGTGCCAACACCAAGAACAGAAGCACTTGCGCCATTCCCCATCAGTACGGATCCGTTCCCTGTGACCTGATAAGAAGAAAACAATGAGATGTCAGCACATACATGTATATTTGCACCCGTGTCAATCCACCAATCGTTAGACTGAAAAACTGAAAATACAGTAAACAAATTACCGTACCCGGATGCACCATTCTCATTGTTGCTCACAACCATGTTGGCAGACTTGGAGTCCTGTCCTGGTTTCTTGAACTTCTTTGGGCACTTGGGAGCCCAATGTTCCTCTGAACCACATGTGAAGCAGGCTCCCTTCTTCTTATCCTTGTTGAAGGGCTTCTTACCCTTCTTCTTGAAGTCGGTATTCTGTTGGACACTAGGTCTTCCCTTGGGCTTGTGGTGGTTGGAGTTCTTCTGTACAAAATTGGCGACAGAAGATCCCTCGTTCCCTTTTCCGTTTGAGTCCTTTGCTCTCGAGTTCTGCTCCACACTCAGATGGCCGATGACATCCTCCACTGAGAATTCACGCCTCTGATGTTTCAGAGTAGTAGCAAAGTTCCTCCAGGAATTGGGCAGCTTAGCGATTATGCATCCCGCGACAAACTTGCCCGGTAACACACACTTCAGAAGCTCAAGCTCCTTAGCGATGCACTGTATCTCATGAGCTTGTTCCAATACAGAACGGTTTTCAACCATCTTGTAATCATGGAACTGCTCTATAGTGTACATCTCGCTTCCAGCATCAGTTGCGCCGAATTTAGATTCGAGCGCCTCCCACAAGTCCTTGGCAACCCGCACATGTAAATATGCATCAACCAACTTATCTCCGATCACGCTCAGAATGGCTCCAACAAAGACGACGGTGGCATCCCTGAACGCCTTCTCCTGTTCAGGAGCAATCGTTCCATTGGGAGTAACACCGGCGACCCAGAACACGTTCATTGCAGTGAGCCATAAGGTGGTTTTGGTTTGCCAACGCTTAAAATATGTCCCCGTAAACGGGGCTGGTTTCAGTGCAGCAGCAAAACCATTGACCGAAAATTGCCTACACATATTAGGTTTTTGGATTGTTGAGAATATAGGCAATTGTTCGATTAAATTAATCCAAGAATAAATCATGAACATGGCATACACAGTGCTAATGACATACTGAAACTTCATGATGAAACTACGTACTAGACAAATAGTAGAAACATCTACGCATATGACTAGTACTGCAAACATGGAAATAAACAGGAGAGGGATAAACATGTTATACCCTCCAGTAGGCCAGTTGGCCGTGGCAGCAGCGGAGGCTGCGGCGGCAGCGGCAGCAGCAGCGTTGGCAGTCTCTTGGGCGGCGGCGGCCGCAGCAGCAGCATTGGCGGCCGCAGCAGCAGTGGCGTCCTCGTTGGTCATGATGATGATGAAGGCGACGCAGATGTAGTGGACGAAGAGGAAGTAGACGACGTAGGGGACGAAGATTGGCGAGCAGTCGCGTAGGAGACGCTCCCCAAAAACCTAATCGCCCCTCTCCCGTACAGGAAACGGAGAGGCGGGGTTTCGGAGGCCTGCTCTCCCGTCGACCTTGTACGCGGCGGACGGGATGGGATCAGCGATGGCAGCGACAGCAAAGGAACGATGGTAGCGGCGCGTGGAGCAGATGATTCTGTTCTGTGTTCGCAAGAGAGGAGCGACCTCTCCTTTATACACGCAGCGCAGGAGGCGAGAGGTCCAACAGAAACGCGTGCAATCAATTCCGTTAAGGCAAATGAATTCTGGAAACGGTCGTACTTAAGACAGACGTTTCAACTTCGTATTCATTTCCATTAAAAAAACGTTTCATGACCGTTCACATTTTATTCCTGCGTGACAAAAAGAATACATCGGCTCGGCGAGATTCCCGCAACCCGCGGCGCGTCGTGGCGAGGCGGGCGACGGAGGAGGAGGAGCGCGCGTGTGGTACACAGCCATTCTCCTAATACCTCACACCAACTCATACTAGTAGGAGAATGTCTCAGTATATAAGCTGATGCACATCTCACTAAACTAGCGGTATGAGACTAAACTCCCACCACATGCCATGACAACATGGGACTTAGGGATTTTCAGAATTATTAAATGGGCTAAATGGCCCAATATTTCAGCACCTAATTGGACAACTTTGATAACACTGTTTGCCGCTTCATGCAGGCCGGCGTCTGCAATTCTAAATCCGCTGTGTAGATGTCTCAGAGACTAAAACTTCTCTAATTTCGTTGTCCATTCTTTCGCAAGCAAGCTAGGGAGCTCCAAAAGTACAACCCAGAGTTCTCTTTCGGTTCTGTTCGATCCGGACCAAAAGAAAGAAAAGGTGCGTTCTTTACGAAAAGGCTTCCGTCTCCGTACCAGACACTTCGAAGTGTCTTTTGATGTGTGCTACCTTATCCTTCGGACCAGAAAGCAAAAAAGGAGCATCTTCTATTTGACCAACATTACAAATTTGCATGCTGCCAGCTTAGTTAGATGTTGCTACGTAAACCTGCGTTGATTATCAGCTAGTAGTATCAGATCACATATGAGTGGGCGAATAGGAAATATCCACTTGGAATCGAAGATTTGGTAGCTAGGATGATGGAGTTTGAAGAGCGGAGACGGCATTGACCTAGATATGATTATCTGTGCGATGATGCTCTTCTGGTCTTGATAACCACGTGGGCTGGAGAGATGCCAACCAGGAAAATGCCAATGGATCCATCAGCAGTCGTCACCAAGCGACAAGGAGTGGATCGACGAAATATTGGAGAAGAATGTAGAGCCCATCATCGGTCTGCACACGTATCGGCCTTGGCCCTCTGTTTTCTGGTCTGGTAAAGGCACGACTGCGATGTCGACGATTGCTACTAATCTGTGAAGCTTCCAACAAAACAAACAAAAGCGCCTGTTACTTAAGACTAATGAGAATCGCCGTGTCAATAACTTTGGAATTTTTTTAAATTAATAACTTTGGACTTATATGAACATCTTTATTCTCACTTCTAACAAACTTGTTCCGATCACACAAAGTAGGCCATATTTTATCGATAATCCAGCAATATTAGGAATTTTCTCGGTTTCTACCTCATTTCGCCTATTTAAATGACTTTATGCCTATTTTCCAAAAGTAATTTAATTTTGAACTACAAGTGTGTAATAGTTTGCTCTGAAAATTTACAAAAATCATTTTAAGATACACCAGTAGTAGTTATATCACAGAAATATCGATAGTTTTGAGAAATGCAACCTCTTTGGATGAATAGGCACGACGGGCATTTTGACCGTTTGTCAACAAAATAAAAGAAAGTGAAAAAATACTCAAAAAATGAAATCTTTTGGCATGGAGTCCTTTTATGTGTACTAGTTGCTAGGAAAAATGATAAACATGAGTTTTGACAAAGTTTTCAAAAAACTTCTTCACAAAAAGGTCAATTGCCTATAGACATGTATAAGTTTCGAGTCAAATGACCTAGATATGATCATCCTCGTGCCATAGTTAGTGATAATGTGCCCATATTTGAGACTTAGGTGTGTCTTGTTGTGACAAACAATGTTGCAGAAATGAGTTTTTTCAAATTATGTTTATAAATATCATTTTTCATTTTTTAATTGTCAAAAATGACATTTTTTGTGAAGCAAGTACAACAAATATGATGCAAAATGACACCCATCCAATTATCACACAAAGTAGGCCATATTTTATCGATAATCCAGCAATATTAGGAATTTTCTCGGTTTCTACCTCATTTCGCCTATTTAAATGACTTTATGCCTATTTTTCGAAAGTAATTCAATTTCGAACTACAAGTGTGTGATAGTTTGCTCTGAAATTTTTACAAAAATCATTTTAAGATACACCAGTAGTGGTTATATCACAGAAACATCGATAGTTTTGAGAAATGCAACCTCTTTGGATAAATAGGCACGACGGGCATTTTGACCGTTTTTTCAACAAAATAAAAGAAAGTGAAAAAATACTCAAAAAATGAAATCTTTCGGCATGGAGTCCTTTTATGTGTAATAGTTGCTAGGAATAATGATAAACCTTAGTTTTGACAAAGTTTCAAAAAACTTCTTCACAAAAAGGTCAATCGCCTATAGACATGTATAAGTTTCGAGTCAAATGATCTAGATATGATCATCCTCGTGCCATAGTTTGTGATAATGTGACCATATTTGAGACTTAGGTGTGTCTTGTTGTGACAAACAATGTTGCAGAAATGAGTTTTTTCAAATTATGTTTATAAATATCATTTTTCATTTTTTAATTGTCAAAAATGGCATTTTTTGTGAAGTAAGTACAACAAATATGATGCAAAATGACACCCATCCAATTATCACACAAAGTAGGCCATATTTTATCGATAATCCAACAATATTAAAAAAAATCTCGGTGTCTACCTCATTTCGCCTATTTAAATGACTTTATGCATATTTTCCGAAAGTAATTCAATTTTGAACTACAAGTGTGTGATAGTTTGCTCTGAAAATTTTAAAAAAATCATTTTAAGATACACCAGTAGTGGTTATATCACAGAACCATCGATAGTTTTGAGAAATGCAACCTCTTTGGATGAATAGGCACGACGGGCATTTTGACCGTTTTTCAACAAAATAAAAGAAAGTGAAAAAATACTCAAAAAATGAAATCCTTTGGCATGGAATCCTTTTATGTGTACTAGTTGCTAGGAAAAATGATAAACATGAGTTTTGACAAAGTTTTAAAAAAACTTCTTCACAAAAAGGTCAATCGTCTTTAGACATGTATAAGTTTCGAGTCAAATGACCTACATATGATCATCCTCGTGTCATAGTTTGTGATAATGTGCCCATATTTGAGACTTAGGTGTGTCTTGTTGTGACAAACAATGTTGCAGAAATGAGTTTTTTCAAATTATGTTTATAAATATCATTTTTCATTTTTTAATTGTCAAAAATGGGATTTTTTGTGAAGCAAGTACAACAAATATGATGCAAAATAACACCCATCCAATTATCACACAAAGTAGGCCATATTTTATCGATAATCCAGCAATATTAGGAATTTTATCGGTTTCTACCTCATTTCGCCTATTTAAATGACTTTATGGCTATTTTCCGAAAGTAATTCAATTTTGAACTACAAGTGTGTGATAGTTTGCTCTGAAAATTTACAAAAATCATTTTAAGATACACCAGTAGTGGTTATATCACATAACCATCGATAGTTTTGAGAAATGCAACCTCTTCGCCGTTGGGGAGGGAGAGATGGGGATCGTCGCCGTCGGTGCGTGCGTCGCTCGCTTGGGGAGAGAGATGGAGCGCGTGCGTCTGCGTGTGGGGAGAAAAAGGATGGAGCGTGCGTGCGTGGCTTTCCCGGAAGGAACGACGTGCGTGCGTGGCTTGGGAAGGCACGTGGTGGGACCCACCCACGTCCGTCCGCGTCAACGCGTCCCCGCGGCGCGAGCGAGCGCTCGCTCGCGCAACAGGTAGCCATCCTCGGCTGAAGCACTGCTGCTGCATGCCTGATCTGATTGATCGGCAACGTAGCGTCGCGAGTCCACATGTACAGCAGCAGACTCGGATCTCCCCCGTTTCTTAATCACCCTTCGACAGAAGCGAGACGTGCTCTGTTTGGCGACTTGCCGATAATGGCATTTTTCTGATCTCATCTTCCTCCCCAGTTTTTTCCTTCCAATTTCTTCACCACGTCTGATTCCTCCTGCTGATTCTCCTCCTCGGCCTTCTTTCCATCCACACCATCTTTTCCCCCTTCGTTTCCCCCTGTTTATCTCAAGTTTGTCGCCGCCGCTTTTCTTTTGTCAACTGTGCTAAGCTGATTTGTTCTCAGTCTTGTCTCACGGGGATCGTGTCTCACGTGATAGCGGTGGGATGGCGCTGGCTCCGGCCACAGAGAACCTCGTGGCTCCTCGGGGGGTGCGGATTGAGTGCGGCGAGCAAGGATTTTCCGAGTGGAGCAACTTCAGAAATCGTGCTTTGGGTATTCTCCGGAAATCAAGTAATCAACGAAAGTGCCTGGATGTGATGCGTGGGAAGGCAAGAAACTTGTTGGGCCTGGATTTTGGAGGGGAGAAGGTCGATCTTGTCCTGAAGGATGGAGAGGATGGATCAGCTCGGCCGGCGATCTCGTCTTCCCAAGGCGAGTTGAAGCAGGACGTGTGGCAAGGGCAGGCGGAGGAGTTCCAGTTTCAGGTGCCTCAGTCTCAAGTTGAGGTAATCAGTAATGGTGTATGCAGATTAGTTGCTCTGGAATCAACGCCTTGGACTGCAGCTGGTGCTCTGAATATTTCTATGAGTGAAACACAGCTCAAGGCAATGAAGATTGTACACTTTAGAGGATCTTTGGAAGGTGGTCGGTATGTCAAAGGTGGGCATGGCAGCGGAAGTTCTCGCAGTCGCAGATATGGTTTCAACTCACAAAAGGGGAGATCTGGTACTGATGGTGAAAATTGGTTTGTGTGGCGAAGGCTCGGTGCTACTGATGGTGCTGTTGGTTTGTGTGGCGAAGGCTCAGCAAAAGTTGGTCCTCAAGTTGGGTCTGGTCTGATTCCAGCTAGAGGAGATGCTCGCACTATTGCTCCACCCTCAACTGAAGGTGTGACTGTTGATGATGATGTTCTCAGCACCGACTCAAACAAGAAGCAGCGCACTACACCTACTCGATCGGCGGATCAGGCGGAGACTGCTACGCAGTCCCGCCAGACGCAATGAGTCTATTGGCGTGGCACTGTCGCGGCTTAGGGTCGGACGCGACAGTGGGTGAACTTCGCTGGTTAGTGAAGACTTTCCGACCTGAGATCCTCTTCTTGTCTGAAACTAAGATGTGGGATACCCGTGCAAAGAACTTTATGTGGTCTCTGGGTTACACAGGTTCTTTTGCTGTCAGTTGTGAGGGTCTCTCTGGAGGCCTTGCGCTTTTTTGGAAGCAACCTTTCTCTATTACTCTCCGTGGTTTCAACTCTCATTGTATTGATGTGACTGTTTCTGCGGATGATATGATGGAATGGCGTGCTACCTTCGTGTATGGTGAGCCGAGGCGGGAACTCAGACATGAATTCTGGGATTTGCTCCGTCGGTTGCGTCGTGAGTGGAATGGCCCGTGGCTATGTTGTGGTGACTTCAACGAAGTTCTTACCCAAGACGAGCACTTTGGTTCCCGTCAAAGATCTGTTGCTCAGATGGAGCTTTTTCGTGAATGTCTGGATGTATGCAATCTGGTGGATCTTGGGTTCTCAGGTCCCAAGTTTACCTAGACTAATCGACAAGATGCTCAGTGCAATGTTCGTTGTCGGCTAGACCGGGCTGTAGCAAATTCTACTTTCTCGACGAAGTTTGTTAATTGTTCTGTGGAAAATGTGATCACCTCTTCCTCTGATCATTATGCAGTGCTTGTGCAGCTGGTGGCAAAACCCATGGGCAGAGAGGCTGGCCCGGCTCAACACACCTTCCGCTACGAGGCTGCTTGGAGGAGGGCCGAGGATTATGTTGGTATGGTGGAATCGGCCTGGTCCCCAAGTGTGGATGGGTCGAACCCTCTACAGAACACATGGTCCAGCCTTTCCAGGCTGGCTGGGTCAATGAGTAAGTGGAGTAAGGCCTCTTTTGGATCTGTTCGGAGGGAGATTGCTAAGCTCGAACGAAGACTCAAAGTTTTGCGTAACATTCCCGTCGATGCTGCTACGATAGCTGAAGAGAGGGATGTGGAGAAGCAATTGTGTGAGCTTTTCGAAAGAGAGGAAATAATGGCTCGACAAAGGTCTAGAGTGGAGTGGTTACGTGAAGGTGACCGCAACACGGCGTTCTTCCATGCGAAGGCCTCAGCCCGAAAGAAAACTAATCGGATCAAGGCTCTGGTGAAGGATGATGGCACTCTATGTGATAATCAGAATGGGATCAAAGGTATGGTTCATCATTTCTATGAGGATCTGTTTTCATCAAATCATTCTCTATCGATGGATCCAGTTCTTGAAGCTATCCCGGGTAAGGTGGATGATCGGATGAACGCTGAGTTATGCAAACCTTATACCAATGCAGAGATTAAGGCTGCATTGTTCCAGATGGGACCAACCAAGGCTCCTGGCCCCGACGGCTTCCCTGCTTTGTTTTATCAAACTCATTGGGATCTTATTCAGGGTGAAGTGTGTGATGCTGTTCGAGGCTTTCTTGGTGGCGTGGATATTCCTGAAGGTTTTTGTGACTCAGTCATTGTCCTAATACCAAAGGTCTCCAATGCCAAACACTTGTCCAAATTTAGACCAATAAGTTTGTGTAATGTCATACAAGATTGCGTCTAAAGTGGTGGCGAATAGATTGAAGGTTCTCCTACCTGAAATTGTTTCGGAATACCAGAGTGCTTTTGTGCCAGGGCGGCTTATTACTGACAGTGCCCTCATCGCATATGAATGTTTGCACACTATTCGTCACCAGAAAAACAAGAGCCCTTTCTTTGCCTTGAAAGTTGATATGATGAAGGCATACGACCGTATTGAATGGCAGTATCTTCATGGCTGCCTAGTGAAGTTGGGTTTTGCTCCTCGGTGGATTGATTCAGTGATGAGGTGTGTCACTTCTGCGAGGTATGCAGTGAGGGTTAATGGGGAGCTTACTTCTCCGGTGGTGCCATCTCGTGGTATTCGACAGGGAGATCCTATCAGCCCATTTTTGTTTCTCTTATGTACGGAGGGTTTATCCAGTCTACTGCAAAAAAAGGAGAGTCTTGGTGTGCTACAAGGATTACGCAATGGTCGACAAGGCCCTTCTATATCCCACTTGCTTTTTGCAGATGACTGTGTTTTCTTCGCACGAAGTGATAACAAAAGTGTTGACGCACTGAAATCAACCTTGGACATGTACTGTGAGGCATCTGGTCAGAGCGTAAATCTGGCGAAGTCCTCGGTTTTCTTCGGAAAGTCTTGCCAGGAGTCAGTCAAGCTGCAGGTTAAAACACAGATTGGTGTTGACAATGAAATTCTAAAGGATTTTTACCTTGGCATGCCAACTGAAATTGCAAGGGCGGTAACGTCCTCGTTCAAGTTCCTCTCTGACAAAGTCTGGAAGAGTGTTAACAGCAACTCGGGAAGGCCCCTCTCCCGTTTTGGAAAAGAAGTGTGGCTGAAGTCGGTGGTTCAGTCCATTCCAAACTTCGTGATGAGTTGCTTTCAAGTCCCAGTTGATAATTGTGACAAGATGCGAGCTAGTATTGCCAATCATTGGTGGGGTTTCGAGGACGGCAAGAGGAAGATGCATTGGAGGTCTTGGGAGTGGCTGTCCTCTCCGAAATCTATGGGAGGCCTAGGCTTCAAGGATCTTGTGTTGTTTAACCAAGCCATGCTAGGGAAGCAATGTTGGAGGTTGCTCACCCAACCTGAATCCCTATGTGTTAGGGTGCTTAAGGGCCGTTACTACCCTGACTCTGACTTCCTGTCAGCAAACAAACCGAAGTCCTCTTCTTACACTTGGAGGTCCATTCTGTTTGGGCGTCAAATTCTTCAGAAAGGACCGAGATGGGGAATTGGTAGTGGTGACAGCGTTGATATAATGTCAGATAATTGGATTCCTGGCTTTCCTGCAGGGACGTTTCAGCCAGCTAATCCACTATCTGAAAATGCAAAGGTAAGTGTGTTGATGGATGTTTCTGCTATGAAGTGGGATTCTGACAAGGTTAATTTCCACTTTCATGACAACTTGGCAAAGGCGATTGTTCAGATTCCGATCAGCAAGAATGGGGGGGCAGACTTTGCTTCTTGGCCTTCAGATAGGTTTGGTACTTATACCGTCCGATCGGCATACAATCTCTCAAGGTCTGAATCTTTCTACGAGAGAAGAGGCAAGGTGGGGCAGGGAGCCAGCTCTGACCGCGGCTCCGAGGAGAAGAGCTGGAAGGCTCTCTGGGCTGTGCAGGCACCAGGTAAAATGAAAGTTGTGTTGTGGCGTATGGCGCATGACTGCCTGCCAACAGGTCACCAGTTGGTCCATAGAAACATCTCCGCTGATGGTATGTGCGTGTTCTGTGGGCAACTTGAGAGGGTTGAGCACATATTCTTGTTCTGCCCGTTTGCCCGATCAGTTTGGGAGTCCGTGAAGAGTCTATTTCCTCTTCGTTTATGCCGGAAGCAAATGACTAATGCAAAACAGTGGATATTTGATTTCCTGGAGCGTGAAAATGCTCTCAGTACTACAGTTCTGGCTATCACTTGTTGGCATATCTGGGAAGCTCGTAATGATGTTCGTAACAATGAGGGCAAAATGCACCCAGATCGAGTGGCAACCAAGATTGCTTCGTATGTGGATATGGTGGTACAGCACTGTTTCAAGTCAAAACAGGCTGGGCGTGCTGACGTCCATCAGGTTTCTTCTTGGTCCCCTCCATCTAAAGGTGTCTTGTCCATGTGTGTGGATGCAGCTCTGTTTCCGGAGGATCGGCGCATGGGATGGGGAGGAGTACTGCGTGATCATGAAGGCAAGATCATTTTGTCATGCTTGGAAGGGCTAGACGAATTTCCTGGTCCCGAGTTGGCGGAGGGTTTGGCGATTCGTCGATCTCTGATGGTTCTTCGTGACCATGGTTTCAAGAACTGCATTATTGAGTCAGACTGCTTGACAATGGTCAGGCGAATTGATTCAGTTGTCTTTGACAGGTCTCATGTAGGCACGGTGGTGCGAGACATCAAAGCTCTGTCCTCAGGCTTTGACTCGCTTTCTTTCAAGCATATCAGTCGTTCTCTGAATGTTGTAGCGCATCATTTAGCTAGAGCCTCTGTGCAATCTAGTTGTAATCTTTCTTTTCCAGTTATCCCGGTTGTTTCTAGGGTTGAACAATGTTCTGATGTGATTTGATAAATAAAGTGGGTATTCTGTGTCAAAAAAAATCACCCTTCGACATCTTTTATGCTACTCCGGACCGGAGGGAGTAGCCTTAATGGGCCACTAATTAACCTTTTTTTTAAAATGGATATTAATACTTTGTTTAGCTCCAGGGTTGAGGAAGGTTAGCCGTAGGGTCAACATGCGTAGGGACCGGTTCCACGAAACCTCCTCTCCCCATTGGGCGGAGCCGCTCCACGTGGGCAAAACGTCAATCCCCTTGACCCGCTCGGCCCCACCGGACAGGGACCGACGAGAGCAGGCACACACAACTTCTTTTTCTCCTTTTTCTGGGCGTCATTTTCGGATAAGAGAAGCACAGTGCTGCTAAGTCGGGGATTGGCAGGCATTTAGGATCCATCTAGGCATCATATTCCTACCTTTCCGAAGAAACTGTGTGTGCGTGCGTTGTGTGGGAACGGTCCAAGATGCGCTCGCTGCTCAAGTCCTAAACAAGCTGGAGTAGCTTCCTCCTGAAAAGTTGCACTCGTCCGTGCTTTTTGATTTGATACTCTCTGCTGGTTTGCATGCTAGCTACGCTCGCTAATTCCTAAACAACACTCACCCTGCTTTTAAACACCCCTCAATCTGCACGCATCTTTGATTTTTTTTCTTCCAGATTTACTATATACTTCGAAAACTATTAAGTAGAAATTCGCTAGATTATTTCTAATATGTTTTAATTAAAACTTACTCTTTCATGTAAAATTTGTGCATATCTTCCATATTGATCTTCACAACTATAACCTTTTTGTCACAAACAACGAAGCGGTCCGAGCAAAGGAGAACTATATGTCAAACATGTCACTCCTTAAAAGAGCACTACAACATTGACCTCATCCTTGATCTCATATGAATAGCGGACATGTTGGTGGTGAGGACCATAACATAACATGATTGACAAGATATCATGGTTGTGAAGTTTTGCTTGGTCAACAATTCGACAACGAAAATCCTTATCTCTTTGGTGTTGCCTTTTCTTGTATTTGCTCGGTTTCATGCCTATTAATTACAACGTTAATCTGTGTCGAAGATTTTATCGAAAATAATGTTCTTACTGATTTCCCGGACTCAACATCCAAGAGATGCATGCAACCTAGGTGGCTAGGTGGATGGAGGATGTAGAGGTATATGACGAAGGAAGGTCGTGTTCCTATGAGGACGTTGATGCTTGGTTTTTGATTGAATTACTTTCTTACTTGACAGCACTAATTTTAAATTTGTCATGGAACCATAGGCTCATAATATATGGATTTTATTTGACTTATAACAATCATCACTTTATTTTCATTTGTCGGCATGGCATTGTTTCCCTCTTCTTTTTTTTTTTTGGCATATATGTGTTTTATTCATCTTGATTTCAGATGAAATTTTAGCCATGACTAATTACTTGGTATAACTCATGTTTGCATGAGCTTGAATCAACATGTGTGAGCATGATAAGAGGCGTGAAAATCAAGCGTAATAACTAGACTATCAAACAAACTGTTTTGGCGTGTATGGATACTGTGATTGAGTGCCCATTGACGGAGTGAAGGTTGATCAAGAAACCGACCTGCCTAGTAGTATGGATACATCCACTTTTGTACAAATAAAAGACAACTAATTTAGAACGGAGGGAGTAGATGTGAAAGGAAAGTAACGTTTGTAGGAAACAAAGACAATACACACAGACACAGTACATATATAACTGTAGCCTTGTACAGACTGTAGAAGGACGGAATCTCGCAAAATGAGAGACGTGAAGACAAGAAAACATAAGAGGGAGCAAAACGGTCTTCCCCCGACGGCCCCACCCACCGAGGCCTGAGCGACGCCGACCGACCGACCGACGAGGGCAGCCGGTAGGAGCTGCGCCTGTGACCGCGCGTCGACCTCTTCCCGGCGTAGTCTTCTGTCCCCACCCACCAGCGAACCGTGCTTGGATTTCGCCCCCGATTCGTGTCCGGCCGGTATATGCAGTTGGGTGTCGGTATCGTCCACGCCCAGGTCCAATCATTTTTTCCACGGGCACGGCAGATCACACGCAGAGTTTGTAGGGAGTCAAGCCAATGGAGTGGGTAGGGATGGGCTACCAGTTGCATGCATGAGACTGATGGCAAATATGCCCCTCCTTCCGTTTTCCCTACAACTGATGCATGCGTGTTGGAATATAGGCGTCGAATGACCGGCCGGCCGGGTGCACCTGCAATCAAGCACGCCGGCGTTGAACAGCGGTCCTTGCGTGACGGTAACGTGATTATTAGCTTCACGCCTTCACCCGACCCGAGAATCATCGGCCGTATCTTTCTAACCGATGGAGCAGCAGCAGTAATAACTCAAGGAAGTCAACTGCCGCCAAGATGGGCAACTCATCCGGCCCGGTCACTCCTAGCACGGCCGGTCCCGTCAGATCGATCACGCTATATATATTAGGGCGAATAGCTCCTATGCGACGTTTTTCATGCCAATCGATGCACAGCGACGATGTTGGTTGAAATAGCTCGCGTGCGACACCACCTCGCTGCTGAAATAGCTCGCGTGCGACAGTCGGGCTTAACCGCAAGGGACATGTTAGGGGTTGGAATTATGTGAGCTTGGTGGGACCCCCACTTATCCACATCAGCAAAGGACCCACAGGAGCACCTTCGAGCGTGGGACCCACCTCTTTGTCCATGTCAGCAAATGTTAACAGGCCATATATGGGCCATTTTCATTCATATTTAGGGGGGGGGGGGGGGGGTGGGCCACAAACGGTCATTTTACATAGTACTTCTAATAATAACAAAATATAAAAACTAATGCGGCGGCGGTGGTGCGGCGGCGGCGGCGGTGTCGTCAATCTACGGATCGACGTCGAGGTCCTCCTGCTCTACGATGCGGAGGACGGCCACGGCGACCTCCCGCGCGTCCACCGCCACACGAAAGCGCTGCTCGGCGCCCTCCTCGCCGGCCTTGAACGCCTCCTCCGCAGCGGCCAGCTCGGCGTCGGCGTCGTCCACCCTCTTCCATGCTGGCAACACGACGTCTTGGAGGACGCGGAAGCTGTAGGTGCCGGTACGGCCGCCGCGCGTGACGCGGCACCCGCCCGGCGGAATAGGCGGCAAATCGTCCGGAAGGACGAACTCATCGTCGTCCTCCTCCGCCGGCAAATCGTCCGTCTCAGGCTCCGGCTTCGGCTCCGGCCGCTTCTTTCGCTCCTTCCGCTCCTCGTCGGAGCGGTTACCGCCACCGGAATGGCCCGCGTTTGAACTCCCCCTCCTAAACATTGTGGCGCGGTGCTGGATCTGCAGCTGGAGGTGGATTGGTCGCCGGCAGCGAGCAAGTGGGAGCGGGAGGCGACACCTTTGGGTGGGCAAGAAGGGGAACGGGAGGCGGTCGGCGTGGCGTTGGGACGTGGTATTGGGCCGTGGCGAGACGTTTGGACCTTGGTATTGGGCCGTGGCGAGGCGTGTCATCAGCTGGTACAAAACAGATCCATCTCGCCCCCGTGCTAGAGCCATCCCCCGCGAGCGAGCTTTCCGACCGTTGCCCGCATCCTCTCGTCCCCCTTCTTCTCCGGCGACAGCGCGCATCAACGCCGGCGGTAGAGGTATGTCTTCGAGCTCTGCTTCCGCATCCCAGCGTAACTGGCCGCGCTACGGTCCAGTTCCGCTATTTAGTTGCCCTGAGTGCCCACGGACGGCGCCTCTGAAGCGGCAGGTCACCACCAGCGACAAGAACGGCAACGCCGGGCGCGAGTATGTCAAATGCGACAGCAAACCAGAGCCGGGAAGGTGAGATCTGGGTTTCCCCTCACCCAATTTTCCCAATTTCGTTTTATTTTCCTCAATTTTGGGTTTCATCCGATCTGGGTTAACTGCATCCTATTTTTCAGGATCTGCTTCCATGCGATCATTTCGAGTGGCTTGATCTGTATATCAAGAGGATTGAAAAGGCGGGCACAACCCTGGCCCCCAATTTGCCGTCGGCGGTGGAGCAACTGGGATCTGCTACGGTGCAGAATGCAGATCTCGCGGAAGTGAAGGCCGAGCTGAATAAAATGAGCAAACAGCTAAAGAAACTCGTCGATCTGAAGAAGCAGGACAATCAGATGGCTGCAATTTTCTATTTGTGTGCAATTGCTCTTGGAGTTGTCTATGTGCTGCTCATTTTTCTTTTACCTGTTATTCATCCATCGTTAGCTATTTGAGGGTTTAGTTGGTCAGTTAGCTCGGTATGCGACGGCAGAGGACGCGATCTGTGCGCCATGCCAAGTTCATGTAACTGAATCGAAGAAGTAATTTGGAAAGTTCGTCTGTTCTTCACGCAATTTTTGTTTTTCAGTTAGCGGGTGCCCTCAGTTAACAGAGTGTAGACCAAAGTTCAGTTTCGAGAAAAAAAAACAGAGTGTTGGGCCGTGAGAAAGTAATCAGGCTCAAATAGAAAAGCGGCCCACCCGCGTAGGGGAGCCCATAGAAACAAACAAATGGGCCCGTTTATTACGTTGCTTCGGCAAAATGTTCTTATTAGAATGCAAATAATATTACTTGTCTTTATTAATTGTTCTTATTATGTACTTCTTCGAATGCAAAGAATATTTTTTGTCTTTATTATGTACGTCTTAGAATGCAAAGAAAGTACAATATTACTTGAACGAAACATAGATATATTAGCACGAACAATACATAAAAACATATAGTAGCACCCTTACATATAGTAGCACCCTTACAACTAATGAAAACACACTCTTACAACTCATTACTAATAAGTAGAAACTGGATGGAGACACGACACGACAGGACAAGGGAAAGTAAATGACTCGAAGTAAATAAAACTTAAACAGGGCTGCAGTATCTTCTTGCTCGAGCGCCCCTTCTTGCTCACTCCTCGTCGTTGATGTTGTAGGGGAGCCTGTGCACATGGCGGGGGGTGGGGAAGGCCGTGTCGTAGTTGGTGTAGAAGTTGTAGATGGTGAATGCGATGATCCCGCCCCTGATCCAGACTCTGGAGTGCCCCGAAGAGTCCTTCCTGCCTTTCATGTCTTCAAAGATGTTGATGACGCTAAACCTACCGGTACCAAAGCTGACAATGCTGGGGGAATTAAGCAGGTCTGTTAATCAATCCTCTGGCCTATGTGGATCCCTCAGAGGTAGCGCCGGTGCTTCTTTGGGGCATGCCTCCAGGACAGGGAGAGGTCGGCGGTGCACATGAGCTGGGTGTTCTCGGAAGAGACGCCGAACCAGAGCTTGAGTTCTGGGACGTACTTGGCCTTGCCAGAGAAGGGCACCTGCCAGTCTCCTTGTCCAGCTAACCGTGTCCAAGCGGTAGGTGCCAGTGCTGGTCAGGGAGATGCATATGACATCGCCTAGCATGGCGTAAGACAGTACCAAGGTATATACTGGTCAGGTCATTGATGGAAGAACCGGAGAAGGGCAGCCGCGGGAGGGCGTCATGGAGCCATGTCATCGGGCATGTTGTGAAGCGGACGTCGAAGATTGTCACTCTGAAACCATCTGTTATTCAGATGTTTTTAACCTTATCATGTCATTCATATGATTTTCTATAAAATAGAAGCTTGAAAATATTATGTTTCTTTCACCAGCCTCCGATGTATTTCTCACAGTATGCACTAGCTCTGATGTACTACTAGTCATATTTTGCGCGGCGTCACGCCGCGCGTTTGGTGAGAATATTTGTAGTGATAATTTGTGTATTTTTTTAGTCGTGTTGTATATATTGTAAGGAAAGGTGATAGTTGTAATTGGTGTAGTGCATTCAATTTGAAATTGTTCCGTAATTAGAGGGAACAAATTTATTTTCTCGAAATATTTATGTAGTGAAGCATTTTTTTTTCCGAAATGTGAGTATATGGTTAGATTTGTTTAAGTTGTATTGGTTACAGACATGTTAGCTAAATTGAGTGGTCAAATATAGTTATATGTTGCCGTAATTTTTTTTATTTAGCATTATAATAAGACGTAGTATGTTATGGTTATGTGGAAACATTGATTGTTTGTAGTATTTATTAAAGGTATGTGCATAATTGGGGAGAGTTTAGTTAAATTACCTGCAAATATTAATCTATATGGGAGGATGCAGTAAGTTAGTAGTTAGCTTTAAAAATTATTGAAACTCCATAATCGTAGGAAATATATTATGTGAGTACTTATTAAATTCAATTTTATAAAGTTGGAGGAAATTCGTTCGCTCTGTCATTTTTTTTCCCGATTGTGTAGTATGATCAGAGGAAATGTATTTTGTTAGCATTTATTGAATTTTAATCAATAATTAGATGGAGTGCACCTACAATGTGTGCAAATATTAAGTAGTTTGAATTGTTTAAGTTTGTTTGTGGCATTAGCAAGTATCATTTTTTTTTGCCGATCATGTTGATAAATTTTAGGGTAACTGAAATATTTTAGGAATTTGGAAAGTTGAAATGGGCCTTTTTTTGCTGAATGACATTCCAGTTAAGTATGTAAGTAGTGGTATTGCATTTTTTCTGGATTCGTGATAACATATGGGGAAAGTCTGTCTACGTTGCATCTAAATTTTAACTATTTTGAATTGTGCAACTATGTTTTGTGATTTGCTATATGTAGTTATTGTTGATTTTTTGTGAGCATTTTGTAGACAGTTTAGTGAATATCGGAATATTTAGCGAATTGAACTATTTAAATATGGTCGTATGTTGCTATTAAATTTTAATTGTAATTAGGGGAAATGTGTTTCAAAATTTCTCCAAATATTTTAAAGTTTTGATTTTCCAGTAAGATTTGTTCTATGGCGTAAGTAATTAGCATGTAATTTTTGTATTATGTTGTTGTATTACCCATATTTTTGTCAGTGGATATACTCGAAGATTTTGTTTTTAACCTTTTTTTATATTTTCTAGAAATTGTATAGGCCTTCATGCCAATATGTGGAAGGCATTTCCTTTTTTTTTTGAATATAGAAATTTGAGTGGAGGTCATATGCCATAAGTAGTTTTTTTATTTTGTTGTAGGTATGCTGTTTTTTCCCCCACATTTGTGAGTACTGTGATGTGAATATTTAATTTATGGAAATGTGCATATTTAAAATGTTTTTGTTTTTGGTATGTTCAATTTGAAGGTAAGTTTATATTCTTAAGTTGTTCGACTGCCAAAATTGGAACATTGGGTAGTTATCTAGATTTACTAAATTCAATTTAGAAGCGTAGTACAATTAAAGCAAATGAATTTGCATTTCGTTGAAATTTTTATGTGATACTTTTTTTCTGAATGCAGAGACTATCTTGTTTTTTTACAAATCTGTGGAATTTAGTTGCATCTGAGGGTCTAAGCAATCTTTTTTTTTTTTGCAAGTGGTTTATATTTGGTAAATTCAATTTAGAAGCAAGACATAATTGGAGGAAATGAATTTGCATTCTGAAAAAATATTCATCTAATCGAACTTCTGTTTTTTAAATGCAGTAACTATCATGTATTTTTTTTAAAGTTTGTGGATTTTGGTCTCATTTGGTTTGGAAATGTAGTTTTTTTAATGCACTGGCCGTTTTTATTTTGACAAATTTATAAAATTTAGTGTGAGTTGAGTTCAAAAAATAAGAAAAGCAGAACAGAAAGAAAATGATTTGAATTCTTCAACGACATACGAAGTGGACAAATTTGAAAGGCAGTTACGATTTTGGAATATTCAAATTTTAATTTCGATCGCATGTCATAATTAGTTCTTTTTTTTTGTGGGTGGTCGGTTCCATATTTTTTTACATTTTTCTAATGGATATATGTAATATTATTGGGTTTACGCAGTTTTTAATTTTTTCCAGAATTGTTTGAATAAGCTGTTTTTTTCCAAGAAAAAAAAGGAAAACTGAATCTAAAAAAAAAAAACGCGTGGGACCCACTGTGACGTTGTGCGGACGTCACAGTGGGCAGTCCTAGCCGCGGCGGCGTTGGGCTCGCCGGCGGCGCGCCGCCGCGCTCCCGGACGCGTGCGTAGGCGGCCTGGACGCGCCTCCTCGCGCTCTACCCGAAGGAGGTGGCGCCGCCCCGTTATGGTCGCCGGAGCGGCGCCGGCGACGTGCGGAAGCGGCGGAGGTCAGCGGGAGCGGCGGCGGCGATTCCGGCGCAGCGGCGGCGTTTTGGGGCACGATCGACGGCGAGGACGAAGAGGAGTCGACGTCCAAGCCTCCCGTGGCCGCCGATGCGGGCGGGGAGGGCTGTGGCGGCGCCTGCGCGCGTCGGCGGCGACGCGGCGATTCCGGCGTCGCGCGAAGAAGGAGGAGGGAGGGGGGCGTTCTGGACGTTTTTGCAGAAAAGTCCTTGGGTTTTGCTGTAATTCTGAAAAGGTCCTTCCCTTCGTATTTTTTGGACCGCGGAGCAATTTCTCGAGAGCGAAGGGTGTTTTTGCAAAATGGCGCGGGCGGATCCGTGTGGACCGTCCGATCACCGCGCGACGGCGCGGATCTGTACACTGTTCAACACTGTAGCAGACTGTAGCTGCTACAGTGCGTGAGGGGCTGAGAATTCGCGATTTATTCCAACTTTTATATAGTGATGAGTAATAATAGAGTACTCGCTAGTGATCGCGTGGATCGATCCACGCGGATATATCAATTACTTCCAACGACTTGCACGAGAGGTGTGCGACGAAGCATATATGTGGCGTGTACAGTCTCTCGTTAGTCTTTCTCACAAATACGGAGTATTACGTACACTTTCCTGCATTGAAGAAGTCTACGAAAAATCAACGATGTATACGGAGCAAGCTGCTGGAAGAAGCTAGTTAGCCCTCCGGCCGGCAGCCTCTGCCCCGTACGTAGTACTTAGAAAAAAAATCTCAACTTTTGATTACGCTAGCTGGATATTTTCCTTTACAAATTAAAGAGGTGAGTAGGTTTTCTAAAGCTATACATTGGGTGGAAACTGGAAATCTGGAGCTGCCCACGTTGTGCGGTTAGAAAAATGGAAGCCCCTCGACCGGGCCCTGATTGGTGGATCTGGTCTTCGTCTAGTCACCTGGACGGGACTTGGCTAGCTACCGATTCTTTAACCCGGTTAGACCAAGCTAACCATCTACTGTACTAAGGTTTTCTTTAAGACAGCTGTCCTTTTCTGTTGTCGAGATAAGGAAAATGCACGTTAACGTATAGCTACTCGCCTGATATACATTATAATCCCAGGAGATCGCTCTTTTAATCGGTCCTCGTTGACTTGCTGCAAACAGACAAATGGAAAGTCTTCTTGGCTTTCATCAGGTAGCTAGGAAAATCGAGCGGGAGAAGACGTGCATCCGTTATCAAGGATATTATGCTGTAGATTAGCATTGGCCAAGGCTATCAGATGGTGTACGTGTGAACTCTAGGCGTGCGACGGTGGATTCCGCGCCCGCGGTACGGCCCCAAGCCGCACGTCTTCCATTCCACGGCTTTTTGTCACACCCGATCGATCGATTGAACCCGCGTAGACCAGGAAATTAACGAAGCACCCTGCCTACTCAACTCAACAACTAACCTCCTCTGTCTCCCATGATGATCACGCTCTCTTTCTCTCTCTTCCGTAGTCTATGCTAGAAAATGTAATTAACTATTAGGTGCGCACCTAATTGGAGAACTTTGATAACACGGTTCCGCTTGATGCAGGCCTCTGCAATACTCTATTCGCTTTATTATATATCTCAAAGACTAAAACTCATCTTCTTTCGTTTTCCATTCTTTCGAAAGCTAGGGAGCTCCAACAGTCCGACGCAGATTTCTCTTTCGGTTCTGTGCAGCACCAATATTACAAATTTGCATGCTGCCAGCTTAGTTAGACTAGCAAAATGCCCGTACGTTGCTACGGGCTGATAAAACAATTTAATAATTTATTTTTCACACCGACTAACTCTCTAGGTTCATCTAAATATGGTAAGAGTAAGGTCACTATCTTGCCAATAGCTGCATATACATACATCTCATAGAAGTGTGAGATAACAAAGCAGATATAGTGATCACACTACTAGAAAACATAGCATTAACGACAAGCGATAGAAAACTTTTGGTCGTTGAAGATCTGGGCGAGCCTCCCGCGAGGTGGGGATACGTACCCGAATAGTTTCAACAACCATCGAGGTTGGCCGTCGTTAGAACGAGCGCAGAGGCTGTCGTTATTCCGATCTAGTCATCTTTTTTTTCCGGGGGCGATCCAATTTTTGGTGCGTGATTAAAAAGAGCGGCAATACTAATTTGTTTGGCGCAAACTGGTGGGAAATAACCACCAAAATTACCCTGCGTACCAAGATCGCATTTCCCTTCCCCTGTTAAGTCCTCGCGGCGCCTCCGTCATCTCCCCTGCTTTCTCCTTAGGTCGAACAGAGTCCGCCGCCTCCCACTTCTTCCATCGAGGAGGAGAGGCGTCGTGCTACGCCGGTCGCCACCACCTACTCCCTCGGCGCCCCATGCTGCCCCTCGCCGCGCCCGTCTGTATCTCGCCGGTTGCCATCACCTACCGTCCCGGCGCGCCCGTGCTACACCTTGCCGATCGCCCTCGACGCGCCCGTGCTACGTCGCCGCGCCCGTTCTGCATCTCGCCGGTCGCCATCATCTACTCCCTCGGCGCGCCAGTGCTGCACCTCGCCGCGCACATTAATTCTGCATCTCGTCGGTCACCATCACCTACCATCCCGGCGGCCCGTGCTCCACCTTGCCGATCGCCGGCAACGCCGTTACAAGCTGATTGGTACAAGTCCTTCCTCAGATTCCTTTTTCTGTTGCCATGCCTTTCGCTGCTCTTGTTGATCCGTAGCCAGTACCCGATGACTAAACATGCTGTGCAATTTCGTTTTCTTCATCTTGATTTATTAATTCCTGACGCATCTTCAACAATCCATCCATGTAGTGCTCTTATGCAATCTGTTTTGTTTTAAATCTGCTGCTATTCCTTACACTCAAAAACGTAAATGCAGGGTATTTATATATACTAGAACATTAATATATATGAGATGGCTCCGAGCAAGACATGGATGAGTCTAGTTGACGAGCGATTAGATGATGAATACTTAGAAGGGGTAGAGAAATTCCTTGACTACGCGTTCAGACACGCCGGTGGGGACAATGAAATCCGATGTCCATGCATCAAATGCTGCAATACTTACTCTCTATCTCGTGAATTGGTTTCTTCTCACCTCAAAGTATATGGAATACTTAAAAACTATACGTTGTGGTACCATCATGGTGAAGTCGCCGGCGAAGCTCAAACAGAGTCGGAAGGTGAAGGAGATGATGAAAGGGATCCCGATGATGAAATGCGAGAAGAAGGTGGAGATGGATATGACCCAATGCAGAAGTTGTTGATGGATTTGTATCCTCAAAACAACAATCCAGTTGAGGAACCAATGACACCACCATCTGGCCAGGAGGAACCAGAGGAACCAAATAGTGAAGCAGCAGAGTTCTATAAATTACTTGACAACTATAATCAGCCACTTTACCAAGGTTCTAGTACTACAAAATTATCTGCACTAGTAAACTTGCTTCATATTAAGAATATGGGAAAGTGGAGCAACAAGTCCTTCACCATGTTGTTGGATTATCTCCGCAAGGCCTTCCTGCCACATAACTCTAGTTTGCCTAATTCTTATTACGAAGCCAAAAAAACAATTAAAGAACTTGGACTAAGTTATAGGAAAATAGATGCTTGTAAGAATCATTGCATGCTATTCTGGAAAGAAGATATCGACGCCGAATCATGCAAGGTGTGTGGAATATCTAGATGGAAGGAAGACAAGCGCACAGGCAGCACTCTGCAATAAACAAAAGGGAAGAAGATTCCACAGAAGACGATGAGGTACTTTCCTATAAAGCCAAGGCTGCAACGGATGTTCATGTCAAGCAAAACTGCTGAGTTCTTTAGGTGGCATAATGAGGGCAGGGTAGATGATGGTGTGATGAGACACCCCGCTGATTCAAAAGCTTGGAAACATTTTGATGAAAAAAACACCAATTTTGCGAGGGAACCTCGCAATGTGAGGTTGTGTCTCTCTAGTGATGGTTTCCAACCATATACTAACCTGCGAACATCTTATAGCATCTGGCCTGTATTCCTTGTTCCTCTAAATCTGCCCCCATGGATGTGCATGAAACAACAAAATGTTATGTTGTCCATGTTGATTCCAGGGCCGGATGGTCCCGGTGATGCAATTGATATTTATCTGCAACCACTTGTAGAGGAACTTATTGAACTTTGGAATGAGGGCATTGAGACGTATGATGCATCAATGAAAAAAAGTTTCAAACTTTATGCAGCACTTCTGTGGATGGTCCATGACTTCCCTGGTTACGCCAACTTATCTGGATATAGCACAAAGGGGAGATTAGCTTGTCCGGTATGCCATAGTGAGACTTGTTCACTCTGGCTTAAAAATGGCAACAAGTTCTGCTACATGGATCATCGGCGTTTTCTTCGTAAAAATCATAGGTGGAGAAAAGATAAAAGTAAAAATTCTTTTAACGGCGCCACAGAAACTAGAGAACAACCAACACCCTTAACAGGAGAAAATGTGATGGAACAGGTGGCTGACCTAGCGGATATCATCTTGTCGAAAGATGTAAGTAAGAAGACAAAAGTATCCCATGATGACAGAGGAGATAGCTGGAACAAAAGGAGTATATTTTGTGAATTGCCGTATTTCAAAACTCTACTCTTGCGCCATAACCTAGATGTTATGCATATAGAAAAGAATATATATGATAGCATCATGGGAACAATTATGGATGTCAAAGGGAAGACGAAGGATAACATCAATTCTCGTCTCGACCTACAACTTCTGGACCTAAAGTCTGATATGCATCCAGATCCTGTTGAGAAAGGAGGCAAGGCCACTTTCCACCTGCAGCGTACACTTTGCCTCCACAAAAACTATATTTACTGCTCATGTTTTTTAAAGAGCTGAGAGTTTCAAATGGATTTTGTTCGAACCTTAGTCGCTGCACTAATATGAAAGAAAAAAATATCAGGATTAAAGAGCCATGACTGCCATGTTATATTAAACCATTTACTTCCTCATGCATTACGTGGACTTCTTCCCGAGCATATTTATGAACCTCTGGTAGAGCTTTCCCAGTACTTCTGCAAATTAAACTCGAAATCACTTTCAAGTGAAGAGCTTAAGAAACTGCAAGACCAAATACCACTGACACTTTGTAAGCTTGAAAAGGAATTCCCACCATCATTTTTCGATGTCATGATGCATTTGCCTGTTCATTTGGCCGATGAGGCTCTTATTGGTGGGCCTACAGTTTATCGTTGGATGTATCTCTTTGAGAGGCAAATAAAGTGTTTGAAATCGCTGGTACGCAACATGGCACGACCGGAGGCCTCGATTGCGGAGGGATACATTGCAGATGAGTTCATGACATTGTGCTCTAGGTATTTGGATGATGTGGAGACAAAGCATAATCATCCAGGCAGAATAAATGATTCACCAGTGGATGAAAAATATTGTTTGTCAATATTCAACAGTGGTGGAAGGCCATCTGGTGGTCGCAAAACTCGAGATCTAAATCATCTTGAATCAGAGCAAGCTCATATTTATGTTTTACGAAACTGTGATGAAGTTCAACCATATATCAGGTACTGGTTGGTATCTATCAGCTATTTGTGTACATAGTCCACTATATTTTTTCATAACCATATTAATGCTGCTTTTAAATATTATAGTGAGAATACCAGCACTCAAGAAGGAAGTTCAATGCAACCATTTACTAGCACGTGGAACCAGAAGTTCATTCGGTGGTTTAAAGAGAAGGTAAGACAACCAAAAATTAGCTAATGGGAGACATTTGTCACTTTGTATGTAATTTGATTTTCAATATACATGTCTGAAGATGCTTGCATGGCCATTTGTCACTTTGTAGGTACTTGCACGAACAGGACAAGAGTGAGCTAATGGAAGACCTTTTGTCATTGTCACGTGGTCCTTTGGAAAATGTAACATATTTTACCGGCTATGATATAAATGGATTTAGATATCGTGTTGAAAGTCGAGACAAGCACCTATGCACACAGAACAGTGGGGTGGCTGTCCTTTCGGAAGAAGAGGATCCTGGAGAGACAGTAGAATATTATGGAATATTGACAGAGATACTGGAGATACAATATTTAGGTGGAAGGCGTGTGACATTATTTCGTTCCAAGTGGTTTGATGTATTTAACAAAGCCCTTGGGATGAAGAAAGACAAGTATGGAATTGTTAGTATTAACCCGCAGCGTCTACTTCGAACAGATGAGCCTTTTGTGCTGGCCAGCCAAGTTTCTCAAGTGTTTTTTGCCAAGGACAATGTCATAAAAGGATGGTACACAGTGGTGAAATGTCCTTCCCGCCATGCTTATCATGTGCCACGGGGAGAGTCGGACGATGAAAGCTCTGAACCTGAGCCCGACAATGGCGACGAAGATGACTTGATCGAAATTTCAACAAAGAGAACGCTGCGCAGAAAGAGAATATCATGATCGCGCTAGTAGTATTTTTGTCGCGTAGCTATTTTAGTTCCTTTGAATCGATGAATATCTATGGCATTCAGTGAGAGTTTAGGGTGTATCAGCATTATGTTATTATTTATTTATTCAGAAATTTAAACAGCCTTTGTGCATACTTCAGGTTTCATACTAATGCTACTTGTGTAGATTATCAAGATGAGTAGTCACAGGTATGGAAACTTAACAGCATCTGCTCGGGAAAGGAGCAACTCTCAGTTGAAGAAGTCTGCGCTCGTACAACAAGGTGTTGCTAGGCGGACGTATGCAAACCCATCAAGTGAAGCAGTACATTTTAGCAGAAATATGGCTATACATGCACCATATCAGGAACAACAGGAAGATTACGACATAGCAGGAAAAGGTACTACTCGAAATTAATTAGTGTTATTCAAGCTGTACTGTCACCATACAAATGAGTAATCCATACTTCATACTGGGTGATATAAATTAACTATTTCTTTTTGTAGATGGGAATGAAGCATTGCAAGATAAAACACAAAGCTGGTTTAGTACGTCATGGCATGGGGATAGCTCCAAAAGTCAGGATTCTAACTAGCTTGTGATGTACCTATATATTAGTCTTTGGAATATTACTTCTAAGTTACACCTAATTATTGCAGCCATGAGTAATGAAGCTGACTCCAGCGATGATGGTGACATAAGAAATGATAGGAGTGCTGGTATGCAAATTTGTTTATTTCCCTTCATCCACCATGTTTACTTCACTTGTTATATTTTCCCAGACATTGCAAATGGTGTAGATGAATTAGCAGGTGTTGATAATATGGAAAGTGAAGAAGTTCATGGTAATCGTGGTCTTGCACTTGCAGCAACTTCAAAGAATGGTAAGCACGACTGCAACTGAAATAGTTGATGCTCCATACAGACTATTTTGTTTTTTGAAAATTTCTCTTACTTATTCCTTCCATTGTGTGTACAGCACCTAAAACAGGTGAAAAGCGAAAGGTTCGTGGGAAGAATAAATGCAAGGAAGTAGCTGATCTCATGGAGTCGCAGAAAATTAAAGTTCGGTTTTATAACAACCGTGCTCTTTCCAAAAGTTTTGCACGTCACTTGGGCAGAATCGCCCGTAATCCTAGAATTACTCCGATGAGGGTTAAGGCATGGTCTAACATTACTGGGACAGCTATGAAGCATATTTTTGACTCTATCAAGGTACAGTTTTGGTTAGCAGCTCTGACATTATAACCTGAGAATCTTTGATGGTTTACTCATAACGTACTCTTTTCATGAATAACTATGTAGGATAAGTTTGAAAATGCAGAAGAGAACATTTCAATTGACATGTACAAAGATGAGATACTGGAACATGTTAGAAAGCTGTGGAACAACTGGCGTGGAGACTTGCAGCGGAAATTTGTGAAACCGGCAAAAAGTATGCGGGAGGCTATAAAAACAGTTCCTAAAGATGTTTCCAAAGATGATTGGGAATGGCTTGTGAAGGAGCATTTCTTCAGCAAGGAGTTTTTAGTAAGTACTTATATTACCTCTTAGTTTTCACCAATTTGCACACTTGACAATATAATATCCTTATGAATACAGGAAAGGAGCAGTAGAAACTCCAAAAATAGAGCAAACCGGAAAATGCTTCATACATCTGGCAGCAAACCTTATAGACAGATAATTTGGGACTTGGTATGTATTGTACCTTCTATGTTGGTTTTCTATACAAGTAATTTTACCCCGGTTTGATTTTCACAATGTTAGTTTGAACTAATTTTGTCCCCTTGTCTCTATTCGAGTAGGGAGGAAAGGAAAACAAGCCACCAACTATGGATAGAGTGTTTTTTGAGACTCACAAGAAGGGTGCAACCTTGGTTACTTCTGAAGCCACGACCAAACATGTGAGCTATAAGTTGATGTTACAACCTCTCTAATTAATCCCAACTATAGATAACTGTTTACAATCAGAAGTTGCTGCAAATAATTTACTTTTCTACGGCAGGCTGATCTAGTGAAGATAGTTCAATCGAATCCTGCTCTTTCCAATATTGAAGTCATGGACAAAAGTGACACATCTGAACGGCGCAAACCTATAGTCGGATTTGGAGGTGGCATTAAAGCAAGAGATTTGCGAGGACCAGCATTAAGTAAGGCTGAATTGGTTTCCAAACTACAGAAGTCTGAGGCAGAGAAACAAGTACTTGCAGAAAAGTTGGATGCTGTGGTCGACGAAGTGGCAGAAATTAAGCGGCTTATGTCTACCAGATCTTCAAGTAACATTCCACATGGAACACATGATGATCAAGTAAGCTTTTTTAACGCAATTATATTATCTGTTATTGTACATTGTGCCACTTTATTTATATGTAGGAACCCTTATATGATTCATGTTTTGTAGGCGTCCTAGCTCATCGTAATATGCAGAAGGGGGGTGTGCTGATGAAGACTGATATGGATTCAAACATCAGCAGTTCCGTTGGTGTCCAGCCCGCGGCTGTAGATTAATAAATTTTATCTTTCTGTTTTGTCGATTATCGGTTAGAGATGAGATATAGTTCTTTTGATTTATATTTGTCCAATGGTATTTCAATACCAGAATTCAGTCTATATGATTTCGATTAATAAAAAGAGGTTGTATGTTCTTCAACTTGTTTGTTGCAAAGTTGCTGTAGCTCTCTTGAAATGTACAGGTGGTTGGACGGTTTGTTCTACCAACAAAAGTGGTTGTCATCTAAAAAAAGTGGTCGTTAAAGGCACCAAATTTTTGGTCGTTAATAAAAATTGGATGACCATGGGAACATTATTAACGATAGCAAAAGTGGTCGTTAATAGTAAAATTGTGGTCGTTACTGTCTCACAATTAACGACCACTCTATGTATGGTCGTTAGAAAAATAACGACCGAAAAAACTTTGTGGTCGTTATTACTTTTAACGACGGAGGCTATAACGACAACTAACGACCACCCGACTGTGGTCGTTAATGACTTTTAACGACCAACATCTTACTTTTAACGACCAGATTTTTGGTCGTTAAAAACCTAATTTCTAGTAGTGTCAGTATGCCTCCAATGAAAGTGTTTCTTTTTCAACACTGTAGATTGTTGGAAATGAAATGTTCAGCTGCAAATGTGAACTCAACACCACTTCTTTTTCCCCTTTATAGTAAAAATAGCGTATGTGTAAATGACGTATATCTCCATACACCGACAAACAAAATCAGATCCCAAAATCCCATGGAAAATTCACACGGCTTCAATTGAAAGTTTTTTTAAGACTTCAAATCGTAAAATATTTTGCATTGAGATTTTTCACGTTTGTAGGAAATATCAGTAGGAACATGCATGTTTTTTATTCAGAATTTTTGAAACTTTTAAATATGGTTTTCACCAAATCTGCACTCCAATTTACGTAGCTACTTGAGGCGATGCTCTTCTCTAGATCGACCAGAAGCCTGGCATGTTTTTCTCCAACAAGCAGATGTTGGACCAACACTTCCTTCCCCTCTCTCAGAGCACTACTGGCAGCGGTGCAGAGAACTATCCAACATAGGATTATGAATATATCTAATTGTGTGTGTGTGTGTGCAGAGCAAGCAGCAAATATTTTACTCTGAAGCTGAAAAGTAGTTGTAAATTTTAACAAACCAATCAATGTACACAAATAATCACATTTGTCAATCAATTTCCGAGGCTTAAGGTTTGGTACGCATCAACTTGCAGCATGAAAAATCTGATGGCTGACTGAAAAAAGCTTTGCTACGCCAAATAGACTAAGCATTGATTAGCGCAGAAAGGTACTCGGTAGAAGTAATGCATCGTTTTTTTTACCTCAAATCAAAACCTGGAAAAGGCAGTGTAGAAAAAATATCAATCACTCGGGGTCCAGACTTGCAGTTTGTTCGTCCGACGCTGTTTGCCGGGTGGACGCCGCCGGCAACACAGTCAATCGATGTCAACATCTGCCTCACAATTTCACTTTTGCCTAGATCAAAGCAAGACGCATACAGGAGGCCAACAGCCATGGGAGGCATACAGAGACTCCTCCGCCTTGAGCCTGTGCAATCCATCAGAGGAATCGGGAGAAGCTGCTTCATTTTTCGCCCATGAGCTCTGCCGTGCCGCCGTGCGGGAGAGGCCAGTGCCTGCCATCCATGAGCTCGTCTAACGGACCGGCCTCGTCTGGCGGGATTTGCATGCTGCCAGCTTAGTTAGATGTTGCTACGCGTTGATTATCAGCTAGTAGTATCAGATCACATGTGAATGGGCGAATAGGAAATATCCACTTGGAATCGAAGATTTGGTAGCTACAGTACTAGCTAGGATGAAGGAGGTTGAAGAGCGGAGACGGCATTGACCGAGTTTGATTATCTGTTATCTGTGTGATGATGCTCTTCTGGTCTTGACAACCACGTGGGCGAGAGAGATGCCAACCAGGTAAATGGCAATTAATGGATCTATCAGCAGTCGTCACCAAGCGACAAGGAGTCGATCGACGAATATTGGAGAAGAAGGTATCGGCCTTGGCCCTCTGGACTGGTTTTCTGGTCTGGTAAAGGCGCCACTGTGATGTCGACGATTGCTACTAATCACAGAAGCTTCCAACAAAACAAACAAAATCGCCTGTTACTTAAGACTAATGAGAGCCGCCGTGTCAATAACTTTGGACTTTTTTAAAATTAATAACTTTGGACTTATAAGAACATCTTTATTCTCACTTCATGCCTGAGTCTCGAAAGCTCTCACTAGCTATCGGCGTACACAAAGATATGCCAGTATACAGAGCACATACGCTTTGGCGGACAGATGCAATGGCGTACTGCCAGAGAGACTGACTGTGAGTCCACCGATGCACTGACTTTGCTACTTTCATAGTCTATTGCCCGATTTCAGACAAGATGTGTAAAGACGGTTGGCCAGGGGTTTCTTTTGGAGGAAAACAATTTTGGTTCGACCTAAAGTTTAGGAAAAAAATTCCGGTTCTACCTCCCACGGAGAAAGTAACAACAGGCAGAGACTATTGGAGGCTTTCAGCCAACACAGAATTTGCATTCACCTATTGCCCACTATGCTACGCATATTACAAAACTGCAGTCCTGAAAAATAAGGCCCCGTTCGGTTCATAGGATTTCTACATGAATTTCGAAGGAAACTTTCCGATCCTATGGATTTTTTTTTCTTTCGTAGCGTTCGAAATGAAGGATTGATATACAGTGTTTCAGAGGAAAAATTTCTTTCCCGCACCGATTACATAGGATTGGAAACATCCACCGCAAGCTCATTTTTTGGCGGAACCCCGAGGCGAGACGTTGACTGACATGCATGTTATGTTGGGGTATGAAAGCCAATAAAATATGCATCAAAGGGCATAGTACGTGAGATGGAGACAAAGAAATAGATGCCTGGCCAAAAAAAAATTGCACATGTCCATGCCCGTAGGATTCGGGATGTTTTCCCATAGCTTTTCTTCCATCTATCCGAACGCTCGTCGCTTTGGTTTTCCTACGTTTTCTCGTTCCTAAGTTTTGCGATCACAATCATTTCCTATTCCGGTATTTCTCCAAGTTCCTCTGTTTTGCACACCTGTGTTCCGAACTGGCCCTCAGTTGCATAGAAGGTGAAGGGGATGGTTTTCCAAATGGAACATAGCAAGTCTCTCGAGCCATATTAGTTCTTGGCTGAGTTTTATAAAAAGATGCTAGGATACAATCAAAATTGATTTGTATTCCCTATTTGATGATTTTTTTAGTGGCACATTTCCCATGCATCGGCTGAATTTTCTATTTGATTACGTTACTACCCAAAAGAAAAATGCAATCTAAATCCAACAAAATTGTCCTGTTTGTCTTCTCAATTTAGTTTAAAAAAATTCACCAGGGTGGGAACCAATCGTATTGCGTCCATTGCACATAAGATTGTTAGACCCACGCAAACTACCTTTATGCTATAGGGTGAAACATCCTAAGAAGGGGTGGTTGTTTTGAATAACACTATCCATGAGGTTTAGTAGAACAAAATGGGCGGCGTCACTTTTAAGGTTGATTTTGATAAGGTCTATGATAAGGTTAAATGGCCTTTCATCCAACAAACGCTATGCATCAAAGGGTTTTCACCGTTCTGGCGTGACTAGAGTATGAAGTTTGTTCAGGTAGGGGGGTGTTCAGGTGAATGATAACATTGGACATTATTTTGAAACTAGGAAGGGCCTAATACATGGGATGTTATATCTCCAATTCTATTTAATATTGTCGTTGACATGCTTGTTATTCTCATAAAACTGGCTAAGGAGGATAAACAAGTAAGTGGCCTTAGTTCTCTTTTTTTTTTATGCATAAGACAGCGGGGAAGGCCCCCACTGCGTCGTTTTTATTTTATATAAAAAAGCAGGCCAGATATTTATTTCTTACTTGATAGCATCAGTTTTAAAATTGTCTTATGGATCCTTAGGCTCATGGTATATGGACTTGATTTGACTTATAACATCGTCACTTAATTTCCATTTGTTGGCATAGCGTAGTTCCCCCCTCTCTTTTTTGTTGTTGGCATTTTTGTACTTATTTTGTTCGTCTTATTTGAGATGAAAAATTAGTCATGACTAAAGACTTGGTATATCTCATGTTTCAATGAGCTCGAATCCACGTTTGTGAGCATGCATGATAAGAAGCGTGAATATCGAGCGTGATAACTAGACCATCAAACGCACTGTTTTGGCGTGTATGGATAGTGCAGTTGATTGTCGATGTGAAAAGAAAGTCACGTTGGTTGGAAACGAAGAAAAAACAAATATGGAATCTCGCAAAATGACAGAAGTGAAGATAAGAAAATAAAGAGAGAGAGAGAGAGAGAGAGAGAGAGAGAGAGAGAGAGCAAAATAAACGGTCTTCCCCTGACGGCCCCACCTAGGCCTAAACGTCGCCGCCGTCGCTGAGCGTACACAGCCCGCGACACCGACGCCGACGGTGGCGACCATACGGCGACGATCGACCGACGAGGGTTACCCACCGGTAGCAGCCGCGTCTAAGACCGCGCGTCGACCTAGCTCCGTCTCCGGTCCCGTGCGAGGATTGCGGCGGCCGGGGACCACCAGGCGCGGGTCGATCTTTGTCCAGTTGCTTCGCCGAGTTGACCGTGTGGGGCTTGCTCCGTCCGGAAGGTGCCTCGTAGCCAGTGCAGTTGGGTGTCGGTATCGTCCACGCCGGCCGCCCAGTCATTTCTTCCACGGCGCACGGGCTTCCGCTGCGCGCAGCAGATCAATACGGATCCGCCAAGGAGTCAAGCCAAGCCACTGGGTAGGGATGCATGGCTAGCAGTTCAGTTCAGTTGCATGCATGCATGCAAAAGGGCAAGTGTGTGCAGCTCTAGACGTCGAGACTGATGGCACAAATATATATGCCACTCCGTTTTCCCCTAATGCAACTGGTGGGGAATATAGGCATCAAATCACCGGTTGCACATGCAATCAAGCATGCTGCATGCACGCTCGCTCGCCTCTCCGACGGCTTTCAACAGCCAGCGGTCCTTGCCGACTTGCCTGACGGTAACGTGATTATCTAGCTTCACCTGACCCGAGATTGATCGGCCGTATCTATCTAACCGATGCAGCGCCAGTAATTCGAAGAGGACGTCAAGTCAACTACCACCAAGATGAGGATGGCTAGCTGTTGCGCGAGCAACGGCTCGCGCGGTTGGCAACGCGTGCAGCGAGCGTGCGTGGTGGGGATGGACGCGTTGACGCGGTAGGCAACGTGGGTGGGACCCACCCACGTTTTCTCTCCCCACCTTCTTCTTCCTCCCCTTTCCCAATTCCTCTCTCCCGCGATGAGACGGCGACGAGGCGGCGACCGACGACGCCGCTGCGACCAGAGGGAGCTGCGGCGGAGGAGGCGCCGTCGAGGATGGAGCGAGCCGGAGGCGGCGGATACGCGGCTGGCCGCGGCGGAGGCGGCGGAGGTGAGCAATAAACTTAACTTGGGGGGGGGGGGGTGGGGGTGCCGGCGCCGGAGAAGAAGCTTAGCTTGGTGGGGGGCTTTAGAGGGAAGGTCGGGCGGCGGCGGACCGGCGGTGGGCGGCGGTTGGAGGAGGGCGGGGCGCCGAGGCGGCGCGGCAGCGGCGCCGGGCGCGGGTGGCGGTGGCAGGCGGCATGGCCGGCGGCACGTGGTGGCGGGGGAGCAACGGTGAGCTGCGGCGAGGCGCGAGGGAGGGAGGAAGAAGAACGGCGGGGATGGCGCCGTGCGGGGTCGGGGGCGACCTTCTCTTCTTCCTCCGTGCGGTCTTCTTCCTCCTCCGTCCGCTGTGGGGCCCACCATGTGCGCTGTCGGAAACCGCGCGACGGGAGTCTTCCTTGCGCGCGCGCAAGCTAGCCTTGCCCCACCAAGATGGGCATGCAACTCATCCTGCTCACTCAGCTCCCGGCCCGTCAGATCACGCTATATATTTCGTACGTACGTGAACCGTGTCAGTCAAAGTACCGATCGCAACTTGCATGAGACGACGCGACGGGAGCATATATGCAACCACACCCAATAAGAAAATTTCAATCCTGTGTGAACACCGCAATTTGGGGTCCGGCCGACGGTAGGGTAGCTTGACACAGCAAAACTTCTTTTTGAAAAATATTTTTTTTAACTCGGTTACATGGCTACCATCCTCTTCATGCCCTCGAAGGGATCACCTTGTTTATCAACAATGGTGCTTGCAATGCGTTCAGAGCACCCACACGATAAAAATATCATAGCTAGTATCATTTGACCGTTGACAATAAGTTATTTTTATATACGTTAGATCTTATTGGCCTGGAGGTTTGATTAACAGAGTAGGCCGATCATTCTTTGACATGATCGAGGTAGAAATCAAATCTTCATTGGCTTTGAGAATGAGAAAATGATGATTATGGACGTTTTTTTCGGCGGCCGATTGCGGACTCTGCCAATGTCGTTTTAACAAATCATAATTGTATATGTGCCAGTCCTCATATGACGATCCAACTTCTCAAAATATGTCCATATCAATCAAAATGAAAGTAAGTGTCAGTATTCATGTTACATATATATGCCAACAATATTACTATATTCGCAAAGTTATATACATTTCATATATAATATGTGCTTTTCAATTTGATTCTAGCAATACAGACCGAATGATGTTGTTTTTGGGAAAGGGACGCAATAATCTCACATACTATGCATTTTCTTCAAAATTATCTCGAGTCTTTGCTGGGTCGGAGGATGAAAAAACATTGCCAGGATGTTTTGATTCCTACTACCATTTCACAGTGCAAGTTAAAATCTATGGGATTTCTATTTCTGTGCCCCTCATTCCTTAGCACTACTCACTCATCCCCACGCTCTTAGTTTTTACTCACTTTTCCCCATTCTCTTGTCTGAAACCCTCACAAAACTTAAAAGTGGACGTTTCTGCCAAGTCAATAGTTTGACCATTAACTCCTGGCGAGTGGAGCCCAGATGTCATAAATTTAATCTTTTCGCATATGTATTTAAAAAAAAACTAAAAGAGAGGAGGGCGTCACCGAGATGTCAGCAATGGAGTTGGCCATCCCGTCGACCAAGGAATCGACGCATCAGGCGTGCGGACCAGCGTGAGTACGTGAGCAAGATGCGCACGCTCGTGTGGAATCGATAGGAGGCGGCGCCGCTACCTTGGGTCGTCGGATCGTCGGCCGCCACGAGCTCTAGCGGCGGAGCACGGAGGCTCGCGATGGCAAGCCAAATTGGGACATAAATTAGATGGAGGAGGAGTCCGGGAGGACCCTTAGCTCACCAGGAGCACATAGGACTGGTCAGATAGCTCGGGGATAGTCGGACGGCGACGAATTCATCCGCGGAGCACGCGGCCGAAGTTGAAGGAGGCAGCTCGATTCCGAGCGCCCCTAGACTAACCAGTGGCACTGAGATCTCCGCCTGGTACATCTCTTCCTCCAAGCTTAAGCACGCAAGCCGGGATAGACCGTGGCGTCGGGATCGACGCCATCTTCTTTGCCTCCGGCGCTGGCGGCCATGCTCGATTCACCTCCTTCCGACCTCCCCCGACCCCTCCGTCCGGTCTATCGTGCTCCTAGTGTGCCTACGGTCCTAAAGGGCAAGGTTGGACGCGATAGGGAGGGCTTCTACGACGACTACGAGCGGGCGGCGCCGTCGAACTTCTGTCGAACGTCTTGTGGGCGCGTTCTGGACACGCCTAAAGCGTCATTCGCGCGTTCTGGTTGATTAAGAAAGAATTAGGAAATAAAATTTATATATTTGTGCGTCAAATTTGATGTACTTCAATTTTCTAGTTATAAGTTTTAGCTAGTTTTAAATTTGGTCTATTGAGTTTTTCTGAAAAACAGGTCTGGTCCAAATGGCATGGCAAAGTTGGAGTTGCTAAATGATTTTTCAGAATGTGAAAACATTTCAACTAGGTAGAGGCTTGTACAAGATGTCACTCTAGAAGGTTTACCATTTTTTTCGATTTTTTTTAATTAGTTGTACCTCACCCTAGCCTTAAACCCTGACCGTAAACCCTAACCCCATACCTAAATCTAACCATACCTCTGTTCCAACAAAAGGTGTCAAATATCTCTAAAGAAAGTACGTATTGTGTATCTAAAAGTCATGTTTGCAAAAAATCCAGAGCAAAGTTTGCGACACTTGTAGTTCAAATTTAACCCACTTCCAGCGAAATCGGAAGGAACTTCTGTAAAATATAAGAAATACCTAGAAATGTTTTTACATCCAAACCCAGGGTCATATGTACTTATAAAGTGGTATATTATTTTCTATACATTGGGGCATTATGCTTTCGAGGAGCTGTTTTGGTAGTTGTTTCACAAAAAAAGCCATTTTCGACACTTAGAAAATGAAAAATGGGGTTTGGGTAAAATGAAATGAAAAATCCCTTCTTCAACACGTATCCACATCCAAGATACATGAGTGTGTGAAATATGGCCTCATTTAGACAAACTATGTCATGGTTAAGGCCATGACCTAGCTCATTTGAGTCAAAAGCCATACATCTTTGTACCTCGTAGCTCATTTCTGAGAATGTTTTTCCACAAAAACTTCCATACCCCATGTTTGTTTGTTTTTCTACGTGGTAGGTCACAAAAGAGGACGCCACGCGAAGGTTTCCCATTTTTTTGAATTTTTTTGAATTAGTTATGCCTAACCCTAGCCCTAACCGAGGTCGTAAACCCTAACCCCGAAATGGGTTTTTGGGTAAAGGAAAATAAAAAAAATGCCCTTTTCAACACTATTCTACATCCAAGATACATGAGTGTGTGAAATATAGCCTCATTTCGACAAACTATGCCATACTTAAGGCCATGACCTAGCTCATTTGAGTCGAAAGCCATACATCTTTGTACCTCGAAGCTCATTTCCGAGAACGTTTTTCCACAGAAATTTCCATAACCCATGTTTGTTATTTTTTCTGGATGGTAGGTAACATAAGAGGACGCCGCGCGAAGGTTTCCCATTTTTTTGATTTTTTTTGAATTAGTTGTGCCTAACCCTAGCACTAACCGTGACCGTAAACCCTAATATCAAACCTCAACCTAACCATACCTTCGTTCCAACAAAAATGGCCAAAGATCTCTAAAGAAAGTACATATTGTGGATCTAAAAGTGATTTTTGCAAAAAATCACGAGCAAAATGTGTGACACTTGTAGTTCAAATCGGACCCACTTTCAGCGAAATCGACAATAACTTCTGTAAAATATTAGACATACCTAGGAATGTTTTTACAATCAAACACAGGGTCAAATGGACTTATGAATTGGTATGTTATTTTTTATACTTTGGGGTATTTTACTTTTGGGGAGCCGTTTTAGTAGTTACTTCACAAAAAAAGGCAGGTTCAGCACTAAAAAAATGAAAAATTGGGTTTTAGTGCCAAAAAACCAATCTTTGTACCAATGACAATATTGTGCGCAATTGCATTTTACATGTGTGTACAAATTTTTGGGTCATTTCGACAAGCGATGCAAAGTTTAGGTCATACCCAAGCATAACCCTAATAACCCCGTTGACTATAACCCCATTGACTCTCTCATAACCCCGTCGAGGGCAAAACTGTGAAAACCCACCCTATTTCTTAAAATCTAGGGTTTTCCTGTAAAATCACCCCGCTCCAGAAACTCTAGGGGGGCTTTTGTAAAACCGAGAAAATTGAGTTGCTGAACTCCGGCGAGACTGAACACCGGCGAGCTCACGCTGCTCGTTCCAGCACGCGCGGGAGTTGGATTTCGCAGGGATTCCGAAGAGGCTGCCCTGGGGAGGAGAACGAGTGGAGCTAGAGACCAAGTGGTCACCGGAATTAATCGAGGTCTCGGGTCCTCATTCACCGCCGCTGATGTCATCTCTCTACCCTCGTGAGCCATCACACCGACGACAAATTAGACCAGATCGAAGGGGTAGAAGAGGAGGACAAGGCATAGATCTACATGGCGCTGGTACGAGCCGGGATGGTCGGAATCGAGCATGGTGGCGTCCGGCCGGAGGCGAGGAAGATGACCTCGATGCCGACGTTTCAGTCCATCTCGGCTCCCGTACTTCAGTGCGAAGGAAGAGGACGACCAGACGGAGCATAAATTGGTACTAGTTCGAGCTGGGGCTGTCGGAACCATCGAGCACGTGATCAGCAGGAGAAGACATCCATTGATGACGTCATCATGACCTCGTCCTATTTTATTTGTTTCCAAAATGTTATCTGAAATTATTAAATTATGACTTGGCAACTCGTCAGGAGTTAACGGTCAAACTATTGACTTGGCAGAAACGTCCACTTTTAAGTTTTGTGAGGGTTTCAGACAAGAGAATGGGGAAAAGTGAGTAAAAACTAAGAGCGTGGGGATGACTGAGTAGAACTAAGGAACGAGGGGCACAGAAATAGAAATCCCAAAATCTATCTATATATCAAAGCAGACCCAGTTAGCCTTCACCGCGCGCGCCCACGTCGACGGGTACTGTACCAGTGCTACAGCACGGCACTTCTACCATACCCGTGTATACTGTAGCACTTTATTATTTTTTTCATCCAGGAAAAATCGTTTCTCAAAAATCATTTTGACAAAAACATATACACGAAATATATGCGCGTCGACAAGTAGGTTCCATTCCCGTGATCGGTTCCGAGTTTTGTCGACTCTAACTACTCAATTTTGGATCCAATTTCGCAAAAACATTTGGCACATTTTGTCAAATTCGTCGCACTTAGTCGTCCGTTCGAATTTTTCTCTCACGAGTAGATGTATATCGCCCTACCAAACAACTTCCATGTTCCAACCATTTCATTTCGACGGACGTATAGATGTACCGCTTTTTTGCAGTAAAGTCCTCATGTTTTTCAAAAATTGTTAATCGATCCTCCGGAATAAAACATTTTTACAGAAAAGCCCCAGCGTCCCATTTTTTGCAGAAAAATCCTCACGCTTTCCAAAAAGTGTGAGCCGGCCTCCCGGAATAAAACATTTTTCCAACAAAATCCCCGCCTTTTCCCAAAATTGCAAATCGATCCTCCGGTACAATTGAACAATTTTTCACCCTCCTAATATATTTGTCCCCTTATAGTTTAAAACTATTTTTTCCCCGCACTTCTTTTCATGAACATTATCTATTTTTTCAGCCATGCGTGAACAATCCCTGTCCCTTATGAACAGTTTTTTTTGGCTTCTAAAAGATTTCTCTCCGTTTTAATTTTCCTCTACTATTTATTTTTCCACGTTTCTTCTTACCAACATTGCGCACAAATAGCGACTTCAAAATTATTTCTTTATTTCTAATCCTAATTATCCCCTACTATATCTTTTTTCCTACTTTTACCTCACTTACATATTTATTTTTATTACTCTAAGACTGCTCGCTTACTTCCTATTTTCCCATTTTCTCCTACTCTATTTTTTTAACTCCTTATTTTATTTCCCTCATAAATTTATTTTTGCAAACTTAAAATTTATTACTCATTTATTTGCTGCTGACTATTTATGTCGTCCGACAAAAAATTAAATTTAAATATTTCAAAATTTTAAGTGCCTTCAAAATTTGTCCATTTTCGTGAGCTTTGCAGAATTCAAATGAAAATACAATAAACATAACAAAGTGGCCTCACAAAAAAAAATTGACTACTCATGTCGCACGGTAAAAATTCAAATTCGAATATTTCAAAATTTAAAGTGCCTTCCAAGTTACTCAAAATAGTACAAATAATAAAAAAATATGCTGACTATTTATGACGTCCGACAAAAATTCAAAATTAAATATTTCAAAATTTTGAGCTGCGTTTCAAATCTAATAGTTCCATTGACGTCAAAAATATTTCAAATCTAGATAACTTTCCAATTTGACTAATTTTCAAAGACTAAACAATTTCCAAACACAACCTCTCTTTGCATTCCACCAATTCTCAAATTTATGAAAATTTTAAATGCCGACATTTTCCAATTTGAAATTTTCCCCACGGGTGCGGCGGTGCCGCCGTACCAAAGTTACCTAGTAAATGTTAATGTGAGTTATCTTGAAAAATCCAAAAAAAATGGCGCTTGGGTAATCATAGCAAGAGATAATGAAGGTGCACTTTTATGCTCGGTCTGGGATGTTATTCCTAGATGTCATACTGCATAGTTGGGTGAATCTATTGCTGATTTAGTGGGATTTAAGCATGGTTCGTGTTGTGGCTATACAACGAATAATCTAATCGCCGAGACAGGCTACGCCTCCGTTCAGATTGTTTTTGTTGACATTCTCAGGACAGATCGTCATCGACTAGTGTCATTAGAAGAAATTTTAGGCTAACCAAACCGACGAACAGGATAGCTAGTTGTCCTAAAAGTAGGAGGACCAATAGAGTAGCTCATGGAATTGCTCATTATGGTCGTAGGGAGTTGTATTGGGGCATGTTTCACAATGCAGTGCCGATCCGCTGGTCGAGTCATCTTATTCCTAGATGTCATTATGCATGAGTATACCTTTTGCTCTAGTTATTAATTAATGCACACCACCCTTTCAAAAAAATTGATGGCAATAATTTAATTTCTTGAAACGAAGCAAAATATTCTCTTAGTAGTTGCCATAGTTGAAATCTCTTACATTCAGCACGGTGAGAACTAGAGAAAGCTAGTACTCAATTTTAATAGCATTTGTGATTTGTGAACTGAGCTTACATTACATATTGATGTCATCATGCCATGGAGAGGGTGCAGAAGTCGGTGTAAACAAGCGGTCGCCCGTTGACAAAAATCTTTCCAGCGATCGATGTCACCACCACGTGGCAACGACCCACGACCCGGACTATATATTATGCTGAAGATTAACAATTATAATAGAGTAGTAGTATTATACTCCCTCCGTTCGAATTTAATTGACACACATTTGGTTACACATGGATGTATCTAGACACCAAACAAGTATAGATACATCCATATTTGGACAAAACCAAGTCAATTAATTTGAAACGAAGGGAGTATATGCCATGCGCACAGGTGGATTACTCGTTAGTCATGTGATCGCGTCGACTTTGCACGAGAGGTGCGACGAAGCATGTGGCATGAATCGTACGTACAGTCTCTCGTTAGTCTTTCTCACAAATATTACGTACAATTTCCAGCATTGAAGAAGTCTAAGAAAAATCAAAGCTGTATATATACGGAGCAAGCTTTTGGAAGAAGCTAGCTAAGCCCTATATATACGGATCAAGGATATTATTTTCCTTTACACAATTTATGCGTTGTGTCCCGAAATTAAAGAGGTGATCGAGAGTAGGCGTTTTCAAAGCTACATTGGGTGGAAAGTGGAAATCTGGAGCTGGCGGAAGGGGAAGGTCAGATCGAGCTGGTGTGTCGTTGCCCACGTTGTACAGTTAGACAAATGGAAGATCGATCGGGCCCTGATTGGTGGATCTGGTCTTCGTGTAGTCACCTAAACGTTTATTTTCTTAAACGTTTAGCTACTCGCTTGATATAGTACAGCATCATAGTAGGAACGTCACTGGCTTGAGCTGGTACATTATAATCCCAGGAGATCGCTCTTTAATCGGTCCTCATTTGACTTGCTGTAAACAGACAAAATGAAAGTCTTATTGGCTCAGCTCTCATCAGGTAGGAAATTCGAGAGGGAGAAGACGTGCATCCGTTATCGAAGATATCATGCTGTGGATTACAATTAGTCGAGGCTGGCTATCAGATGGTGATGTGATGGAGGTGCTATGCTGTGCGTGTGTGAACTCTAGGCATGCAGCGGTGGATTCCGTGCTGGCGGTACCGGACAAATTTGACGAATTTGACCCTTTTTCAAATTCATCTCGTAAAATGGAACTAAACTAAAATCAATTCACGATCTGACTCTTTTTCATTGCGCCCAGCCCCAGGACGTCATACTCTACTGCACGACGCCCCGACTCAAGGCACCGTGGACCTGCCACGTCTACGCTGCTGGGCCTGCATTTTTTTGTATGGCGCCCTGATCCGGGGCGCTATACTTAGTAGCATAACGCCTTGGTTGGGGGCGTCGTGCATCTAAAATGAATTGCATGCCCACAGGGCTGTACTTAGTAGCATAACGCCTTGGTTGGGGGCGCCGTGCATCTAAAATGAATTGCGTGCCCCCCCCCCCCCCCCCCCCGATCAGGGCGCCGTACAAAAAAATGTGGGCCCAGCTGCGTAGACATGACAGGTCCACGGCGTCTTAGAGTCGGGGCGTCGTGCTGTAGAGTATGGCGTCCTGGGGCCGGGCGCCATGTAAAAGGGCCAGATCGTGAATTGATGTGAGCTTAGGTTCATTTTTTGAGATAAATTTTAAAAATGGTCAAAATTTTCAAATTTGCCGCGGTACGGGCGTACGGCCCCAAGCCACACGTCTTCCACGGCTGATTTCTTGGACCAGAGCTTTTTGACACACACGGTCGAACGATCGATCGATTGAACCCGCGTAGACCAGGAAATTAAGGAAGCACCTTGCCTGCTCTACTCAACAACCTCTCTCTGTCTCCCATGCTAGAAAATTATAGCTATTAGGTGCACCTAATTGGACAACTTTGATAACACTGTTTGCCGCTTCATGCCGATTCTAAATTCACTGTGTTAGATATCTCAGAGACTAAAAACTTCTCTAATTTCGTTTTCCATTCTTTCGCAAGCTAGCTAGGGAGCTCCGAAAGTACAACCCAGATTTATCTTTCGGTTGTGTTCGATCCGGACCAAAAGAAAGAAAAGGTGTGTTCTTTACGAAAAGGCTTCCGTCTCCGTACCAGACACTTCGAAGTGTCTTTGGATGTGCTACCTTATCCTCCCACAAAGCGAAAAAGGAGCATCTTCTATTTGACCAATATTATTACAAATTTGCATGCTGCGATGCCAGTGTTTAGTTACTTACACGTGCGTTGCTTATTATCAGCTAGTAGTAGTATCAGATCTCACATGTGAATGGGCGAATAGGAAATATCCACTTTTTTTTTGCATTTTTCCACATATATTCATCACATAAACACATACACAGAACAAAGAACAAAAGATGAACAATACGAGGAAGAGGATACAGAGCAAACAACGAGATCATCCACTTCACCGGCGATGGAGATGAAGAACAGCATCCGCCCACGAACCACTGCCTGGGAGCAATTTTTTCTCCCTTGAAAGACGCCGCCAAGCTTTGTCGCCGCGCCGCGGCGGACCTTTGGTCGATGAACGGCCACGGCAGACGTCCCCCTGGCCCCGCAACGCCACTCAGCCACCGCCGTCTTCAGATCCGTCGCCGGAGGAAGCAGAAGAACTCGAGCCGCCCTGGGATCCCGCTGCCAGATCCGCCGCCCCATATCTGACGGGAAACTGCGGCGCTCGAACACCACGCCGGGCCTCGAGCACCACCAAGGCGCGCGCGCTGACGCCGAGCCCCGCGGAGCACCGTCGCCGGAGAAGAGCACGCCGCCGCCAAAACGCCCACCACCAGCACCACCACCTCCAGGGCGCCGCCGGCAGGAACATCCCCCTACCCTACCATATGTACAAACCGGCACCGGGGATCCCCCACCCTCCTGCCGCCGAAGCGGCCGGCGGAGGAGAGGAATCCCGCGGCGCGGCGGCGCGCACGCGGCGCCGCGACGGACGGGTTCCAAAAATCGCCTTGCTCTCGAACAGTGACGGGAGAGGGAGGAATGCCTGGAGACAGTGACTTGGAATCGAAGATTTGGTAGCTACTCCGTAGGATGATGGAGTTTGAAGAGCGGAGACGGCATTGACCGAGATATGATTATCTGTGGGATGATGCTCTGCTGGTCTTGACAACCACGTGGGCGAGAGAGAGATGCCAATTAACCAGGCAAATGGCAATGGATCCATCAGCAGTCGTCACCGAGCGACGAATATCGGAGAAGAAGGTAGAGCAGAGCCCATCGGTCTGCACGTATCGGCCTTGGCCCTCTGTTTTCTGGTCTGGTAAAGGCGCGACTGCGATGTCGACGATTGCTACTAATCAGAGAAGCTTCCAAAAAGAAAATCGCGTGTTAATGAAGACTTAATTTGTGCACTGGTCGATCGCCGAGTCCTAGAAAAGGTGAATAACTTTGGACTCTCGCCTCGCTCAGGTCCTTTGCCTTAGCTGGGCTTGGGCCAGCGGCCCAGCGCTAGTGCGTGGAGGCTTCTCCTAGCGAACGAACCAGGGCTCCACTCGTGGTAAACTGGTACTACCTCTGATCCTAATTGATTGTGGCGGGTTGTACACCACATTTGTACTATGTTAGCTATCCGTGTGCGACAGTTAAATGGGATCGAAGGGAGTAAGGGCATCTCCACCGGCGCGCCCAATAGAGCGTCCGGCAAAGTTGCCGGATAGGCGCGCGGGCAAGCGTTGCCGACTTGGGAGCGCCGCGCCCCACCGGTCGCTCCCAATAGGTTTTCGAGGAAAAAAAAGATTTAAATATGGACGAACCGGCGATATTTCATTAAATTTGAAGGACATTTAACAAACTTAAATAAAATTTGACAAACAAAATTTAACAAACTTAAATGGAATTTAACTAAATTTAAACTAAACCCTAAACCCTAGATCTAGCGGCGGTGGAGGGAGGCGCTCGAGAAGGAAGCTAGTCCCGGCGACGATGATCTCCGGCTCGTGAGGAGAAAGTTTCATCTGCGTCGCCGTCGCTGAGGCTTCTGGTTTCGCCCACGGCGGCTCTGGCCTTGAGGAACGTCTGCATTCCGTCCTACTCCGGCTCACCGTCGCTGCCGCCGTCGCCGAGCGTGGTGGGGTTTGATCTAGCGGCGGAGGGAGTCCTCGATGGCCGCATGCATTCACTCCCACTCCGGCTCACCCCAATCGTCGTCGCTGTCGCTGTCGTCCGCCTCCTGCTCCCATGCCGGTGATGCTGCTGGGGCAGGTTCCTGGGCCGGCGTCGGCGCGGTGCCGATGGTAACGGAAAATCGGGCACCGCGTCGGCTTCCGCGTCCTCGCGGGCACGCTCGCTCTGCAAGCCGAACCATTCTGCCGGTGGCTCGCGCATCCTGGCGGGGAGGAAGAAGCTGTTGAGGCGGCCCTTGTACTCAGCCTCCACCACGTCGTACCAGTACGGCGACCCGATGGAGTAGAAGGGATCGGCCCGCTGCGCGAAGGGCAAATCCCTCCGCTGTCGTCTGATGTAGTGGAGGCGCGCCGTCCCGGTCAGCCGCGGCGCCACCGGCACCTTCACGACGTTCAGCGCCCACCCCTCGGGCAGCTGCACGTCGTCTGGCACCGGTATGTTGTTGCGGAGGTGTTCCTCCGCCTCCTCCTCGGATGAGCCGACCGCGCCAGACGCAGTCCGATAAGACGGCAGCGGGTATGCGTCCGGCGTCCGGGATGAGTTGTCCTGCTCGAAGAGGCGCATCTCGTCCTGGAGGAGGCGCTGCCGTGCCTGAGAGGCGTTCCACTCATCCTTCTCGCGCCGCATCTCCTACGAGAAGGCCGACTCCATCTCTCGCTGCTCGGCGAGCAGGCGGCGCTGCTCCACCTGCGCCGCTCGCTGCTCAGGGGTTGCAGCTGCCGCGGCTCGCGCGCGCCGGGCTTGGCGTTCCGCGGAGGCCAGCTGCCGGCAGACGATCTCATCGTCGCTGATGAACGGCCGCGGTTTCCAGTGGTTGTTGCCACACATTGTTGCTAGGGTTTGAGAAGTGTGAGAAGTGTGATGAGAAGAGGCTCGCCGGGAGTCGTTTTAAAGCCGTCGGGGAGCGGGATAGGCTTGTGCCGCAATAACGCCGTCACCAACTCGCCTGCCACGCGCATTGACGCCGACGACGCGTGCGCGCCACCGCCTGACCTTCCAGTGCCGCGCTCGACGCGTCGCGTCGTCTGCGACCGCCTGGGGAGCCGCTGCGCCATTAAAACGGGCGTATCTGCCACAATAAATCCGCTGACCGGCCGTTGTGCGGCTGACGCGTCGTCCACACCCGTCAGGATTGGACGAGGTGCGCGTTGCCGCGGTTGCCGACACGCCCGCTTGCGTCCCTAGAAGCTGGGCGCAAAGCGGGGTTGTCGGACGCTGTATTGGGACGTGCCGACAACTTTTCGTCTATTGGGCACGCCGCTGGGGTACGGTTTGGTGTCGCCGCGCCCAAAACGCCCATTGGGAGCCGAGTTGGGCGCGCCGGTGGAGATGCTCTAATAAAGAAGAATGAAGCGAGCGACTAGCAAAATTCACCCAAAAAAATCTCGAATAACAAACAGCGATTAGATCGGACGTGTTTCTTTTTCCTTTTTTTATGCCGTTTTTTTCACATTTTTGTTTCCTCTTTTTCTCTAATTTGGAAATTATTAGAAAAATTATATGTTGAAAACATTTTTTAGTTATCTTGTATTTTACGAAAATGCTCATCACGTGTAATAATAAATAAACAAAAATATTAAGGTGACCCAAAATTAAATAGAACAAAAATTTGGACAAACTAGTTGGGTGAAATGTAATATAGTGAACCAAAAAACAAATTAACAAGTTGAATAGGAGCTAAAATTTGGTTGAAACAGAAATAATAATGAACCAAAAATGGCAATGATCGAAACTAATACTGTACCCAAAATAAACTACAATTCAGGTGAACCAAAAATAATAGTGAACCAAACATACCGGTGAATCAAAAAGGAACTAAAATTCAGGTGAACCAAAAAGAAATTAAAATTTGGTAAACCAAAAATAATAGTGAACCACACAAGCCGTTGAATCAAAAATAAAAGTGAACCAAAAATAATATTGAACCAAACATGTCATTGAACCAAAAATAATAGTGAACCAAACATGTCGCCGAACCGAAAATAAAAGTGAACCGAAAACGAACTAAAATTCAGGTGAACTAAAAATAAAAGTGAACCAAAAAATAATATTGAACTGAAAAGGAACTAAAAATTGGGTGAAACAAAATAATAGTGAACCGAGAAAGTAGATTGATGGGTTCAAAAAATGTTCATGTTATAAAAAAGTCCATGTCTTGGAAAAGGGTGCTTCACAATTAAAAAACAAAATGTTTGCCTCGATATTATAAAAAATTGCTGGTGTTTGAAAAACACCATTAGCGGATTAAAAACGTTCACTGGATAAAAGAAAATAAAAAATAAAAACAAAAAAGTATGACGGGTTCTCTGAAAGTCAACGTACAAAAAAGTGTGCGAGCGCGCGACCCAAGCAGCAATCGGTGATGTCCTGCGAGTATGTGACACCTTCCCGGGAGCTCCTGCTTATCGCGCTACGCGGAGAGAACCCAGCTCCGCGCACCCCATGACGCTAAATGGGCCCGGCCCATTTCTGGTGCGGACGAGAAGCATCACCTTTTTTAGCACGCGTTAGTTGGTTTGGTTCTACTGTTTCGGACACGTTTGGTTAAACTGTTTCTCGCGTGTTGGTTGTACTGTTTCGCAAATGATGAAGAAGAAATAAAAGTTCTAGTATCCTGGAGTCCTGGAAGTTCGAATCACTTTTGCGTACTGTTTAGAAAATTCCGTACTACGACTGTTTCAATAGTATGCCAACTAGTTTCCTGTTTCAGGATTTCGAATGCTTTCTTTTTTCTGACTGTTTCGCTGCTTCTTTTTTTTTTTGGAAATTCTGGGACAGAAATGACCATTCGAAATAATTTTGAAAGCATACAAATACGAACGAACTTTGTTCATTTTAAATACAAGCTGACAGTTTCATGTTTTTCTATTTATTTGGAAATCTTGGGACAGAAGTGACCATTCGAAATAATTTGGAAAACATACAAATACGAACGAACTTTGTTCATTTTAAATACAAGCTGACTGTTTCGCTGCTTCGTTTTAGTTGGAAATCATGGGACAGAAGTGACCATTCGAAATAATTTTGAAAGCATACAAATACGAACGAACTTCGTTCATTTTAAATACAAGCTGACTGTTTCTTGTTCCCGCAGCTCCTAGTCTCCGCGGTATGCGGACATAAGAATGCTCCGCGCACCCTCCTGACGCTCTATGGGCCCGGCCCAAATTGTTCCTCGCGCGATGCGTGTTACGCTTAACAATTTCGAAGCAGCAAACATTTCGCGCACTTTGCTTTGACTGTTTTTGGCGCGTTTTTCTTTGACTGTTTCTGGCGTGTTTTGCTTTGACCGTTTGGCTGCTTCATTTATTTTGAAATCTTGTGAAAAAGAAACTTCATTCACCTAGAAAAGAGACTAAACCATCCCAGATTGATGGTTTGATGTGCAGCCCGACTGTTTCTTCACAGGATGCCTACTAGTTCCATAAAAATTTGAAAAAACTTGGCAACTGTTTCGTCAACAATTTCAAAAAAAAGTACACAATATGTCTGTAAAACCACAACAAGAGAAGGAAAAAAGACAGAAGGAGCTAGTTACAAACAAAGGAACTATTCAGATAAATAGTTTATTCATCTAAATTTTGTTGAACCATTATTTTCTTTGAATTGTTTTTCTCTTCTTGACTCTCCTGAAGCATTTTCCTACTGATTAGGATTCCTGAAAAAGTGTAATCAAACTGGAGTGGATTAGAAAACATTTGACTAAAATTATTTTAACATAAAGTACTTTTGAACGATTTTAAAAAGTAAACAGAAAAAGTCATTGAACGGAAATAATTTTTGAACGATTCTTATAAAGTGAACAGAAAAAGTCATTGAACGGGAAGTACTTTTGAACGATTCTAAAAAGTGAACAGAAAAAGTCATTTCAACAGAAATGATTTTGAACGATTTGAAAAGAGAACAGAAAAAATCATTGAACGGAAATTATTTTTGAACGATTTTGAAAAGTGAACAGAAAAAGTCATTTGAATGAAAGAATTATTTCTGAATGATTTTGAAAAGTGAACAGAAAAAGTCATTGAACGGGAAGTACTTTTGAACTTTTTTAAAAATGAACAGAAAAAGTCATTGAACAAAAATTATTTTTGAACAATTTTGAAAAGCGAACAGAACATGGCGGTGAACAGAAAGTACTTTTGAACAATTTTAATAAGTGAATAGAAAAAGTCATTGAACGGAAATAATTTTTGAAGGATTTTGAAAAAAGTGAACAGAAAAAGTCATTGAAGAAATTATGTTTGAACAAATTTGAAAGTGAACAGAAAAACTAATTGAACGGAAAGTACTTTTGAACGATTTTGAAAAAGTGAACAGAAAAAGTTATTGAACGGAAATTATTCTTGAATGATTAAAGTAAAACAGAAAAGGTCATTTCAACAGATTTTATTTTGAACGAGTTTGAAAAGTGAACAGAAAAAGTCAAAACGAGAATTATTTTTTAATGATTTCGAAAAAGTGACGGAAATAAGTTTTGAACGATTTTGATAAGTGAATAGAAAATGGCGGTGAACGGAAAGTTGTTTCGAACGATTTTGAAAAAGTGAACAGAAAAAGTGAACAGAAAATGGCGGTGAACGAAAAATTCTTTTGAACAATTTTAAAAAGTGAACAGAAAAAGTCATTGAACGGAAAGTACTTTTGAACGATTTTTGAAAAAACCTTTTGAACAGAATTTGGTCTTGAACGATTTTTGAAAAGACCCGTTGAACTGAATTTGACCTTGAACGATTTTTGAAAACTCCGTTGAACGGAATATGGTAGTGAACAATTTTTGAAAAGACCCGTTGAACATAATTTGGTCTTGAACGATTTTTTGAAACTCCGTTGAACAGAATTTGGTCATGAACGATTTTTTGAAACTCCGTTGAACTGAATGTGGTAGTGAAACAATTTTTGAAAACCCCATTGAACAGAATTTGGTCTTGAACATTTTTTAAAACTCCGTTGAACAGAATTTGGTCTTGAACGATTTTTTAAAAGACCCGTTGAACAGAATTTGGTCTTGAACGATTTTTTAAAACTCCGTTGAACGGAATGTGGTCTTGAACGATTTTTGAAAAGACCCGTTGAACGGAATGTGGTAGTGAACGATTTTTGAAAAACTCCGTTGAACGGAATTTGCTAGTGAACGATTTTTGAAAAATCCCGTTGAACAGAATTTGGTCTTGAACAGTTTTTGAAAACTCCGTTCAACGGAATGTGGTAGTGAATGATTTTTGAAAACCCCGTAGAACAGAATTTGGTCTTGAACGATTTTTTACAACTCCGTTGAATGGAATGTGGTAGTGAACGATTTTTGAAGATTCTAAAAAGAGAACAGAAAATGACGGTGAACGGAAACTATTTTTGAATGATTTAAAAAGTGAACAGAAAAGGTCGGTGAACGAAATCTATTTTGAAACGATTTTAAAAAGTGAACAGAAAATTTCTGTGAACGGAATTTATTTTTGAACAATTTAAAAAATGAACAAAATAGGAATTTGAAATTATTTTTGAACGATTCTAAAAAGTGAAGAGAAAATGGCGGTGGACGGAAACTATTTTTGAACAATTTAAAATGTGAACAGAAAAAATCGGATGTCACGCACAACATGATCGGATAAAAAAAGTGATAAACTCTTGTTATCGAAGTTCTTGGCAAAACATATTACATAATTCCCAGGGGATATATCAACATAGGAAGCATCAGTTCAAACTGACATTTGCATCAGTTTCATAAGAAAAGCTACTGGCAAATTTTTTTGACGTGACAGCATTAGGTTTCATCATCTTCTACTCCAAAAATGGCAGTGCAAAAAATGCTTCAGCTGCTGAACCTAATGCTTCTTCATCCTCTCGAAATGCTCAACTTCGACCGCATTCAGTGTAGAGTAGAACATTGTGAAATCTTTCATCATCATGTATTTTGGAATTAAATCCTGCAAGAAAAAAATGGATAAAAAAATATTAACCACCAGATCGCAAGAAAATCATTATATTGTTTAAGGAATAAAAAAGGCGCAATTGAAGTCTCCCATATCTTTCCCATCATTATAAAAACTACATTACCTTATTCATCCCAACATCTCCTGCACATATAGAAAAGGGAACAATCATAAGAACAACATCTCCTGCACATGATTGAGAAGAACCAGTAGGTGAACGCTCTGTGAAATGTGATTCATGAGAAATGCATGTAAAGGGAAACCACAAAGCATAGTGGTGACCAGTTTTAGCCTTTCAGAAACTGACCATGGTGTAAGTAGGTCATAAATCACACTACAAACTTATAACATAACTTCAAATACACAGAGTTAAATGCAAGCTTGATTAAATGAGAGAATCAGAAGCACAATAAATTTAGATCAACTGCTAGGGAGGGTAGATTTCGAACGATTTGCTGGTAACAGAAGACAATTCATACACTACTAAAAATTATTGTACATATTGGCCACTCAATAGAATGGATTATTTTTCCAAGGGAAAGATGGAACGGATTTTAAACAAACAACCAGAACTAATTATTTAATGTAGTCTTGTCCTCTCATGTTATTTTACTTGATCAAACAAAAGATAAGTTTGTGTACATAAAGAACTGCATCGGTAGCTCTGTCTTATCTCATGACTTAAGCAATCTTGTATATATACTGGGGAAGCAGAGCAATGAAAGCAATGAACATACACACCACATACAGTGAATCATAGAGAGGCAGTAGGCCAGTAGTTAATCTAATTCAGGCATAACATGTGAAGCAGAAGCAGTAGACGATCGCTCTGTGGAACGTGATGGCATGAGAAAAGCATAGTGGCGAGCAGTTCTCAGCCTGGTGTAAGTAGGTCATAAATTACACTAGAAACTTACACTACAGCTTCAATATACACATATCGTTAGATAACAGCGCTCAGAAGCACAATAACTTTAGATCTATTGCTAGGGAGGGTGCATTTTATCATTATTCCCTGGACATTCAGAGCACACATAAGAAAACCATCAGGTGCTAGTAGCAAAAGCCAGTTCACCATGTCATGAGTAACCAACAAACAGCATCCCAGGGCACGCCATTACTAAACTACTCACCGTTCTTGATCCAGAAGCTCTTCTGGAACTTGGCCGGGAACAAGGCCAGGGACGTGACGCCCTTGCCGTCCGTGACCTAACAACAACAGGGCACCGCGGCAGAGTGAGAAATCCGCTGTGGCACGAAGCAATTTTAAGAAAGGCAGGGGGCTGGAGAAGAGCGCGTACCTAGATGAGGTTGGAGCCGCGGAGCGTGACGACCTGCATGATGCGCTCGCCCTTCGCGAGCGTGACGGCGGTGCCATCATGGCACGCGCGCTGCAGGTTCTTCCTCCCAGCCTTCATCCCGCTCGCACTTCCCGGCGCTGTAACCGACGGTGGCAAAAGAGGGAGGAATCGGGCAACGAGGAGGCTACGCTAGAATTTGCTCGCGGTTGCGGGCGGTGCGCTGGGGGACCCTGGGAGGCTGGGGCAGCGGGAGCCTCGGCAGCAGCCGTGGGCAGTGGCGGCGAGCGGGAGGGGTAGCGGACGGCGCGGCGGGTACGGCGGCGGAGCTGCGGTGGTGCTGTGGCGGCTGGGACTGGGCGAATCGGTCGGTGGTGACTACGGAAACATAACTGGGCCAGGCCCATAAGCCGCAGGGGGTACGCGGGAGCTAAACGCTCCCGCGGTACGCGGCGACTAGGATTCGCCCACCTTCCCTGGAAATCTCTCCTATCTAAAAGAAAATTTTAGCTCCCGCGGTACGCGGCGACTAGGATTCGCCCACCTTCCCTGGAAATCTCTCCTATCTAAAAGAAAATTTCCGTTCCTCTCGTACGTCAAATCCTTCGTCCGTCAAAACACATTTTTTTTCGTATGTCTTCTGCCTGGTTTGTTCCCCGCCTGGCACTCGTTATTTTGGGAAATAAATCAATCAATGTCGCAATCAACATTAAATCAGCATTAATTTGTATTAAACACACGCGCTGATTTATCCTCTCTCTATTGCTCTCTCCCCCGAATCCAGCGCCTCCTCCCACCGCCGCCGGATCCGATGCCCTCCACGGATCACGAGCAAGATCAGCAGCATGAGGCGCGACTCGAGGCCTGGAGGCTTGGTTCTGGGCAAGTATAGGTGCCTGATATCTGGGCAAGGACGCCCGGATACGACCTCGCCGCCTCCTCAACGAACATGACCTGGACGTGGCTCTCCCCAAGGTTGACGCCAGCAATGAAGATGACCTCGCGGAGCTCTACGACATGCAGGGCTTCCCCATCCTCCTCTTCTTCGTCGACGGCATGCACAACAAGGCCACGATTGGTGCTGCTGGTGTTCATGCACATTGATTTTGGACATTGATTCTTGATTTACCCTTCTTATACCATTTGCTAACTTAACTACCTCTCTCTCTTGCATGTTGTTTCTGAAGATCTTTCTGTGTCATGCCAACAAGGGTGTTTGATTATACATCCGAGCAGCCTGCATGTGAGGCGAATAAAGTTGATCTATATCTCTCCTATCTAAAAGAAAATTTTCGTTCCTCTCGTACGTCAAATCCTTCGTCCGTCAAAACACAATTTTTTTCGTACGTCTTCTGCCTGGTTTGTTCCCCGCCTGGCACTCGTTATTTTGGGAAATAAATCAATCAACGTCGCAATCAACATTAAATCAGCATTAATCTGTATTAAACACACGCGCTGATTTATCCTCTCTCTATTGCTCTCTCCCCCGAATCCAGCGCCTCCTCCCACCGCCGCCGGATCCGATGCCCTCCACAGATCACGAGCAAGATCAGCAGCATGAGGCGCGACTCGAGGCCTGGAGGCTTGGTTCTGGGCATGTATAGGTGCCTGATATCTGGGCAAGGACGCCCGGATATGACCTCGCCGCCTCCTCAACGAACATGACCTGGACGTGGCTCTCCCCAAGGTTGACGCCAGCAATGAAGATGACCTCGCGGAGCTCTACGACATGCAGGGCTTCCCCATCCTCCTCTTCTTCGTCGACGGCATGCACAACAAGGCCACGATTGGTGCTGCTGGTGTTCATGCACATTGATTTTGGACATTGATTCTTGATTTACCCTTCTTATACCATTTGCTAACTTAACACCTCTCTCTCTTGCATGTTGTTTCTGAAGATCTTTCTGTGTCATGCCAACAAGGGTGTTTGATTATATATCCGAGCAGCCTGCATGTGAGGCGAATAAAGTTGATCTATATGATGTAGTGAAGGATAAACTCCTCTCCCTCATGTTATTTTCGGTGAATTAATACTGAAGCTTTGATATAAGACTACTCTTGACGAGGTAAGAAAGCTTTGTGCCCACAAGTTCTCTGGTTGCTCCATTCAAATGGTGGGTATGCTGGAGTCATTAGAATTACTGACTAATCTTTCTACATTCTGGTTGGATATCCTTTTGAATTGATGTACATACTTCTACTATGGATTTCAGGTGCATCTTCTGACAATAAACAGCGGCATGTGAGAGAACAATACACTATAATGACAGATGTAATGCTGCATATAAATCGTGTGTATAAGATGGGAATACAAGTATACAACATAAGAGCACATTATCCGACCAATCTGACAGTGTACAGTAGTATGGAAAACATATATGTATTTCCTTCAGGTCATTCATTCTTATATTTTTTTAGTGGATATTGCTCATCTCCTCCAGAACAATTAAGCATTGTGAGATAGCATTTTAATTTACTAACAATAGTTTTTCTCAGGGATCATATTATTTTTTAGCTGATGAAAGCTGCAGGAGAGGCACCGACTATAAAACACAACTGTTGAGACACAACTCTGATATGAATATGTTAGGACCTATTAAATTTTGACAAAGAACCATGTTGAATAACGTCTTACTATAAAGCATACCAGTTCTCCATCAAAGTCATCTCATATGAATACCCGCTTGACATGCAGCCTGATATTCTTAGTCTTCCTATCAGTTATGCCATCTTTCTTCATAGCAGGAACATAAAGAATTGAACTGAATTATACTTCACACTGCATAAAATTAGATGGAGCACTGTCGCTTGAATGTGATTTGTGAAGATGTTCCTATTTATTATCAGAAAAAGATAGAGCATACTAACTCATTGGAGAGGCGAAACATGAGCAGAACTCTGCATCTCTGCAATCTTCTGGTCAACTCCCTCCTAACACCGTCCCTGTGTCCTTATGATCCTCCGCAAACGCCTGCCAATTGCCGATATTCAAGATGTCAATGCTTTGTTTAGATAATAAAATAGTTCATCTCCCCTTACAACAGTGAAATTATGTCAGTTGTGTACGTTTTATTGTCTCTGAAAATACAAAAGTTAATGGTGTTATTTATATTGCAACCTGAGTAATGTCGATTGCTTTGAAAACTACCACTTTCAGGTTTTCTAAACATAAGTTGCACTGTTACGTTTTTTTCTGAATATATTTAAGCATTGTGTTTGACAGGAGGGGCTGCTGAAACACCATGCCCGTACATATGTGTCAGAGAGATATCGCATGCCTCACTGGTATACTACTCTGGAAGAATTAATATATATACTTTTGGGGACCTTGGTTAATTGGTCTACTTCTTCCAGACCTTCTTATTTTGTTAGCCATTGTTCTAAGTGTTGTTCAGATGATTTTCTTTGGCACTGCCGAGTTACCTGGGCCTGCACCAACCGGCAATGGTCGCAAATACTCGCCTTTCCTTGAATCACTAAATGAGATACTTTGTAATTTTAACAGGACATAAAACAGGAGCAGATGGCATCATGTGTTCCACTAAAGTATGCAAAAGTAGACATAAAACAGGACAAAATGGCATCATGTGTTTCGCTAAACTATGCAAAAGTAGACATACTATTTGCATGCACCAAAAATTATGGAATGTGATGCCAAAATTGATTGCCAAAATTATCAAAAGTCATGTTACATTTAAATGGTATCAGACTAACAGGTTTTACTCATGAATTTAGAAAGTTCAGAAGCTGAATTTAGAAAGCTTTGTACTCGAATCTTCAGGACAAATGTTCTTTGTGTTAGCTTTGTGCTTTTGATTGAATTAAACTAATGTGCTTTATGCGAGTTGTACTCCAAAAGCATGCACACTGTTTCCAAAAGCATAATTTGACATGCACAAGCTTTGACAAGCAGTACTGTAATTTGAAAACCTAAATATCAGTAAAAGATCACAAGTTTGACAAGCACATGCATTTTCAGATTACAGTGCACTTGGACAAGCAGATTACAGTACACTTGGATTACAATGCACAAGCAGATTACAGTACACTTGGACAAGCAGATTATAGTACACAAGGAGTACTACACTTGGACTACAGATTAAAGTACACTTGGATAAGAAGATTACAGAACACTTGGACAAGCAGATGCATCTGGATGAATCAGGAGTAGCACTAGAAGCACTAAATTGTGGAGGATGCAACCCCAAAATAGCAACCTTTTGTCACTTGCAATCAAGCAACACAGGAAAAATAGCCAATCGGTACTGCAATGATTTATTGTGGTGGAAATTATTCAGTACTCCTTTTATTATGCATTCAAGCAAGATTTCAGAAAAGACGGGTGTAGATACTGAAGCAAGCATTTACTCAAACAAGCATGAATTAAAAGTTGAAGGTTACAAGTTTTCAGAAATCTCAAGCAAGCAGCTGCTCAAGCAAGCTTTCAGAAATTTCAAACAAGCATCTACTCAAGCAAGCTTTCAGAAAAGAGACATCAAGTTGAAAAAAAATTACAAGCAAGATTACATGGAGCAAGTTTAGAATTTGAAGCAATTTTAGCAAGAGACAGAGAGAGGAAATATGGAGTACTACCTGACGCTCGCAGAGGCCGTTTTTGGCCGCTCCGCCGTTGATCCACGCGAGCTGTGCGCCGAGGAACGCGTCGTGCGCGGTGTGGCCGGAGCCGAGCTGCAGCGACAAGTCGTTGCTCTTGCTAGGGGACGAGAGCACGCAGGCGGCGTCGGCTTCGTCCAGCGAGGGCATCGACGACATGTAGGCCGCCGCCTAGCAGAACAGCGGGTTCTCGGCCTCGTCGCCGCCGCCGAAATCCCGTGCGTTACTCCAGCACCGTCGTCCTCCTCCCGTTGTTCCAGCACCGCTGCCCACAGGCGTATCACCTCCGCCCACAAATCGAGCATCGGAAGGTAATCTTTGACCTACACCTAGACCTGCCAATCGATGGAAAGTGCCGCGGTAAGAGAGGACCGAGGCGCTGGCGAGAGAAAGAGAGAGAGTTGCGCGCCGGCGAGAGCAAGAGGGAGCTCCGGCGAGAGATAGCAGGATAGCGCGGCGCCGAAGAGAGGACGCGTGCGAGAAGGCGATAGAGAGGACGCGGCGATGGGGGCGTGGTAGAGCGGGTCGCGGCCGTGGGAGAGCCGGCGGCGTGGCGTGGGAGAGCAGCCGGTTGTGCAAGCTCGCGGAGAGGAAAGTGAGAGGAGTGTGGAGCTTTTATTGTTTTTACTACTCCTATGGTAGTGTTCTGCCATTTGTTGAATTACTATTTTAGGGGATTTTGAAACTTTACGTGTTAATAAGAGCCTCTTTCTTTGGGCTTATTTTGTCTTTTTGGACTTTGGCGTAAAAGTAAAAAACATCTAAATAGTTTTTTTTTGGTTTTTGGCATTTTAAGGTCGAAACGAAAAATAACTTTTGCATTCCAAGAACATTCATGCTAATGACAAGTATCCGTAAAGATAAAATCAATCGTTTACCTTTTTTCTTTACTATTCAAGATGGGGATGTGGTGTTCATCTACAATAAGTCTGGTTATTTTGTTGTTTACATTATGTTCTCACGGAATGGTGAAGAATTAGCTCATCAAGTATGTATTCTAAGTTGCATATTATCTCCACATTAAATATTTATTCTGACGACAAGTATTGTTGTGTAGATGGTTACGAGCTGATAAATTGCTCAAATACCTTGAAAACGAAGCAGAAGACAACATCACTAACATTGTAAGAGAATATCTAAAGGGCGTCATGAAGTAGATATTACTACCTCTGTTTCGTAAATTAAGCCGTATATTTTTAGTCAAAAGTCAATAAAGTCTAAATTTAACCAATCTTATAGATAAAAATATGATCATTTATAAAATTTGATAAACGTGCAATGAAAATAGATAATATGGTGAGTCTATTGATGTTGATTTGATATTCAAAAAATTCATATTTTTATCAATAAAATCGGTCAAAGTTACTTTTGGTTGACTTTTGCCTAAAAATATATATCTCACTTTAAAAACTTAGGGAGTAAAGAGTAATTAGTTTGGCGCTTATTTTATTCAAGCGAATTAAAGATTATACTCTTTGTTTAGAAGAAAAATTGTGGACATTGAAACGCTTCAAGATACACTCATTTCGGCGACCTTTATTTCCAGACGGAGGGAATACCTTTTGTCTCACCATGTCAAAGTTTGCATGTATTTTATAGACATATGTGACGGTTATTTCGGGACGAAGAGAATACCTTTTGTCTCTCACTCATTTCATCGACAATTATTAAATGTGAATGTTTATGTGTATTATATTGACATATATTTTGAAAAAAAATAGAAGCCGTAGCAACGCACGGGCATTCAACTAGTCAACCTACAAACTCTGAACGAAGAAGCACCAAGATGGGCCAGCCCAACAGGAAAACAGCCACGAGCGACTCGTAAGAGGCGATATATAGTGGCTGCGAGATAAATTAGGTGTTAATGGAGTTTTTGTTTTAGGGAAGGTGTTAATGGAGTTAATGGGCTATCCAATTGGACGTTACTTTTGCGCGAGAGATATGTAGTAGCCCACCAAACTCTACCTTAGGCACAACATAATGGTTCTCTTGATTGTCTCAAAAAAAAATATATAATGGTTCTCTGGATCTATAAACAAAAAAAGGAGTGTACTTCCAAAAATGATGGAAATAGTTTTTGTGAGATAGAACCTTATTCCTTTTACGATAGAAGCATTGTTACAACTCTTATAAGTTAATCCTCATGCCCATACGGCATTACTACATGTAAGAAATATAAGATCACATCATTACAACATGAGATTCATGTAATAATGTGAGCTATGTCTAACATCATGCGGTTTGAAAGTTGCGTATGAGATGCAACTGAGATCATTTGAGTTGAACATAGGTTTGAATTGAGAAACAATGTACACATATTACAAAAAAAAATCATGTACTAAAAAATGTTCACATAAAACAAAATCGTGGGCGTCTTCACTTGATTGAGAATTAACTCAATCGACTGAGCTCTAGGCGCATCCTAACTAAACCAACCGAACACATTCGTAAATCTTGTGCATTAAACACTTAATCTCAATATATAATTATCCTACTATCGTATATATACATTATCTTATTATCCCATTGCAACGCACAAGCACATTGCTAGTTCAAACTAAGGACAGTCTAGCGAAATGTCGATGGAATGGAAATAAGAAATGTTGCATTTTAGATAAAGATGAAACAATACAACATTTAGTTTCTTGTGTCCTTTAGGAAAATTACTATGGCGTATAGTTTTTGTTGCCTTTAATATTGCACACCAATATGCTTGGTAATTGGTTGAATGGCCTTAGTAAACAATCAAAAGAAAAAAATTGAGCTTGGAATTTATATTTTATGTTGGGCAATTTGAAATCATCGAAATGATGTTGCGTTCAACAACAAGAAAGTTTTATTTTTTTTGTAGGTTTTCCATATGTCTACTCGCTACATCGGTACATGGTCATTACTACACCATGCGTAGGCGCGGGACACCGGAGCTTGGGTGCAGCCGGATGAAAATGGATGCACGTCGTATCTTCAACCAATATGGTTGGTGGTCTAACAAGAAGGATTAGTAATGAATGTGTTTTTTAATATTTTTGTGGTTTCATCTCTTTGCCTCAATGGAGCTTTTCGATTGTACTCAGATAATACTTTGCACTAATATATGGCATTGTGCACCGATCCGTGCATAGGTAGGGGCCTGTCCTCGTTTTAAAAAGGCATTATGTTGTTTAGCATTCTGCTGTCGGGTGTTTCCTCTTTTTCATGTTTATTTCCCCCTCTATGTCCGAGTTCTTTTATTAGTGACCTTATACGGTGGAGCTCGTTATTAATGACTTATTTTTTCCTAAAAATAAAACCATTACTCCAACGCAATAGCCTACCCAATTTTGGCTGGTTCGTCATGCTTAAATATAAGGAGCCGGGACTGAAACTAGGTAGATGGTTGAGCATGGTGTTTCGGAACTGAAACTTGTGAGGGCCGTATGGATGGTCATCAACTCAATTTCCATTTCGACGTAGGTGTGTGTCTTAGAAAGAAAAATCACCGTATACGCAGATTGTTTCGGGAGCAAACATCGATGGACATAACCCCACTTGGAATACTTTTGTTACTCAAAAGGCAGTCATTCTATTAAAAAGCAAAGTGACGAGGTCATAATAAGTCCCGGATAAGTCCACATAGGCCTAGTTGTGGCCTGAATGAATCAACTTGGATTGCAAGCCACGACAAGATCACAACACGGAATTTACGGGATATATCATGTAACCGACTTAATCGTATCTAGTCATGTTAGGGTTTTAGCATTACCTCAACTGGCATGTAAATCGACTTGGTGTCTCTAACCCTAATTTCCACCTAGTATATAAGGGGTAATGAAGACATGCCGAGCGGTACACCATTATTACAGTTCATGTCTCATATCAGCATTCTCCACAACCACCATAGGTGAAACCGATCTTCCCCGGGATTGCCAAGATCATCGAAAGATAATCAAATTGTCACAAACTTGAAGTAGGGATTTTATTAGACGTTGTTTGCCGAGGCCTGAACCTGTATAAATTTGTCTCTCGTGTTCTACCATCTAGATCTACCGAGCGCGGCCCTACTGAACATAAATGTACCGTCAGGATAATACCTATACACAAAGCATTCACGAGAATTTACGTATGTGAGAAACCTTGCTCTAAAATTACATTGTTCCAAGACTGTGTATTATGTTTTCAAGCTTGACATCAAGAAAGCATTCGATTCAGTTTGTTGGAATTGCCTCATGGATCTCCTCCGGCATTGTGGTCTTTGTCCAAGATTTTGTTTTTTGGTTTGAGCCCTCGTATCAATTTCCACCTCGAGAGTTCTTCTTCTCAACGGTTTGTCTTGCGATCCCATCAAGCATGGCCATGGCCTCCGACAAGGGGACCCTTTTTATCTCCCCTTCTATTCATGTTGGCCATTGACCCTATAACCAACATCCTCAACAAGGCAATGACACAACGGATCCTCCAAACTCTCCTTCGAAGAGCTCTAATGGCATGTACCTCCTTCTAAGTTGATGATGTGGTGTTTTTTGTGGCCTTAATTAAGGAGGATATTCGGCTCCATGCTACTACTCTCACTCTTTTGGCGAGTTCTTTTGTTTGAGCGCTAATTTTCATAAAAGTCTTGTGGCGCCTATTCGATGTGAAGAAGTTGATCTCGATGACATTAATTCTTAAATTCTCTCGTCCACAAGAACCACATTCCCAATGAGATACTTGGGGCTTGCATTGAGCATCCAACGTATTCGGAGAATGGACTTCCAACATTTGTAGGATAAGATTGCTGAAAATTTTGCCGTGGGGAATTGGAAGATCATCAACATGGTCGGACGAAGGATCTTGATGCGAGCCGTCCTCACGTCCTAAGATCTACCACTTAACTTCAATTGACCTTTCAAAAGAGGTCATGAAATGGGTCATAGCTCTTCTTCATGCATATTTGCAGGCAGGCCGGATTCATCAGAGTTACAAGTGGGAAATGCAAAGTAAATTGGGTAATGGTTTGCCGGCCAACCAAGCTTGAAGGTCTTGGCATTTTATATTCCTGACAAGTTTGCTTCCGCTCTAAGATTGAGATGGCTTTGGCTCGGACGAGTTGATGACACCACGGTGTGGATTGGGCTTGGGAACCTTTGGAATGACCATGCTCGGGATCTATTCGCGCATCCAAATAGAACCTGATTGATTTCGGAATCTGACTAAAGTGAAAATGCGGCATGTGTTTAAAAGTCACCTTTGAGATTTGAACCAGATGATTTTGATGATGAATCATACCAGAACCCAATACCAAATCTAAACACATGTACCACCTCGCGCAAAATAAAAGAGTAAAACATGCACCATACCTACCGTGTGCTCTGGAAAATGTTTTACAAAGCACAAACACAGTAACAGTTGGGAGCTTGTTAGGATGTTCGGAAACCTGACAATTAAACTACTCATCACGCATATTTCCCTGCTTAACAGCTTCAAACATCATCGACCCCCGCCCATAAAAAGCCAGCGAACCTAATTATTAACCTCAACAAAGGACGTGGAGAAGCAAGAAAAAACTTTTACCATGGGCATGGCGACCGCAGCCGCCGCGACGGACGATCTCCGGCAACCATGCAGGCCGAGGCCGGGCGCGCAGCTGTGCTCCGGATCCAAGAACCGGGGTCCGAAGCCGCCGGTGGTGATCGCGCACGAGTGCCCCAGCGCGATGCGCGCCCACGTCCTGGAGGTGCCCGCGGGGCGCGACGTACTGTCATGCGTGGCAGCGTTCGCGCGCCGCGAGCGACGCGGCGCGCTAGTGCTGGGCGCGACCGGCCGCGTCGCGGACGCCGTGCTCTGCAGGGAGCCCTCGCCGCTGGTGCTCCGGGGCACGGCGGAGATCCTGGGCCTGGCAGGGTGCTTCTTCCCATCTTCCGCCTCGCCGGCGGGCGTGGCAGTGTTCCTGGCCGGGCCGCGGGGCGCCGTGCTGGGCGGCGGCGTCGCGGTGGGAGGGCTGGTGGCCGCCGGGCCGGTGGTGGTCATGGTGGCCACGTTCGTCGCGGCCGCGTTTGATCGGTTGCCGCTGGTGAAGGGGGACGAATCCGCCAAGGCAGACGGGTGCGGTGCGGCGGACAGTGGCGGTGGCCGCTGCAGCAGCAGTGCGGCTGGGCGCCGCTGTGTCGTAAGCTGGGCCTGGGCGCGAAGAGCTGAACGGTAATGGTTCCCGGAGTAAAATGCCTTGTCGTGACGACGGAGCCGGTTTGAAGAGACTACTTGGGCTGAGGTCGTGTAGGTTTGCAAGAAGGCCCGTTTCGATTTTAGTCCAGCTTTGAAGAGTTTGGTACTCCTATTTTTTTCGTGTCCTTCAAATCATTATTTAGCGACGTTCTTTGACTGCAAGACAGCAGAAAGCCAGAAACTTTCATTTCTCTCTCTACAAACAGGCAGAAATTTTTCATGAAGATACAATACTGTCCCCATCGTCTCCCTCCAAATGTTTCTTCACCTGCATTCGCCCAAGAGAAAAAGGAGTCAATTCCTTGTGATTCTTATATTCTCATCTTCCTGCTTTGCAAGAATTCTAGTGATAATAAACTTAACACGCACAGTTCCCTTTTAACATGTTTCCAACCCTTTCCAGTTCCTTTTCGCCATTTCACAAAACAATGGAAAAACTGAATGGCCTATATACAATATTAATTTGGTGACTGTTCGGAAAATTTACAAACTTGCATCCTTTTTCAAGCCCTCGTCCCTGCCCTTCAACTCCTGGTTTTGTTTTCTCAGACATGCACCTCCTTCAGAGTATTCAAGTTCTTTAACAATTCTGATCCAGGAAATCTTCCCTTCCCATTTGCTTTAGTATAGAATTCACCAAACTCTGAAGGAAAACAGTTTGAGACTCCAGCTATCGAAACTTATACACGTCCAGGTCTCACTGCACATGACATTTGTCATATGTATGACGGCAACAAGTTTAGTGCCACAGCTCACAGCTCACAAGGTTGCACTGAAAAGAAAGCTACATATATACACCTACATAATCTAGATACATTACTCCCACGTTAGCATTCAGAGCCTAAAGAAGGCTTATTATTGAGTTCACCGAGATCATATCAGCGGTCTGAGCAACAACAGTCATATGCAGAAGAGAATATAGTTTCGATAATACAACTCCCATGTCTGGACTCCTGGTGCCAGTGGCCTGCACCGTACTAGAGCTAACATGACCCAGGGCTCATCGCCCCCTCCTGCGCTTGCCCGGTGTCTCCATCTGCTGGAAGATGTACCTCAACACCTCTTTCATCGTCGCCTTACGGCCTTTTTGGAAGTTCCACAGCTCCGGCACCACGTACCTTCCGCTCGGATTGTACTCGTTTATTTCGCTCAGAGCGGTCTTCACTGCGTTACACACGTCGTCACCATACTCAAGCCACAATTCCCGCAGTCTTAGGTCGTCGTCATTTACAACTTCCTGCAACATCCGATGATTATTATGATCTCTCAAAAAGGGATAGCATCTACAATTACAAGGGAATGCAGATCAACTCAGTAGATACCTTGTCTGTTCCATCATCAGCCTTAACAAACTTATAAGGATGCCATGCTGGCTTCTTTATTTCCTCCTGCCAACTCGAGACCAGCTGTGCTGCTATCGTCTCATAATCATCATTTCCAAACTTTCTCCTGCATGCATTCTGAAAAGGCCTTTCATCAAGTTCGCCCATCCTTTTGATCCCGATAGCTGTCCGGCCGCTTAGTATATCGTCCAAGCCCTGCGCATGGTGACAATAACTAAGAAAGTCTATTCATCAACATCAACTATTTAAGAACAGATTAGGTGCAAGGATATTCCTGAACACCGTAGAGAGAAAGGAGCAGTGTACCACTATCAGTTCTTTCCGGGCCTCCTGTAACTCGTCGTTACTTTTACGCTCTTTCCTCACCAGCTCTCCGCTCATCTCTTCCAGACGTTTCCTTTCATGCTCTAGTTTTTCACTAAGCTTCTCCATCTTGCCATGAATATCCCCGTCATCATCTCCCTCCAAATGTTTCATCACTTGGAGTGCGCCATTCAATCGCGTCACTTCGAGCTCAAGTTCTCGTTTCTCATGCAGCTCCTTTTCCAACTCAAGCATTCTTGCAAGGGTATCCTCCTTTTCCCTCTGTTGTTTTCAAGATTAATTCTCATCTCCAGGATCCAGAGTAGCCATCTAGGAAACAACATGATTAAAAAAGGGTAGCAAACCTTCTGGTCCTCGACTAGCTTCAGAATATCTTCATCATTCCTCTGCTGTTCTATACTCGCCAGCTCAAGTTCACTTTTATCGTCTTTTGCCTGTATATTTTTCAGAAAGGAGACTCAAGACAGGTATCTTGAATTACACATTAAGACAGAAATATATCTTAAATTACACTTGTGCCAGCAATGATGCGTTCCACGTTAGGAAGTGTTCAATACCTTGAGAGTAACACTGTAGCTTTATAGGAAGCTACAAAATTATTCAGCACTACTCTTATGCTATAGAAAGAAGTGAGCCGCTATTTAAGCTGACCAGAAACCACAAACTAAACACTAGTAGCATATAATTCAGACAAATTAGTTGTAGATATCATGTCAAAATGAAATGTTATATAGGCTTCCTAATGACATGGTACAAGTTTAACATCAAATATAGAAAGCAGCAGATATCTTGATTTCAGAGACATACAAAAAACATAAAGAGCAGTTGGCATTCTGAAAATACAGAATAGTGTATCATTTTGCAGTTAGCCACACAAAATATAAAAAACAGTCAATGTCCTGAAATTTCAGAATAGTGTATCGTAGGCATGATATTTTAGCAGACAGAACACTGGTATAGCTTAGTGCCTCACATAAACAGTTCATTAGTTTACCTTTTGCTTTCGCAAAAAAAAAAGTTTACCTTTTGCTTCTCATCAGCAAGTTCAGCAAGTTTTTTCCTGTCGTTAGCATTCTCAGCTGACAACTTCTCCAGTTGCTTATCACGTGAAATTAGCTCCCTCTTGTTGTTTTCTATTTCAAGCTTCAAATTTTCATTGTCCTGGAAAATCCTCACAGCATTGTCGCGAGTCTTGCGATGCAGGTCGCGCATTGCTGAAAGGGTCAATGTAAAACTCATTACGATGCTACAGATTAGTGTCTGGAAGAGTAACAGTACTTCAATGATTTTGCAACAGCAAGAAAATAAATCTAAGCATTGAGCGCGCAACCAACATTTATCTCATCAGACAAATGCACAATACAATGTTAAAGCATACAAGAGATAAATGAAGAAGTCCTGGTCATGCACTACTGCAAATTGTCTAACAAGTAAAGAGCACTATTTCTCCAAATACTGTATGTCATATATATGTGGAGACCCAGTAGATCTGATCATTCAGGGCTCCTGACATTCAGTTTTAAAATGAACATTTTAGAGTAAATAGTGCAAGACAGAAATACAAGGTACTGAATCGCTCCATTTGACTAAGTTTCAGTAACATTAGTAGACATGTGACAAATGGGTAAATTTGTACCATCAGGCACGCAACCAGAAACCACGTAAAGAAAGGTACGCAGTGCAGTGTACCTTCGTTATATTTCTCATGCAGCCTCCTATTTTCGTCCTCAAGCCTTGCAATGGAAAATTCTGTTGCATTTTTCTTTGTCTCCAGTTCCTGCAGATCTTGATTCTTTGCCTCAAGCTGAGTCGCCAATGATGCCACAACCTCCCCCACTGGATCCTTCAGACTCTTGGTAACCTCATCTACGGTCTTCAGGTCGGTATGCTTCCTCAAGTATCTTCCCACCAAATCCGCAGCAGTGTATTCCACCTGTCGGGCAACCCATCCATAAACCTTGACCTCACCAATGCCGTTCTCCTCTCCGTTCACAGCACCTCCACAACTAGTCCTTGAGGACTCCCATTCCTTCTTCCCAAGCTTATTCACACTGAATTGCTTCTCAAGCGCGAGAAGGTCGCTGAATCCACCCCAGCCACGAGGAAACCGCACAATCGCATAACATTCCAAGCCTTCCGACTCATCGAAAACTAAAGGCACGATATCCTCCGGACTGAACATAGCCACTCTATCCGCAAAGTTATCTGCATTGAACCCTGCAGCGGCTGCAAGGATCCCACACCATGGCCAAGCAAACTTCTCCTCCTCGTCCTGTGGCGGTCCGTCAGCCGCTGCCACGGGGCTGGATCCGCTGATGTGGCCATTGGCAACGGGTTTTTCCTTGTCAGTACCATCCGCATTAACAGTGGCACCTGGAATACCGACGATAGTGGCAAGCTCGTCCGCAAGGGACGGGTCGGCGCGGACAAATCGGGCAAAGGCGCGGTGGAAGGCGCGCTCGCGGCCGTGGCGGCGGTGCTTGCTGGAGACGCCGATGCCGTCGGCGTGCTGGAGGAGGTCCTTGAGCTTGTAGTCCTGCTTCTTCTTGCCTGGGCAGAAGGGGCAGCGGAAGGTGCCGTCCGGGTTGCGCACCCGGTGGTTGCCGGACTTGAGGAGGCCGTAGGACTTCTCCTCGTAGTCGCTTTCGGCCTCGGAGTCGTCCTCCCCGTCCGACTCCTCGTCCTCGGACGCGGCGGCCGGGCCCTTCACGCCGGCGGCTTCCGCGGCGGCGTCGGCCTCGGCCTCCTCGTACGGATCCATGTAGTCGTCCATGTCGAGATCCATTGAGTTTCAGCTGCAGAAGGCAAGATTTGAGGTGGGGAAATACTTCCTGCCGGAGATTCGAGGGAATCAGAGAGAGAGGAACCGAGAGATTTACCTTTCCGCGTCCAGACTCGGAAATCGTATGCAGAATGACGAGGGGGCTGGAATCAAATGGGACGGGGAGAGCGTCAGGCTGGATCAGAATGGCATGGGATGAGGCTGCCTTCGCCTGAACTCCGGCGAAAAGGAGCGGAATCGCCGAGAAAGGCAAGAGTTAAGAACAGAGCATTGCATAGGAGGCAGGGTTTTTGGCCGTTTGGGGGGCGCACGGGAGGGGACAGGGGAGGGGAGGGGAGGGGAGGTGCCAGTGTTAGTGGGGGACGAGATGAGTGGCCCCACCCGTCAGTGGAAGGGGGCTCACGTGGCAGGGGGCCTTTGACGGAATTTTGAATTTTTCGATTGTAAAATTGTTGAAATTCAAAAATTGTCTAGGTTGCGAAGTTGTTCAAATTTTTGAAATGTCCATATTTAAAAGTTATTCAGATATGAAACCTTTGAATTTTTTTAAAAAATACATGTGTAAATTGTTTAGTTTTTGGAATTTGTTAAAATTGATAACTTATTTGTATGTAAATTCGTTTTTTCGTTTGTTAAATATTTGAATTTTGTAGGAATACACGATTTTCGTGTATGCAAAATTGAATTTTGATCGTATTTTGAAGTATTGTTTTTCCATATTTGTAGGTTCGAAATACTGTTGTAGTTATTGTTCAAATATTTGTAAAACATTTCCGCATTAATATTTTTTTCATGTTTATATATTTGTTTCATATTTTCCTGACGAACCAGCGAAAATAAGTTGATTAATTTAAATTTATAAATACATAATGGCTTTATGTTGTTTCCAAATATTTTTCAAACTGGAATGTTCCAAAATGTATGGATTTTAACACAAACAAATTAGATCTTTTTTTCTGAATATTTTGATATATAATTCATATTTTTCTGATAAAACAGTGAAAATATATTATTTTTGCAAATTTAATGATTTTTCTGGATTTTATATAATGAGCCAGGCCCACTTGTCAAGATTTTTTAATTTCTTAAACATTTTCCGAAATTTCACAGCCGCTGACAGGACGGGCCCACGCTGACGTCGTACTGACGTCAGCAATGGCGGGCGTGGATCTGGCCGCGGATCTGCCGGCGACGGCGCGGCCGCTGCAGTGCGTTCTGGGCCGCGCGGCTCGACGCGTTCGACGCGCCTCGACGCGGACTGCCAGGAGGTGGCGGCGCCGCCCCTGCTGGGTCGCCGGAGCGTCGCCGGAGAGCCGCGGACGCGGCGGAGGGCAGCGAGCGTGGCGGCCGCGATTTCGGCGAGATTCAGGCGTCCCGGCACCTGATCTCCGGCGAGGAGGGAGAGGCGGAGGCGGCGGAGGCGGTGGAGCTCGCCGTGGCCGTGGATTTGGCCGGGGAGGCGTGGAGCGGCCGCGATGCGCGGCGGCGACGGCGGCGATTCCGGCGTCGCGGGAGAGAGAGGAGGGAGGGGGCTGTGGCGATTTTTTGCACGGAGGTCCCTGAAGTTATTTTTATTTGCGATTTAGTCCTTCGATGATCACAAACAGGTCCTTCCGCGGGGTTTTTTGGAAAAGTACGCGTCGACCGGATGGAACCGGCGCGACCGGCGCATGACCGGGCGACGTGGCACCTTCCGATTGGACAAAAATCGGAGTGAACTGTACCGCGCAGTAACGAGGACGACGTGGCCGAATCTGGGCCGTCCGTCGCGCCGATCGGACGGCCAAGGATCACCCGCGACGTGGACGTCCTAAGACGCTGCGGATTCTTCCGCCTTTTATATATAGTAGAATGTGTGTGGATGTATGTATTTTCGAAAAATGCTAAAAAGATCTTATAATATTGAACGGTGACGCTGAAATTAGTGTATCTAGACGCGTTTCAGTATGTAGATTCAATCATTTCAGCGTCACTTGATTGGAGAGGGAAGTTCAGAGCAAACATGCACGCGGAATGCTCATCTCGACCAAAATAGATCATACAAAAGATATTATAATTCTATTCTTTTTTTTTGACAAACAATACCATATATATTATAGCAGCAAATAGTACATGGTAGAGATACATGAGCTGACTACAACGATTACAAAATAAAGACAAAAAGAGGCGAGTAAATCTTCGAGATTTTCAAGCCTTTTCTTGTTCCATGACACAATCTTATACTTTTCTGAAGGCAGCCGTAAAACAATGACAAAGATATCAAACCACAGACCTGTGAATACCAACGAAGGTTCTCCCATAATTTTAATTTTGAGCCGCAATCCCAAAACTTTGTGCACGCACGTAGCCATTAAAATAATCAACCAACCAATAGCGGAGCTTGGCAGGAAATGATGGGCGGGCTAGCCCAAAGAAATGACTACAATTTTTTATTTTCACGGCCAATTTAGCTCAGATGCTTCAATATTTTTGGCTGGATTGGGTGGGCCACGGCCAGTTTGGCTTCAACAGAGCTCCGCCACTGCAACCAACATCGGCAAGGGTACCAACACTGAAATTTCAGGAAAAAACAACTGGACAATTTGGTCGACGTCATTGGGAGCCGAGAGAACGAATCACCATTGTCGAGGATGTAGTAACCGGGACAGATATTGCGAGGACAATCCTTCTCGCGGCAACCATGAGAAAAAAATCCAAAATCGATCTAGCGAAGCAAGATCTGAAAAAACATACCTAGACAAATATAATCTTTCAACACGACCATTGACGCCAGGAAGAAGATCTCGTCGTCGAACGAAGCGCAGAAGATTACTTATTGTAGACAAAACCATCTCCATCGAACAGGAAGAAGACGGCTACCAAAACTGTAATCCAATCTATGGAGAAACACTAATTTTATTGAAAACTCCACTTACAGATCGGGTTCCCCATCCCCCCGACGGTGGAGACGAAGTTGGTGGCGGCAGCTAGGTCTCAACAGGAGCTCTCGTCGGTGCAATAACGCGAGGACAATTGTAGCTCTATTCTTGTTGCATCTGTGAAAACGGCACGTAGGCAGGCTCGCAGGGCTAATGGCAGTCAAGTTTCACGTCCATAGATTCTTTTTTTAAACGCATCCATACACAACTTAGTGCTCAGCTCCATACTTTTCATAATCCATATTGCAAGATAACAAACAAAAAACAAGTTACATGAGAATGTTTAGTCCATGCTCATAATCCCGTATTTCACAAAGACGACAAAGCAATTAACTTTCTTATATTAGCATTATTTCTCCTAACTTAAGTACTCCTATCTTCTTTTAAGAGTCCTATCTTCTTTTTTTCACTGATTTTTGGCGTCCCGTCGATTTCTTCTGCGATGACACGTGGTGCCATGGGGCTGGCGTTGTTTCCGGGTGACGTGTCTGTGATGTTTGTCTTTTGTTTGGCGGCATGGGATTTTGTGTTGTTCGCGTGTGGACGGTGTTTAAGCTGTGTGGGCGCTAGTGCATTCATACGTGAATGTACTGTTTTCACGCATTTATATGGGCTCTGTTTTATTTTTCTTGTCTTGTCTTTAGGGTGTATTGTGAGCACATAGTTTTTGACTGCTATCCCTTGTGTTGTTTCTGCTTGCTTGGTTCTCCCGGTGTTGTTCTTCCCAGTTCTTCTGTGCCTGATTTTCTCGATACTTTCGATGTGGCTTTATTTCTCCATGTTTTTCCGTAATTTGCTTTTTTGCTCTTCATGTTTTTTTACAATGGAGTGTTCTCCTGCCCGAGGTGGTGGTCGAGTTGGCCGCCCATCGCGACTAGGTGGACATGGTTATGGAACGGGATCCTCTGACGTTACCCACCCTGACGTCCTCTGACTTTGGGTCGCTGACATGCGGGGGCCACCACATGCGGGACCCACCTGTCAGCTGACCAAAGTCAGAGGACGTCAGGGTGGGTAACGTCAGAGGATCCGGCTCCCATGGTTATGTAAGTTTTACGGTTGGTTTCGACTAGCCCCCTTCGTTTACTATCGGGTGGATGTGGTTGTGATCATGTTTGCACCATTAACATCCACATTTTTGTTATTTTGTTAGATCCTTTTACATTCAATATGCTTCACATGACGGCTTCAGGGCAGACCCGCCCTTAGCCCTTACCTCCCTAGCCCATGGCTACATGGGCGGTCCTAGCTTGGCCTACGAGTCGAGCGAGTATTTATGATTCCATAACAGGGGAAGAGATGAAGGGTGTTCCATTTAAAAGGACCGGGAGGGAGCACCATGGGAGGAGATGGGGGCGGGGCGTCATGCATAAGGGAAGAGATGAACACGGGAAAAAAAGGGAAGGAAGCTCCATGGGAGGAGACGAGAGAAGAAATGAGGAGTGTACTGCAAATTGTCGCGTGCCAAGGCATAACGTGGATTGCGAGTTGATGTCATAATTTGTGAGACATTAAAATGAAAAAGTGCCCTTCTATCCGCTCGCCTTCACGTGCGACCAAACTGGGCCGAGCCCAACAAAATCCAGCGTCGGGAACCTCTCCCTCTCAATCCCTTCCTCTCCCTCTCCCTGGCGGCCGCCCCTGGCTCAACAACACGGGCGACGCCGCCCCCGCCGGCCTCCACCACACTAGCGCTGCCGTCCTTGGCCTCCTCAATCTCACGCCGGACGCGCGTCCCCTTCCGCGAACTCGCCACACTCGATTAGCAGGGGCTCCGTGCTCCCTCTCGCGCAGCTCCGACTGCGACCGCACCAAGGTCCATCATTCCTCCTCCACGCCCCGGTCCTCTCCTCGATAAACCCATCATCTCCCGCTCACCGGCCTCCTCCTCCGCCTACAGGTTGTTGCCGCCGCAGCCAGATTCGTCGTCTTCCAACCCTGGTACCATACTTTTCTCCCAGTCCTTCAGCTCGATTGGTGGTGATGTCCATCCATTGCTTTGATCTGCTGCATCAGCACGGTCCGCAGGATCCTACACCGGCACGGCGGCGCCTGAGATTAGCACCACCATCGAGACTGGAGCGAAGCGTGCCACGATGCCGCTGCCCAACAGGACAACCAGTGAACAATAATAATGTCATCAATTTCGTTCTCCCATGTTGGTGCTTTGATAACCATACATATATTATGTTTACTGCTGCGTACTGGGTACAATGTGTACAGGAACTGTTGCGTACTGGGTACATTGTGTGTTAGTGCCCTCTACATGTTTGTTATGTTTCTCACACAACTGAAACTATTTGTTTCAGATTCCGTGACTGCACGCACATGCTCATCGACGAGCATGTGTCTGGGCGAGCAAATGATATATGTGGCCGCCGCGCCCATGGCTGCCATTCATTGTGGTGAGCTCTCCATCTCTTCCTCCTCTTCAGTTTTCTTTTGTCCCATTGCTTAAGTGACATTAGTTCCTTATTAGAATTTTGTGATGGATCTGTGACTTTGTCCGAGTGGTTGTGCTCCTAGCGCTATAATTAGGCAAACTGACAAATCACTCCAATTAGTTTGTCGCTTATTATGTCAGCGATCTTCGGGTTTGTTTAACCAGACAAAGTAATAATCTTATTTAGTTTTATCTAATTGTTCAACAACTTTAAATACTATAATGTGCACTTTGTAGGTTGCCGCAAAGCAACAGTTAAGTATGAAAGTTACAGAAAAGACCCGCATATAATGAGTTATCATTGAATGCATAAATCTGCAGAGAAGAAATATTTGAGTTCAAGGAAACCAACAGGCATGACCGGAAGGAACTTCAAACTGGGTAAGCTGACGGATCAATTTGCTTTTATGTATGATGCAATTTTTTTTGAACCATTCAAGATAGACCTTGGATTTCATGTCTCATTTAATATCATCTTCCACTTGTTTCCATGCCATTCATGCACTGGCTGATGGGAGCAATAGAGGTTGAGAAGTTATCACTTGATAGCATCCTTCCAGATCTCTAAATCCTAGAAATAATTTAGCTGAAAACCTGTGGGTTCTCTAGCGTTATAGAGCTTACAGTGGTGAGTCAGAATTAAACTGTTGGATTTTATGTCTCATTTAGTATCATTTTGTACAGTTGTGTTAAATCACCGTTGAAAGGTCTGCCAGGCATTTGGAAGCATGGTGTCGGAACGTACAGAAAATGTTTTTTGTTCTGAACCCAGATAATCCCAATTAAAGTCACTGGAGTGCGTTAAATTATTTTGTAACCAGTAAATGTTTTATTTTAATTACTGAATTTTGTTGTTTGTGTTTTATTCTCATGTAGCGGCTTCATACCGTGGAGCGTATTTGGAGAGAATTGCCAAGGTTCTTTCTGTCCAAACTTGGAGAGAATTTGCACACTCCAATCCAGATACTCACCTCGCCCAAAAAAATTGACGGGCTTGTTCTTTAAATGCTGAGAGGAAAAAAATAGTTGATGTACTACTACTAGGCTTTACAGTCATGATAATATTCTATTTATGTATGTATAATTAGTTTTGTAACTAAGAAGTACTATGATGCTAGAAAATATACCAGTGAGATGTTTTATCCTCGCTCGACAGCAATGAACATGTATTTTAGCAGAAATTCACATTGGCACTCGAGCTCATATGCTCCTACCCAATTATGAAATTCGAAAAAAGTAAAACAATACAAAAAAATCTGATTTTTTTGAAAGAAAATATATCTGCATACGTGTACTGAGTACAGGTGCCATTCCGATGGATAATTGGTTGGTCATGGCTTTGGTGCCTACAGGTGTTTCCTCATGGTAATTGAGTACATCATATCATTTTTCTTCTTTTGATGTATTCTATAGTCTTCTCTGTAAATAGTTTTTTAAATATATTTTTAGATGGATCGTGCAGGGATTTGATACTAGATGAGATTTACATGGAAGTGGAGGGGGAAAACATTTATGTTAATTTTTTGCAAATATGTCTGTATTTAAATGTTTGGTACATCTGTCGAACACCATCATTTTAAGCACAGGAATATGCATGCTCAACTGGTGGTCGATGTTCATTTGGTTTTCTATTTTTATTTGGTAAAAACTTACAACTTTCTTCATCCACTTGTGCTGATTTGTTTCTTTAAAATGCTCTAGATCCAATCATCAATTAAATAACTTGTGCTGATTTGTTTCTTTGTGCCGATTTCTTTGTCAAGCAATGTAGGTTCAAAAGCAAAAAGTTCCAAAGTTCCCCGTTGAAATGAACAGAGGGCGTGATTAACAGGTTGAAGGATATTGATTTAAACACCCATTATGTAGAAAAAACTATGTATTGTTGGGTCCGAAATTTATATGTTCATTGTTCTTGGATCTGAAAATTGATTGATTGGCACTTATCTACATTTTATTACACGGTGAAGCTATTTGCATCCTAATGCATGGCAATATGCTTCCAAATACTGAGATGGGGAAATTCATGCTCTAGATGTAAATTGGTACAGTGGCTATTGTAATGTTCTGAATTGGTAAAATTAAAAATGGGCATTAGATGTAAAAGTGAGGATTGGAAAGGTTGCTCAGTCAGCACAAGACTTCATCGAGGAATGATTGAAGCAGAAGGGGAGGAGGAGAGGGTGAATGGTGTTATCTGCAAATAACATGACTAGGTGACGACAACTAGATGATGATGAGAAATATGTAAAGTCAAGATTGTAGTTGCAGATTTTCCACGTGAATCTCAATAGTCTGCCATAAGGAGTATAAAAATCAACCCGTTGCAACGCACGGGCATTTTGCTAGTACCAAATTAATAATAAAGATGGAGATACGAAGAGAAACCATTTGACAACACTGAGAGAAACTAATTAGGATAGAGATTTCGTAAAATCACTTTGGCTCTCGAGTTTCCGTACTTTCTATATTAAAAAAATTATATTTATAAGTTTTAAAAAAATGGAAAAATTCTAGAAGCCACTAATGCATCCTACAAACATGCAAAATTATAATGTGAAATTCTTTATAGTATGTGTTACAAAAAAGATAATTTTTTTTTGAGATTTGAAAGTTTGTATACTCAGATCCACCGTCATTTTTATGTAGCTATGAACGTAAAGTATTTAATTAACATTTTACATGTTTGTATATTATATCATGTACAACATGTAGGTTTTTTTTCCAGATTTTTAAAAACTTTTAAATATGATTTTGAATTTTGTTTTATATATAGATAGCACTGCATCTCGGAAGCTACAAATCTCAACTCTAGACTAGAGATTGTCTCAGAAAAATCTACTCTCTCCGTTCGGAAAAGGATGTCGCAAAAATGAACCTTTTCCAAACGGAGGGAGTATGATACAGAGAGCACAAAGCATAATGAAGCCCATAACAAGGCCCACCTGTCAGTTTTCTTAAAATAGGACAACCGGTCAGCAGCCTGCAGCAGCCGCCCTGAAAATCTGCACGGCCAAATAGACCCACCCACGACGCAGCTTCGGTGACTTTGTCAGAATGATTTTGTGGTGACTGACATGTGGCCCCTACACACGGGCCCCACTGGTCAGTGACTCAAAGGCACGTGACTTTGTATCTGGCAAAGTCACCGAAGCTGTGTCCCACCCACCCATCGGCCAGAACAGATCCCCGATCCGATCCGTCCCGTCGCGGCCGCCGCCGCTCCCCGTCCTTACCGATTCGATTCAAGCTCTCCACTCTCCACTCCCGCCTGCTTCAAATCCTCTCTCCCGCTAGTTATATGCACGCTTCCCCCATGGCAGCCAACGCCCAGGTGCATCCTCCGGCGCAGCAGCAACAACTAGCGGTGGTGGTGCCGGCTCCCGTGGCGCCGCCGCCGCACGCGCTGCCGCCGGTTCAGCCTAAGCCTACGAGGGTGTCGCTGTCGTACGAGGAGATCTCCAAGCTCTTCTCCCTCCCCATCGCGGAGGCCGCCTCCATCCTAGGTAACCACGCACAACCTTTTCTCCTCTAGAGCTGCCGGAATTCGTCGCCGGAGCTCGCGGTTGTACTTACTGAGCAGCCGAGTGACCTTGTTTTTGGGTGCTGATCTGCAGGCGTTTGCACCAGCGTCCTCAAGAGGATATGCCGCACCCACGGGATTGTCAGATGGCCATACCGGAAGGTGATGTCCTGTCTGCTCTGTGGCTGTTTCGTCAAATCAATTTCGGTACCCTGCTATAGGTGCTTTAATGTCTTGATTCATTGCATTTTAAGTGTAAACCTGAGGGATCCCTGTGGTAAAAAGGGGGAGAAAGCTACAGGCTTCTGAGAACATGAATGCTTGCTGTAAACACAGAGACCAATTGAACAAACAGATATCTTTTGGTTGAATGCTTGCTGTAAACGCAGGGACTAACTGACTGACTGAGAGATATCTTTTGGTGACTATAACAATAGGAACTTGCTTTGCTTACTGTTATTTTTTTGCAGCAATGACAAGATCCCGGCGAAACAATTTGATAGAATGTTTTAAACTCCAATCAGTTCTTCCCATGTTCTCGAAGCTTCAGAATCTAGTACCAACAGAGTGACCCTTCCGTAGACTGATCGAACCAAACCTAATATAATTAGTGTGAGGCGACAACTTCTATACCATGCTCATGGACAGATGGAAATTCTAGCTTGTTCTCCCATAACTATACATTTAAATAAAATTTGGAAGTCAGAGGTGCAGCTTGAACCAGAATGGTAGGGGGTGATAAATATCGCAAATTGTGCTCAAAATCATCCTAAGTACTCCCCTACCTACTCTTGTTTGGTCCATAAATAGCAAAAAAATATACTTCTAAATAATTAACGAGCGGGGGGTGTATCATTGGGCATGCTGGCGTTTCTAAATAATTAAATGGAAACAAAAATTGACTCGTCACGATCTGATATTTTGACAAGAAAATCACGAAACTAGACAATTATACAGTTATACCAACATGACCCATTGGTTCTAACAATCTATCAGGGTGGCTATTTGAGAGTTGAGACTACTAGGGGTAATCACATAACTTCTCATCATGGGGTGGCTGTTTGTCCTATGTATTCTGGCTTGGTCTGTGATGGTAGGAATTGATAGATCTACATATGAAAAAATAGACCCTGAGGGGAAGCGGCTTCTTTATAAAGGAGAGACAACCATGAGTTCCCTGCAGAGTCCAGGGCTCGAACGCAGACCGGATGGGTATACACTCACGCACCTAGCCAACTGAGCGAAGCCCGGTGCTCAGATATATAAACATATTTATTCTGTAAATATGGTAATATCAGTATAGATATGGGTAAACATGAATGTGTTCATGTGCTTTATTTGAAATGTTAAAAACATGTTTTATTTTCACATCTCTCTGTTTTGGAAGGGCGTGTTATTACTATCACTAAGTGAAATAGATTCCGGAATTTATTAATATCAGCTGAGAGTAACTCAAAGGCCAAAGGCTTTCCGTTTATATTTGGATCCAACTGCTGTAACAGAACTCAATCAGTTGTTAATAGGTGACCGTGTTGCTCCATATAGCCTTTGCAACACTTATATATGACATGCCTCCCTTTTTTAATGTTATAACATGTCTCCTAGTTCTGGTTTTCTCTCTCCTCCTTTAAAATTGAATAATTTATCTTATTACTTGAACGTTTGCGCTTGTAGATTGTTTCGGGGAAGGCTGGTGATACAAGTGCTGAAAGAGAGAGAGCCAAGGAACTTCTTGAGTTGTCAAAACTTGCAAAACAAAAGGCTATGAGCCCTTCTGGCTCATCAGCAACGTGAGTACCTTTCCGATGATATTCTCCAGGCATAATAACCTCTCTTTTTTGTATCAGTAAATCCCTCTAAATGAGGCTCATGCATTTGACCGTCACTGAATGTTAACTAATTTGGAACGTACAACCACTTGCTAGTGCTGTTTTCAATAAATAAAACAATTCACTGAGGTATTTTATTGTAACCCTGAAGTAGAACTTTTCAATATCTTACAGTTGTATATGAGTGACTTATTTAAAACATGGCGAGTCCAATTTCTAGATTAGGGTGAAGGAAGAATGCTTAAGGTTAGACCTTTTTATATGTGCTCTATTATTCTGTACATGGGGCGGCGATTATCTGCCATGGTACATACAGATCTCGTATCACCAGAGCAATCTTAATTATTGTGGCGTAGAGTTGGTTCAGGGCACCAATTGTCTCCTGGCAACTCCTGTTGCCTATTGGAGATCATCCATAGCATGTCCTGCTAACAGTACTAAGTTGCAGTGCATTGTCAATTTGTCATGCACTACTTTATCAACACCAGTGTTGAATTTGATGCAGGCATCTTTTTTACTATGAATCGGAACAACTAATTTTACAATAGAATTTATTCATGTATAAGATTATTTAGGTTACTGATTATTAAGGTTCCTGTTCTTACCCTGCACAACATAGAATGGTCTGTGACTTTCATTACCCAGTGAGAAAATATTGAAACTATTTTTTTATTTATGTTGAAGGAAGTGTTATAATGCATGTTTGCCTTCATGTGAGCTGTATCTATCTATACTAAGCAGAACTCCATCTCTGCTAGACTTCTAAATTCTATATAAGCCTTTCCTTCCGTGGGAGATGGGATGTGAGTTTTTTTTTTTGGCGGGAAGGGGTGGTTCATGGGGAGGTAGAATGAATGACACGGGCAGTTTAGATATTATGGTACGTAATGAGAGCATCTCCAATAGCTTACCCATAATTTGGTAAGAAAACTGGTTTTGGTCATGGTGAGAGAAGGGATGGGTAAGCAGATTTTTTTCTCGTTTTCCAGCTTACCTATATTTTAACTACCCAAATCTTAAGGTAAAATCTAAAATCACAATCGGGTGCTCAGAAAAATGTAAACTACGATCGTATCCACCTTTCTTACACCTAGGACCCTAGACAAAAAAATAAATTGGGTACTTCCATTGGCCACCCACACCACGCACACCACACAACCACGCACTCCAGCGCAACCTGTGGCTGGCGATGATTCCCCACTGCTCTTCCTGGCCAGTGCAGCTTGCTGCGGCCGTGGGATGGACGTCGGTCCTGCGTGTTGCCCCGCGTCGCAGCAGCCCATCGGCTCGAGGAAGGCGGCCATGGATGGGGCGGAGGAACCGGTCGTGGCGGCTCCGGTGGCCGAAATCGGCGAGGGGTGGCATCGGATTGCGCCTGGCGTCGCTTAATCGAGTTGGGTCGCTCATTGGTGGCCGGAATTGATGAAAAAGTGTGGCGGCGACGGTGACGACGGTGGTTGGGTTCCGTGTGCATTTTGCTGACATGGCAGGTGACCCCAAAAATATGGGTTATTGCCCTTGGATTCGCATATATGCCAATTTGGAAGCAAAATATGGGTCCTTTACTCCTTACCCAAAAACCATGGGTCTGGGACCACTTTTGGATAAGCTATTGGAGCAGTTTTTTTGGCCCCCAGTACCCACAAAAGCAGTTTTTGGCAAGGGGGCCTTTTTTAGGTAAGTTGTTGGAGTTGCTCTGAGTTGGGATTATTGCGGGGAGAGGATGGGAAGTGGGATGAAGAACCGACATAAATTTGGGTTTAGGTAAATTATATTGTTTGCCACATTTAACTCCTCAAACTCAGCGAAAGTTCTGCTTTGTTTAGTTTTTACTAGCCTCCCAGTGTTTAGATTGATTGATCAATATTCTGCTAATTTGCAATTTTGTATTGTAAGCACTTGAAACATGGATCCTTGTGCTTACATGAATGTCAAGTGGAGATTATTTTGTGTGCTACTTGTATGCTTCTTACTTGTTGAGGGTATCTGCTCTCTTAGGGCTTGGGTGATGGGAGCAGTAGCCTGGTTTGGTTACCAGGTAAACCTGATCATGGCCCAGTGGCGGATTTAGAACTTGAACACAGGGGGTGCCAAGCTCAGTGTTCAAGTTTAAATACAGTGTGCATGTATTTTGAACACTCATAATACACCTAGAATTTGTCTAATTGTAGTACAGTACTAGATTACAACATCTGCATTTCGCCCCTGTCATGGCCACTCTGTTTAAATCATCGTTCTACATGTCTGCTTGGCCACCAAAGCGCTTCATACATTGTTATATATTTCTGAGGTTCTTGAATGGTATTAATCCTCTCCATTTCCTTTCATGAACCAAATGATGATTTCTTCACGCTGTTGTACTGAAAAAACAACTTGGACTAGTTGTCTGACCTTAATTTCCTCATATAATAGGTCATCAGGTGCTTTCCAAGGAGTGTCAAAATCTCAACAAGGCGGTGCAATTGGGAAGGCAGGACAAGTATCAGGGTTAGGTAGACCAAATGGGGCACCAAGCTTGTTCGCGGTTAGCCAAGCCAAAGACATCCCCACCTACATGGATGATTTCAAGTATGGATTTCCATCATCTGGCCTGTCTTGTGAAACTCTGAAATGGTGGGGGACTGACAGCCACACAGAGACTGCTGCAGCGAAAGACGATGCCCGGGCAGCCCCTGAATCAGCAAATGAGGCATCAAAAGGTATGACTGATGATGAGTTAGACTGGGGAGCAGATGAACCCGAAGCTGATGCCGATGCTGATGAAGAGGCTACAGCTGATCCGTCGGCGCAGCTCTGCTCCCTTAGGAGAAAGGCCGCAGGTGATGGGCGCAGGCTATTGAATGGTGACACTGGCAGGATCCAGCAGTTGTGCAGACTGAACAAGAGGCAGAAGATAGTGCTGGCCCAGGTGTTTGGAGCTTCACTGCCAGAACAGTGGAGGAGCAAGCTAGCTTGAAAGTTTATTTTTGCTTGCTGTTGTACCATGTGTAACTCTAGTTAGTGTAGTAAGCGATATGGTTTGTCCTCTTCAGGATGTAACTTACGCTGATCTATTTGTGAAAAAACATTGATGTGGGAGCTCTGCTGCCTAAATACATTTTTATCGTTGTGGAATTTTCTTTCTTGCGAGCGAAATGCATGACCCCACACACACACACAAAACATTGATTGCCAAAGGTAAAATGTGTACTTCCGTAAGATCCTGATGGGCCATCACATCCCTTGATTAGTAGATCATTCGTGTCCCAAACTCTTGAACAGCTCTCACTTGCCTTGGCCGTACTAGCTTGGTTTGGCTGGCACTATTGGGTATCGTGGGTGTCTCATCCCTTGGAGGTATCAATCTATACTAGCTAAATGCCCATGCGTTGCAACGGGCGACGAAATTTTTCGCAACATAAGACGTGCTATATTAATTATTTATATGACATTTTTTCCATAACAGCTGATTCCATTACCAATATGGCGTAGTTAACAGCAGAGTTTGTCTCACTTGGGATATAAAAATTTAAATCTACAAACTAACTGAATGGAACTAATGAAATCTATATGTGATAGTTAACTCTACTGCATCTGGAAGGTAGCAAAGGCAGTCTTGATTCCGCACTCCCATGCCATTCTAAGCGTCATTTGATGCCTATTACAAGCTTAGCTCCTTATCCACACAAGAGCTTCTCCACCAGACCACCACCATTTCCATCATACTGATTGCTTGTGATCCTTTCCTTGTTCACGTTTTGTGTTTACAACTTCTGTTGTGCGTCCTCTCCTGCCCTTGAGATCTAGCTGGTTTGCTTACTCCCAACTTGAAAGTGTTCACAAGATATGTACAATGTACAAGATGAACTGACTTATTTTTTTTAGAATGGCTAACTCTGTTCCAATATGGATAGCAAAATAACACATTCATGTCTTCATACTAAAATCAATTTATCACATGATGAGAATATGAACTGATTATTTTTTAGAATAGCATGTATTGTAGAGTGCTAGCGACAGCCTTTTTTACCTGGATGAATGCATAAAAGCTCTAAGGAATTTGTATGGGAGATATGGGAGTACTTCTCCATTGCATTTTTTGCCTTCCGTACTGGTATCAAGAACTGCTGGATGCTTGGATCATCCATTCGTCACACTAACTTTACTTACCCTGCTACAGTACTACTTGTACTTGCGTTTCATAGCCTTGAGATTGGCCCGTGCTGCTTACTTACTTAGCCTCATCTGCGTTGGAGGAGCAAGTGCTGCCGACCCCGCTGCCGTCTGCCCGCCTCATCTGCGTTGGAGGAGGAAGCGCTGCCGACCCTGCCGCCGTCTGCCTCGAGGCCTCCGCATCTATGAAGAATCCTGATCTACAGCGGAGGAAGAATCGCCGCCGCCGATGTCTACCTCGACGCCCCACATTTGCTTAGAAGATCCCCGCCGGAGGCCACTTCGACCTCGCCGCCTACGACCGGTACCTGAGAGGCGACATGGTTGATCTCGCACACTCCGACGAGAAGCTAAGAAAAAAAAAAGAGAGGTCAACGCTGGAGCGCCGCCGCTCCACCGCGCCACCTGCTGTAGCGCCGCCGCCTCCGCCGGCCGCGGGCCCACCGCGCCCACTGCCATGCGCTGCCGACCCACGAGAAATCGAGCTGGGCAGAGGAGGACGGAGGGAGGCGGGGTCGCCGGCACAGCACGTCCCCCAATCACCCATGAGCTACCTCTAAGATCCCACCGCTCTCCTTTCCCTAGCAGCATCACCGTCGTGGCCCCTCCTCCCCCGTCTCCCTGGATGCCCACTTCCTCCCTCGTGCAGCAAGAGGGCCTCACCGGAAGAGGAGAAGTACGAGCAGCAAGAGGGCCTCGCCGGAGGAGGAGAAGGAAGAGAGGACAGGGGCTATTACCGGCGGCGGCGGCCATCGAGGAGTCACGGGGGAGCGAGCTCGAGGGAGTTGACTCGGGAAGGGAAGAGGTAGCGATGGACTGCGGGTTGATTAATACAATTTTCAGGGGCCAAATTGCAAAAACACCACGACGGACGTACGTCGACTACTGATATTATATAGTAGAGACTATTATTAAAAGAACAAACATGTTGGGATACTTTTAATCTTGTTCGTTCAATTTTCAATCGACGATCTAGATTGTCCAGATGTTGAGCACCAAACATTTTAAATCTTGTCTGTTTATTTTCCAATCAACGATGCAAAGGAATCGCGAGCTCACGTTTGATCCGAGTCGTATACATGGAGACTTCGAGAGAAGGAAAAAAAATAAAGACAAGCCATGGTAGCAACTCTGATCGGAATCAGCCAATCAGGTGTCCTGCCCCTCCTGCATGAGTCCGTTACTTGAACGGGGCTCGCTTCGTCGTCTGTTTGTCGGCCTCTTCCACCTCTTCTCTTGTTGTAGCCGACCTGCACCTTCCTATCGATCGTTGGGTCCAACACGGAAAAGCCCAGTTATTTTCGTACGAGGACAATCGATCGACGTTGGAATTGGATTAAGACTCGGACAACACGTACTTACCCAAGTTCAAAAGGTCTCCGCATATGATCCAGCATTAGGTCGAAAAAATAAGTACTACCTCCGATCCATATTAATGGTCTCAACATTGTCTAGATACGGATGCATCTAGTGACTAGATGCATCCGTATCTAGACAATGTTGAGACCATTAATATGGATCGGAGGGAGTACAATAAAACCTTCCAAACATATTTTATGGAAATCATACGTCCAAGGAAGTGAAGCAGGAGTATGAAAATCGTACGGTTCCTCCATGCACATAAATGTTTTCCTCGGCATCACGTATAAGCATACAGGGGCGTCGCTAATTTTTTTTCCCTACTACTCCGTAATTCTCAGCGATCGTGACCGTCTTAGACAAGACATGGATCCAAATATCCGGACCAGACCCGAGTCGGCTCCTTCTAACCTTCTATGTGCCTTAAAATATGGTATCAATTGATTGCCCGATCCAACAAATCGATCCAAGCTTCCAATCGAAATAGTGTTCCAAACTATCAGGCACGGAAGCTAGCAATTCGACGAGACGGAAACAATGTCGACCAGGTCGTGGGTGAGAAGAGTAAGATAATCATGCCGCCGCCAGCGCTGTCGCATCCACCATATTATCGATCGCGAGTGCATCGATAACGGCATCCCGATCCACCACCGCAACATGCATGCCGCCGCATACCGGAGGTACCAGCAGCGCCAACACCACCACGTCTGGCCAGTAGGACCCAAAAGCTCCCGCCGCCGGACAGGCTTTCCGGGAGGATATCGCGCAGGGCATGGAGGTAAAACCGCCCCAACGATCGGCCACCCACAATGAAGGATGGCCTAATTAGCTGTCGCACGATCCTGAAGTCGCGTATACTAAGGCCTCGAGCAGCATGACCTCGACCGCTCGATGCTGCCTCGAGCCATAATTTCGTCTCATCCCCGTGTCTAAACTTCGGCACTCAGTGATGCCGCGAGCTCACGACTGACTGACGGCACCGTCCAATTTCCAAACGACGTCAGCGCAACAACGAGAGGATGTGGCCTGCACACAAATACGTGAGACAACGGTGATGTCGAATGGTCGTGACCCTTTCGGCGGACAACCAGCCAGCGTGGGGAGCCACAGTGCGCGTCGCAGCGACACCTGCTGGCCACAGATCGGTGAACCCTCTCTTAGCAACAGTAGCCTCTGTGCATGTGAACAAAGCCTGACGGCAGCTGCCTTCTATGCAATACATGGATAAATGTTTTTCAGATAGAGTTGGTTTCTGAATATTTACAAATGGTAATTTAATTTTCTCACGTACTACTTGTAAAAACGTGCGTGTACGTACATGCCAACTAGTTTAGGGAAAAGGCCTAGTCGGCCACGGCTTGCTAACGACGGAAGGCATTCCTTTTTTGTTTTTCTTTAGATTTAAGGCAATTCTAATTGATCAATAAAAATACAATTCAATGGAATTCCTTCTTTGCTTTTCCTTTTTTTTAGCATACCTATTTTGTTTTTCCGTTCGGCTCAATTATACTGTACATCATGATATCTGCAGGTTTCGATCTAGCCCAGTTAGATGGCCCAAATGAAAACCGAAATACAAAGCCCGAACGAACTATGGCGGCACACTAACAAAATTCCATCAAGATCTCGCGCCAGTAGCCTAGTACATCAACCTTCCATCTGGCCCTATTTTTTTAGAGGAAGGATCTGATTCATATTTCAGGAAACTCAGTACAAGTTACAGACAGGCCCAGAAAGAAAAAAAATTACACAAAGACCCAGAAACTTGCACAAAGTACCCCGAGCCACCTGAGAAGAACGCAATCAGATCCAGCGCCGAGCTCCCAAGAGCCTAGGCACCGCCGGCGATGCCGAACCACCTTCCGCCGGGACGCGAGCACCACCACACCTTGTAGACGGCCGCAGGAGCCATCCGCCGCCGAGCGACGGAACTGAGAGGCGATGAACGAAAACGGCCACAACACTCGCACCCAGGAACCACCCTTCTTCCAGCCGCGCTGGCGACGCCGAGGCCAGCCACCAACAGCTCCCAACCACCTCCAGTCGCCGCTCCCCTCGCCTCCACGGCCGGCCGGAGCAAACACGACGAACAGGACCACCACATCCAGCAGCAACAAAAGCAGATCAGCACCGCCCACCCACTTCTCCCTCTCCACCGCGGACGGCCGGAGAAACAAAGTAGGAAGATGAGATCTGACGGACCGCCTCCACGACCTCTCCGGCGACAACACCGGAACGGGGAACAGAGGGGGAGGACAAAAGCTCAAACACCGCCGCCATCGCCACCGTCTCGAAGCCGACGAGAGCCACACACACACCTACACCTACACCTATACTATACACGCACGGCAGCCTCCGGAGCTCCCCCTACCTCACAGCACCAGAACGGCGGCCGGAGGCAGAGGGGAGCGGCGGATTCACCGGCGGGAGCAGACGCAACGCGGTCGCCTCCTTTTCGCCTCCGCTCTACTGAGTCAACCCTAATTTGATCTGGCCCTATTTTGTTCATGGTTAAAGATCTTTTTTTAGACAGAAGGTTAGAGTCCTCAAACGGCCATGGCCAACGAGTACAGACATCGAACACTGGGAATACCAGCATACAGACAAAGCTCACACGGGAGAAAATAAACGCCTAAACCACAAAGAGGGTGACTACTGCAAGCATTGGCAAAAAAACAGAAATGTATCGTCCTAGGTTTGAGATCTTCATCCTTTGACAGTTCAAGAGCAAAGGACATTGCTGGATAAAGCCACAACCATCACCGGGATCACCATGGCGCTGCCTTCTCAAGGTCTCACCAACGGCACATAGAAACCACCGGAGGGGCAGAATAGTTCTTAGGGCAACTCCAACGCGCCGACCCAAACGGAAACATTTTATGTCTGTTTTTTGGTCGTTTGGGTCGTCAAACGGACAGTCTCCGGCATTTTCTGGCCAATGAATCCAACGGGGCGACCTATTTGGTCCGCCCCTGGACCTTTTTTTCATGGAATCAAATTGAAAATAAAAATGGGATGATGAATAATAATTGAAGTACCATAGTTTATTACAACCAAATTGAACGAAATCACAAATTATTTATTACAACCAAATTGAAATAAATTGTAGCGGACAAATGCAATAAATAGAACCACATAGTCGGGGGCGGGCGGTGCTGCGAACAAATCTGGCCGGATTGCGGTGGGATTCCGGCGAGAAGTAGGGCGAAGGGGAAAGGGGCGGCACGGCGGCGGCGAGGGAGGAGGGTGCGCGAGGGAGGGAATAGGGCGAGCGGGGAGGGGAATGGCTTTGGTGTGGCTGGCGGGAGGGCCAGGGGGAGGACATGGGAAGCGCTGCGCGGTCGACCACGCGTGTCCGTGCCGACGCAAAGCGGGCTCAAATTTGGGCCGAAAATGGGTCCGCGCAGACAGAAAAACGGACGCGAGGCCAAATGCGTCGGCGCGTTGGGCCGTCGTCTTTCCCAAATCGGACAGAAACGGACACAAATAGACCAAATGTGTCAGCACGTTGGAGTTGCCCTTATGGACTATGGAGTGTGTAGAGCCATCGACCAATGTCGGCTTGCCGGTGCGAAACCTCTAGAGCGCCCCTTTGGGGATTCACCGGAAGATTAAGGCCTCGGTTTATTGTTTTTTCTTCTCTTTTCTATTCTTTTCGGTTCTCTTTGACCGCTTTTGCAGAATGTTTTTTTTTTTCAGAATGTTTTCTTCTATACTTGCTTAACATATAAAGCCAGCATTTGTTGCATCTTTTAAAAAAAAGATCCACTTGCTCGGGAACCAAAATATAAACTCCAATTCAGATTTGTAGGAACCAAAAGATGTACATCCAAATTAAGATTTTACAGGTACACACTACAAAGTACAAACAGTAGTATCTTGATAGAAAGGTGAAAACAGGATTAAGGACAGTGAGACATGCTAAAAATTTAGGGACAGGAAAGATCAGAGACACTTTGTGGCATTTCACCGGTCTTGTAAATCTTGAAAAAGAGGTACATTAAAAATGTCATGCCAAATAACAAGAATGAAAGAACGCATGCAGTCCCAAAGTGCAACAATCACGTCCTTTAGACATGGTTTCTGAACACGAACCAACACTCCAAACATAAGTTCTACCAGCACGGATCTTCTTTGCATTCATCAAACTGAACCATTCAGTAGATGAAATGCAGTCAGCTATTTTCAGATACAGAAGTCTTACCATTTGTTTCCATTAATAGCAAAATTACCATTTGTTTCCATTAATAGCAAAATAGCTGACTGCATTTCATCTACTGTCCAACAGCAACATACATTTGTTTCCATTAATAGCAAAACTGGTAGAGTATGGAAAGCAGTACATAAGATGAAAACAATCGTCTGAACACGATCAGCTAACATCTCCTCAGTGCTAGAATTTACAGTAAGAGAAATTTACGATGGATGGGAATTCTTTGACCCTGGAACTTGCGTTCCGTAAATTCTGGATTGCTTTGGTGCATCAGCACAATGGCACGGAACACCCAATATCACCATTGCAATGTGCCGAAGAGCTCCCTGTGGTCATATTTCGCCGCTCTGTCCGCTGAACCTGCAAGAATTACAACACGATTACTGTGCAGCACAATTAATTTACTGGCTCTCCATCTGCAATAATCTCGTGCTTATTCACCTCCGGCCTCCTGTTTCACATGATTCTGGCCCAATCTCGATGATGGCACCGGCAATGACACTGAGCCGGCTGCGGCCGCGGTCGCCGCCTTGGCCAGGGCCAGCGCCCGCTGCCGCGCGTCGTTGAACTTGAGCAGCTTGTCCCTGTCCCTGTTGGCCTCGTTGCTCTTCTGGGTGTTCTTCTTGGGCCCGTTGCTCTGTGGCGTCTTCTTCTTGAGCTGCTCGACTGCGGGCGCGGGCGTGGATGGCGTCACCTGCTCCTCGGCGTCCATGCAGGCCTCCACCTCCGCGGCGCGAAACGCGGCGTCTAGCATGGCGCACGCTTGCATCCGGGCGGTCGCGGCCTCCTGGACACTACGCTCCGCCTTCTCCCACGCATCGGCGGCCTCACGCAGAGAGGAGTCGCGCGCTAGCTGCGCCGCCGTGAGGAGGAGGCGGGCGGAGCGCCAGTCCAGCACGCGCTGCCCACTTCCAGCGAGATCGTACGAGAAGGGGATGTTGTCGCTGCTGGCGGCGCAGAACGGGCAGACGAAGGATAACGGGTCGGCGACGCAGGAGGTGTGAGCGATGAAGGTGCCGCAGCTGGAGCAGGCGGCGGTGGGGCCCGGCGAGAAGTCGACGTGGGAGGCCGCGGCGTAGGCGCTGGGGGAGAGGAGGCAGAGGCAGACGGAGCAGTAGGCGTCGCGGATGGAGAGGAGGACGCAGGAGGAGCAGACGCGGCGCAATTCGCCGTTGAGGCGGAAGTGGTGGGGGGCCCAGGAGTCGCAGCCGGAGGCGCAGCGGACGGGATCGTAGGCGGTGGTGGGGGTCGGGTGGAAGGCAGGCGTCATCGCTGCAATGGCGGCTCCGGGGGTGAGGCTGGGGGGAGCAGTAGGGTTTCTATGGGGAGGTGCGGCCGTGCGGCGGCGGCCGGTAGAACGGCGTGATTGACGACGAGATTTCTGTTTTCGGTAGAGGAAAGAAAAAAAATACTGTAATAGTTTTCGTTTTAATTATTTTTCCTTTCGTGGAAAAGGGGAATAGAAATATCCATCACGGAAAAAAGTGGATGACTTCTCTTTTTTGCTACTCGTTCGTTTCTCCGGGCAATTCTTTCGCTTCAGGAATTTACCATTCACCTATTTGTATGCTGGCTTCACGAATTCTTCGATTTTACGTGGATATTGCTCACGCAAACGAAGCCGGATAATGTTTATAAAGGTAATTGCATCAGAGGTACAACAACTTGTTCATCATGTGCACTTTCATACAACTTCTTGCAAGGTGTGATCAAATGGTACAAGAACTTGTCCAGTTTGTGCAAATTCATACAAAACCAATCAGCACACGACACGTGGCCTTTTCCACGCTCTACAAATACCTTTTGTTCTTTCGAACTCTCCCACGCCGCTTTCCCACTGCCACCTTTCTCTCCCCCACTCCGACGACCATGATCCCGACGCGCACCGCCCCCACTGGTGACGTCTGATTGGTAACCTCCGCCCTTAACCCCTCCGTGTCGGCGATTTGTTCCTCCACGAATGGATTTGTCGGTTGATGTTTTCCGAAAGCACGTACCCGAAGGACATGCTAAGAGGAGGAAGGTCAAAGAAGGAAAGGTAAATGTGGGTGAGGAGATCAATCATTGTTCAACTCATTGTTCAAATACCTATGAGGATAATGATGAAGGTGAGAGGGCACTCAAAGGGGCATTGAAGAATCATTAGCTTATGGTTATCATGGGACAGCCAAGGTTAAAGGTTGTACATCGGGCAGTTCTAGGGTGCCAAAGATTTTTTTTGATATTGATTTGGCATATAGCAAGACTAGGCCGCAACAAACAATAGAGGGTTGTGTTAAAAAGTTGGAATATTCAACAAGAATTGGGAAGGCTTGGTCAAAGTGGTTTCATGGCAATGACATTCCGAGACACAAAACCAATTGTCCTTCCTTTATAGGGGCATTGAAACTGACCCACGACCTTGGCAAAGGTGCCTTCTCATTATTACTTCTGCCATTTATTATTTATTATTATTGCTTATTTGTTTGCTGCCATATTATTGTTTTGCTGCCATATTATAGTTGTTTGCTGCCATATTATATTTGCTTCTAAATTATTATTTTGCTGCCATATTATAGTTGCTGCCATATTATTGTTTTGCTGCCATATTATAGTTGCTTGCTGCCATATTATATTTGCTTCTAAATTATTGTTTTGCTGCCATATTATAGTTGCTGACATAAATTTCTTATAGTTACTGCTATAAATTGCTTATAGTTGTTGTCATATTATTTTTATTATTGCTGCCATCTTATTCTATCGCCGCTGTTCTTGAACCTGCTAGGCACTACAAGTACAACTTTGGAGCAAATCTGAAAAGCGTAAGCACTCAAGGATGCACTTGAAAAGATTACTACACCCGAGTTCTTGAAATTGATTCCTGAAATAGACATGTACATTATTCTTTTCGAGAAAACGCAAAAGACTTTTAATTTCATTATATTGGAAAGATAGAGTTTGTTACAGCCTCCAAAGAGGTTACATCACATTACATGCAAAAACAACTCAGTGTACGTCCCAAGTGGGAGGATGGCGCGCAGGCCCAAGGCGCCAACTCTTGCCAAAGTGCAGCCTCGTCTTTGATCTTGGCAACCAGAGTGTCGCACGAAGGGGTTGCATCGTTGAACACGCAGCCGTTGCGGTGTTTCCAGGTCATCCATGCATGGGATCAGCAACGTTGCCGAAGCGAGTCCTTGTGCATAGGTTTCGGCGTGCTCTGACGTGTTGTGCACCACCACTCCGTCAGAGTGTCTTCGCCATCAGGTGCATGGCAGGTGAGGCGTAGCCATGATAGAATCTCGTGCCATATCTGCTTGGAGAAAGGGCATCCCAAGAGCAGTGCTGGATCGTTTCTGGCGCTTGGTCACAAAGTGGGCAGCGGGGCGGGTGCGGTAGGCCACGGGGAGCTAGGCGGTCCGCCGTCCAGCAGCATCCAAGGTTGGCGAGCCGGTGGAAGAATGTCACTCGCGGCGGTGCCCAGTTCTTCCAGGTGAGTTTCCATGCCGGGGCAGGTGGTCGATCCCTGGAAGGTAGCAAGGTAGCCTGACTGTGCCGTGTACGTGCCTCTCGCGGTCCATAACCAGTGCAAGCGGTCTGGCTCAGCGGTGAGAGTAATGTGCTCGATCGCCCACCACAGCAACATGCATTGTCCGATCTTCTGGATACCTAGATTGCCGTGGATGTCTGATGCCCATTGGTGTGCCAGCAAACCATCTGCCACAATTCTGATCTTGCGTCCTCGCTTGGGGATCACGGCGTATAGTTGTGGCGCGATTTCTGAGATGGATTGTCCATTGAGCCAACAGTCCTCCTAGAACCGCGCACGTTGGCCATTGCGCAGGGTCATGGTGGTGGACGCAAAGAAAAAGGTGTGTTCCTCCTGAGTAAATTGGAGATCAAGTCCACTCCAGCCCCTATCGTCATCCATGTTACTCCAGGTCGCGCACACCAAGTCCGCCGAGGTGTATTGGGCGACAAACACGCTGCCAATTGATATGGCAGTTGCCGCCATTGGCGTCAGCGTGGGCGGGCCAAAGAAATCCTCTTTGGATCTTCTCCAGAAGCTTGAGGATCCTCTTGGGTGGCACGAGAACGAGAAGCTGATGGATGGGGATCGCGCTTAGGACCGATTCAAGAAAGGCAAGATGGCCAGCCTTGTTCATGAGGTGCGCTTTCCATGTGGGTAGCTTCTCGGCGGTTCTGTCGACAACAGGCTGTAGTTGGGCAATGGTGGGGCGCCGAATTGTGAGCGGGAAGCCCAAGTAAGTGATTGGCAAATCCACAATTGGGCACCCTAGATTCGCAATGACAAGCGCCGCCACATTGACAGCACATCTGATCAGCATTGGCGTGCTCTTCTGGAAGTTGACCCGCAATCCTGACGCGTAGCCGATTAGGTGCAGGATTTCCTTGACAGCGAGGGTGTCGTCCGGCGATGGATGGCAGAACAAGATGACATCATTAGCGTACAACGAGATGAGGGGGATCACACGGCGGGGGTGCACTTGTTGTAGGACATTGAGCTCGATCGCGTGGCGAAATAGGTGCACCAACGTGTCCACGGCGAGCACGAAAAGTTGTGGTGACAAAGGGTCGCCCTGGCGTAGGCCGCGGCGGTGCCATACCGGCGGCCCCGGCACGCCGTTCAGTAGGACCTTGGTGCTTGCCGAAGATAGGAGTATGGTGAGCCACCCAAGGAAACGCTCGCTGAACCCGTAGCGCCGCAGAACCTCGATGAGGAACGCCATGACACCGAATCAACGGCCTTTGCCAAGTCAAGCTTCAGAAGGACGGGCGGGGCACCCAATTGGTGTAGGAGGCACGCTGATTGCCGCACGAGCACAAAATTGTAATGTAAGCTGTGGCATGGGATGAAAGCGTTCTGGACGGGGCTGACTCGTTCAGTCTCGGCGCGAGGCGGAGAGATAGCACCTTGGCGAAGATCTTGGCGACGAGGTGTATAAGGCTTATGGACCTGTAGTGACCTAGGCTGGCCGCGTTGGCGCATTTTGGCAACAGCGTGAGCAACGGCTGGTTCAGGCGACTGAAACCGCGTCCGCCCTGCTCGTATAGTTGGTGAAAGGCACAGACAAAGTCATTTTTGACAACTGCTTGCCAGATTTCGTCTTCACCGAAGGAGGCGTCAAGGTCTTCAAGGTCAGTAGACTCGATAAGGTGCTGGAGGTCGATGGCATAGTCGAGTGGCCGATCAGTCCCAAGCAAGGAGTCAAAGTGCGCGAATGCCGCCGCGGCCATGTCGCTTGGGTCAGTGAGGACAGCGCTCTTCTCCGTCAGGTTGTGTATCCTATTTTTCTGCTTGCGGTAGGTTGAAAGGACAATGATGTCGCCTAGGGGGGGGGGGTGAATAGGCGATTAAAACTTTTCCGGTTTAGGCTTGCTAATTGCGGAATAAAACTAGGTGTTTAAATTAACAAGCCAACAACCTAAATAAACTAGGCTCACCTATGTGCACCAACAGCTTATACTAAGCAAGACAAGCAACAAGGTGATAGCAATATAGAATACTTCAAGCACGAAGGCTATCACAATGTAAAGTGCATAAGTAAAAAAGCTCGGGTATAGAAATAACCGAAGCACGCGGAGACGAGGATGTATTCCCGAGTTTCTCCTTGAAAGGGAGTACGTCTCGTTGGAGAGGTGTGAACCGACACAACGGTTCAATAACCACAAAGGTTTCACCCTCTTCTCCGATGAACCGCACCACAAAGGTTTGGTTCACCTTCCACTATCGGTATTCCTTCGAGGCAGAATCCGGAGCCTTTCAACAACAATCCGGGGCACAACCCACAATGGGTTGGGGGCTCCCGAATGGCTCTCAACAACAATCCAAGGCACAACCCACAAAGGGATTGGGGGCTCCCGAACGGCTTCAAGTGACCACACAAGGGTCCAACCACCACAAAGGCGTCTAGGGCCCGAAGAACCAAGAGTAACAAGTTCACAAGATTTCAACTTCCACGAATCCTCGTGGAGAGCACACCGATGCACCAAATGCAAAAGGCAAGAGCACAAGTGCTCAAGTCCTCCACTCTCAAATTCCAACAAAGCAACAAATGCTTATGGGGGAATAAGAGAGGAACAACAAAGAGGAGAACCACTCAAGAACTCCAAGAACTAGATCCACTATGTTCCCCTCACTTAGAGGAGATATTGATTGGTGGAAATGTAGATCTAAGTCTTCTCCTTCAATCCTCCAAAGATCATAGAGTTTGGGTGGAGGGATTGGGAGATAACAAGGAAATGAGCTTGCAACAATGGAGGAGAGAGAAAGCAAAGGTTGCTGGGCTGAGCTTACTGGCTGGAGGAAGGTGGAGGGGTATTTATACCTGACATGGATATACCCTTCGGGTACCCCGGCGTGAAGGTACCTGGTACAGGCGAAGCCCAGTAGAGGCCCAGAATTAAAGAAGCCCGTGAAGAAAGAAGCCAGACGAAGAGAAGTTTCCTAAATTAGATAAATCATAGTCGGTTAGAACTTTCCATATGTAAACCTAGTCGGTTACGTATCCAGGACCTGGCCTCCTATATAAAGGCCAGGAGGGTAACCGATTAGGTCAAGCAATTCATAGCCACCACAATCCCGACGAGACAAACAGCTCGCCGGACCCCTGTAACCGCATATTCACAAGATCAAATCCAGACAAGCAGGAGTAAGGGTTTTACCTCAATCGAGGGCCCCGAACCTGGGTAAACTCTCGCTTGTCAGCCGTCGAGTCTACCAGTACTACGCGTTCTCTACCACATAATCAACCCTAGGTACCTAACCATGGGATTTGCCGAGGACACCCCTCGTCAATTGGCGCCGTCTGTGGGAAAGGTAGTACTGGATTCACGGCCTCGCCGGTTTCATCATCAGGTGGTCACTCGACAACCTCTCCTTCACACGGTAATTCACCGATCGCCTCACCAAACGGCGGATCGCCGATCATAACTTCAGACGGCAACTCGCCGATCCCATCGACTGGAGCAAACTCAAAAAGCGAACACTCGCCAATTTCTCCAAGGAGGCTCAAACCACATTCAATCGAAGCTCAACAGCCTTCGCGAGTCTAGAATCAGGTTTGGACGTTACTGTTGGTGACTTAAATTTTTTCGTTGATAAAGATGGTGTGCAGGATCTGTTGGACACAATCGACATGGAGATACTCGACAATCTGTCGACTGCATCCGCAACACCTTCAATCTCGGCAGCAACATCATCACAGATCGCACCGATCCAAACACCAAGTGACTCTGCAACTTCGATGGACGACGAAGAATTTCGCAAAGCAGTGGCCAAAAACTTTGGAGGAAGCGAAGTCGAATCTGTGTTCCGTCCAAACAACTCGGCTGAGTCACTCGAAGGCAACTTCGACTGCACAAACCTCCCACAAAGCAAGGAAAACCTCGATGACAGCATTTACCTAGCCGACTTTAATGGCCCTGAGGGCAGGCCAACCACGAGATCTTCACGTGCAATACCAGAAGCTTGGACAAGACAATCGACGATCAACTCGACTACGGCAAAACCAACAGCAAACCGAGTAACTCCGACATGAGTTTGGATGAAGACGCCGAGTCCATGGTACGTGTCAGCAGCGTGGAGATCGCCAACCAAGTAATACCTTACCAGGTGTATACCGCAAGCGCCGCAGAAACATCCGCGCAGCAGCATGTCGTCGACCCACACAATTTCCATGCACAGTTACCATGCCTGACGGAAGGACCACCCTAACCATCACGGCTGAAACAGCGGAGAAAGTGGATCAAATCATAAAAAATTGCGCGATGATGCCAATCGACGCAACTCCAGAAGAACAGATGACTTACGCATACTTCAACTGGCAAGAAAATATTCGACTGAACAATTACAGAGCTACACTCGAGAACGCAGAAAACAGGCGAGCATATCAAGCGCCAGGCGAAAGGCACTATCCATGAGTTCTACTGGGAGACACGATCCCGCAAATAGGCCAAGGCTCAACCTGGGTGAAGCGGATCGAGCTGCAATCACTCGAAACCTTGACCCAGCTTTTATGGAAGTGGATAGGGAAGGACTGATCATACCAACTGAGCCAGTTGGAGCACTGATGACATTGGGCAACTACCTCAAAACAATCGAACCTCCAGTAGGAGATCCAAAGAGAGATCATCATCTTCAACTATACAACAACTGGCGATTGCGACAAAGGCCATACAGCCAACGCAAACCACACCCGCACGAGAAACATATCGGGATCGTCGCAGTCGAAGCCCTAGGGGAAGAGCGACGGAAGAAGCTCGCGCCATCGGAGGAGCCGATCTAGAAGGTCATACAGCAGCAGCTCTGACTCAGGGGCAGACATAGGCCATGTGGAGCATTGTGCTTCACTCGACGAATTCGGGAAGCTCGCATGCCCAAGAAGTTCTCACTCGCACAACGCCAAAATTCAATTGCAAACAGACCCTCAGGCTGGTTAGAAGATTACAGATTAGCCGTCGGCTGTCAGCGTGGCACAACAACTACAGCAATGCAGTACATACAACTCATGATGGAAGGAGCAGCTCGCGATTGGCTCAAATCGTTACCCGAGTCATATTACGACTCGTGGGAGCAATTCCGGATGATTTTGTCAGTACTTCGGACCCTTATGCGACAGGCCCAAAACATTTGAAGAACTCAAAACATGTAAGCAAGGCCCAGATGAGTCGTTGCGATCGTACATAAGGCGATGGACTGCCATTCGAAACTCGATAGGGCATGTATCAGAAGATAGGGCAATCGACGCCTTCAAGGAAGGCTTGTGGAGGAAAGATTTCAGGGAGATGCTCGGACGAGAAGACCCAAAAACAATGGCAGCCTCATGGCAATCGCAACGAAGTGGGCAAACGGTGAAGACTCAGTAAGAGGCAATCAACCTACGCCATCACACGACAACCACGACAGAGATAATCGAGATCGTAGAGACAACTATCGGGATGATAGAAGGCGCAAGCGCAAATATCGCACTATGATGATGACAAACCAAGTTTCGTAGGAGCAGGGTTCGCCCAGCCGCGAGATAGTCGAGACCAAACTGTCAAACATCCTGAAGATAACCGAGACAATCGAGACCATCGTACAGACGACCGAAGAGACAGTCGAGATCGCCGCTCAGATGATCGCCGTGACAATTATCGCGGACGCGACAACCGCGACAGTTACAGAAGGCCTGAATGGCGCAGACGAGCAGACAAAGAGCCAGAGCGCTCACTCGAGGAACGGATGGACGATTACTGCAGATTTCACCTATACAAGGGAGACGACGGTAGGTTACGTTCTAATCATTCACTAAAAACTGCAGGGAATTCGACCAATTGGCGATCGAGTACGTACTACGCCTGCAAAAGGAAGGACGCGCTCCACCGCAACTGACGCAAGCACAACCAATCACAGCAACCCACACGCAAGCGGTACCAGCTCAAGTGTACTCTACGCCGCAACATGTGCAACAAGCTCAGTATATTCTGTGCCACAGCAAGTACAGCATACTCAAGCATATCTGTTCCACAGCAAGCACAGCCTACTCAGGCATATACAGCGCAGCAGCAAATGCAACCAGCACCAGTATACATGGTGCCCACACAACATAACGGAGGAACACAAGTGGCAGCAGCCATACATCAAGTACCCCAGGGAGAGGAGCAGCAATACCCTCCCACTCGAGGCCAAGTGAACATGATCCAAAAAGGGCGACCATCCAATCGAGAACAGAAACTGCACACACGACACGTCAACATGGCGGTCATGGCACCACCAGCTATTCCAGAATTCTTGAAAGGATCCGAAGTTCCAATTACCTTCAACCGAGAGGATCACCCGCCAGCAGTATACCGACCAGGGCACGCAGCCCTTGTACTCGACGCGCAAATTGGCAACTACGCCATGACTAAGGTCTTCATGGATGGAGGCAGTGGCCTCAACATAATCTTCACAGATACCCTGCGAAGGATGAACAAGGCAGTCGATAACCTGCCAGAATCGACAAACACCTTCCATGGCATCGTCCCAGGCAGAGCAGTACACCCGAAAGGTACAGTCCAGCTCGACGTCACATTCGGAACCTGAACACTTCAGAACCGAGTCGATTGAGTTCGAAGTCGTCGACTGGAAGTCACAATATCACGCTATACTTGGGCGTCCGACGTTCGCAAGATTCATGGCTGTTCCACACTACGCTATCTCAAGCTCAAGATGCCAGGCCAAAGGGAGTAATAACAGTCAATGGCAACTTCCAGAGATCCGATGCATGCGATCGAGACTTTAGTAAAATCTCAGAAGCGTTTCGAACAGAGCAATTTCTTGTGGAACAATCACCTGACAGAAATTCCGTAATGGAACCAGAGCTCAAAAAACAGGCAGTCGAAACTGTCATACATGAAGTACATGCCATATGGACAATCGAACCATTGGAGGAGGAAGACGACCAGCAGATCGACGATCTTGATAGACCCGATATTTGGGTATTATATTTCGAAGGATCGAAAGGGAGAAAAGGCATAGGCGCAGGTACGACACTCATATCACCAGGCGGTGAAAGACTTAATTATATCTTACAGATAGATTTCCCCTTCCGTCAAAAGTTGAAGCAGACTATGAAGGCCTATTCCAAGGAATGCGATTGGCAAAAGCTTCAGGAGCAGACGAAATTATCATCCGCGGAAACTCCAGCATAATTGCACAAAACGCAATAGGAGCAGGAAGGGGCAAGGTGGCTAGCCTAGCTGCATATAAAGACCACTATGACACATTACAAAAAAGGTTTCGCAGTTGCCAACTGCAACATGTGACACGAACTAGCAACAAACAAGCAAGTAAATTGGCCAATATTGGGTCAGCAAAGGCGCAAATACCGCCAGACGCTTTCTTCAGGCGAGTCAGGCACAGATCAGTCAAAAAGTGGCATCCTCAGTCCACTCCGGCAGTCGTAATCACACAAAAGAAGCCGGACAAGGATGATCCCACACTGGGGCGGCGGTAAAAGTGGCTCACCCCAACGCATCAACCACAAGTTTGGCCATGACATAAAAGGCGGCATCATCATCTCAAACTTCGAAACCCTAAATGGTATCATCATAAACGCTGCAGCACAATCTAAGGAACACACTCAAAAGACAGCAAAGCTCAAGCAATACTGTCACTCGAAGGGTGTGCAGAAAGGCATATCATATGGGAACGGACAAGATCCTCCCAAGAAAAAGAGCAGATACCTTGGCAAAGACACAAGAAAGGTTTCGAGACTGTCTTCACACATGAAAGATCAAGCTACGAGGCCGGCGCAAACAAGTCATCAATGCAAGAGTTACCAAACAGCTCAGACGATCCCTGGTGTTGTTCCAATAGGAGTAGTCATACCAATGTAACAAAACATATATGGGCCAGCAGGTTTCAGACGCACTCTTTTCCCTTACCAGGGTACCTAAGGGGACTGGAAGGTTTTTAATGAGGCGGCTTGCTGGTCGAGTACGTATTCGGAATAAAGATATATGTTCCTTCATATTTTTCATAAATACTTTTCATATTATTTACCCCACTCGACGTGCTCGGGGGCTGGGCCAAACACATAAACCTAAACCCCACTCGACGTGCTCGGGGGCTGGGCCAAACACATAAACCTAAACCCCACTCGATATGCTCGGGGGCTGGGCCAAACACATAATCCCAAACCCCACTCGATATGCTCAGGGGTTGGGTCAAACACAGAAGCCCAAAACCTCACTCGACACGCTCGGGGGCTGTCATAAACATATGAATACTTATCAGTATATGCACAAATATACAGTTGAGGACTGGCACAATTACACTCATAAGACTAAGAATCTGTCTCGTCTTTTATATCCAGTACAGTACCAAAAAGTTGCTCTTTACAACGATCGATGAAGCCTTCAGCAGCATCACGGGTCTCGATCAACTGCGATTGAGGAACAAGAGTACCAACCGCAGGAGGACGAAGTGCAAAATTTGGTTTTCGACTACGGATATAAGCCATAGTGGCGTTGGATCCAAGAATTGCAAGCTGCATCAAAGACTCCTTGACCGAACTTGCCACTCGAAAGATATCTATCAAAGGAAACAGTCCTTGCGGTTGAGGACCCGACGGGAAGAGTGCGCAATTCAGCTGAGTGAAGATACGCCTACACATTTCGAGTACTTGGGCGTTTCGCCATACTCGATCCTTCAAAGTAAGGAGAGTGCGGGCATGCACTTTATCTAACATAAAATGCTGCTTGCCAGTCGTTGGTATCTCAACAGCATTATCAAGAAGTCGGTTGACCCGCTTATCTTCCTGCTTGAAGTCGGGTACAAAACCTACAAAAGCTACAGTCGATTGGTCCAGAGCATAGCACAAATAAATGCAAAAACATCAAGCAAAAGGAAGGGAAGTCATATACTCACATTCGAGTTGCCTATTTATGTTGTCCATCTCGCCAAGAACGTATTCTTCGCGTTGGGTAGCAAAGCTTGGCCTGGAACGAAGTAGCACCAACTCAGCCTGAGTGCTTCTGAGTTCCTGCTCTAATTCCTTCACTCGATTCGTTGCAAACGCAAGTACCCTCGCATCATTCCTTGCTGTCCAGGTGTTCGAGTATGAGGTATTGAAGATCCACCGAGCATGTGTTCTTGTGGCTGATTCATAAAGCAAAATGTTCAGGCACACAGACGCATAAAGATGTAAATTTCAGGTGGTTCAGCAAATTTTAGTTAACTACAAAGCATTCAAAAGCATACTAAGCATAAATAGCAAAGGCATACGGGCCAGGTTCGAGTAACCTAGTTACATCACAAATGTTTCCTAAACCTGCGACACAGACTCTGCCCTATTTTTACGCGACCGAGTTGCAACAGCTTCGGCACGGCGCTCCATGGTTCGGATGCAAAGCTCGCTCATTCGAGTAGCAGGCTCGGTGACACCCTTGAGTGATAGTGGCTTTCCATCTTGCTTTTTCGGGTAATCCGACAGTGCAGTGGTGAAGTCAGCCTTTACACCATTGCTTAGTAAAAGCTTGAGGGTGTACTCCGAGCCGCGTACCGTGAGTTCGCGTGCAAAGTCCGCCACGATTGAAGATCCCTCTCCAAACGCCACAGCAAGACCTTGAGCAGTCGACGGGGTTGTGCCTGTAGGACACATCCCTGCATGCAAACTGCCAAGGGTACCCGTCACGGCAGCCAGATCCCCTTGGGTCTTGAATAGCAATGCTTCAAGCTCCGCAATAGCACCATCAAGTGATACCGTATCACTCGATGTCCCAGCAGAAGTCGACATACCTTCAAGACCTTCAAATTCAGAAAACAGAAGCCATAAGTAAAAACTCTCGAAAGGCAAAAAGCATCTGTAATCGCAAAATCAAAACTCTCACCTTTGGCAGCATGCGCCAAGCCTGAAAGACGTGCAACCAGATCCTTATCGCGGCGAGTGATGGCATTCTGGGCATCATCGAGTGCTTTCTTCGATTCAGATTGCTGGGAAGAAAGCTGGGTCTGCATGTTTTTTACCTGCTCCTCCAGGTTTTTTACTCGCTCCTCAGCAGTTTGTTTGGCTTCTGCACAATGCGTAAATATTCTCAATTACCATGATAATTACGAGCAGTAGAGGAAAAAGATTTTAGCACAAAACTACTCACTCGCAAGCTCCGACGAGGTCGACTGCAGGGAGTCCCTCTCGATCTCCAACCGAGCAAAAGATTGGATCCAAGGAGCCATAGCAGCAAACATCGGCTAAACGCAGAAAGCATTCACAGTATTAATATGAGCAAAAGAATACATGGGCAAAGACAAGCACAAACACACTCACGTGGTCAGTCCAAGGAGTGGAAGAAGACGCCACAACATCTGCAGTTGAAGTATTCTTCTCTTTGCTCACGTTGGCAGCCACTACCAAAGTCGAAGCTTTAGTAGCAACAGGAGCAGTACCCTGTGTTGTTTCTGGAAGGATGGTTGGTTGTGCCACAATCGACGAATCTACGACTCGAGGAGGAGATGGCGACCTATCGCTAAAATATCATCAAGCAAAAGCATGGTCAATCGAAAAAGCAGCAATCACAAAAAGAAGCCAAAGAAAAGAACATATCATAAAGCAAACCTGAGTTCCTCCTCTTCATCGGAATCAGGATCATTGCCAAGAGCAAAGACACCCAAGCGAGAAACGCCACCCGAAGCAGCAGAGGACGAGGCGCGAGTGGAGAGGAGCTCAAAGGATGACTCTTAACGAGGGATTGTGTACTCGAATTGCCAGTGTCCCCTTCTTCATCTTCCTTCGACTCCGAACTCGAAGACTTCGGTAGCTCCAGGCGACGGCGTTTGGGCTTATGCACGACGGGCTCAGCATCAGACTCGACTGCAGCTTGCTCCACCTCCTCGCCTTTTTCTTCTGCAAGAGTCTCTTGGGGAGTCGAGTGAGCAGAGGCGGGTTCAACCAAGGATGCCTTGGGAATATCCAGCGCCGCAGTCTCAGGAGTAGGCCCAGCTTCGGGTAGAGGAGGGAGAGAAGTAGTAGTCGAGTGACCCTACACATATTGTACAAACATAATCAAAACAGTCGCAAAAGCACGTGGTCGAAGAGTAAAAATCGGCAGGGAAAAGTTCTTACCTCGGGTAAAGCTTTGTCTGGCCCATACGGGACATATGCGAAGTTAAAGTTGATTTTTTCAGAAGCTTTGATCTTCGTCACTTTCTTCACATGAGCATCCAGCTCCTTTTCAGACAACTCCTCTTGACTCATTCGGGTCGAGTCGAGTGGCCCCTCATATTGCCACAAAGGGTGGGCACGGAGACGCAGGGGCCACACTCGCATCTTCATATATGTGCTAATCAACTGAATTCCAGACACACTGGTCAGCAGATCAGGTAACTTCGCGAGTAGAGGAGCAGCTTCCTTGGCCTCAGCATCAGACACCAGATGATCCCAGGCCGCCGTCTTGGATGGCTGGGTCTCAATCGAAAAGGCAGGAAGAACCTGCTGATCGACTGGCACATAGAACCATCGTGTCCTCCAGCCTTGTGCGGAGTCGACTGCCTTCAGGTCAAAATAATTCGACCCACTAAGAGCCTGGATGTTGAAACCCCCAACAGGGCATGGGCGCCCTCCTCTGCAATTGGCGCGCACCTGAAAGAGGTGCTTCCACAGCGGCCAGCTTGGAGATACTCCCAAGAAGCACTCGCATAGAACCACAAAGCATGTAATGTGCAGCAGCCCATTGGGAGTCAGATCATGCAGCTGTATGCCGTAGGCATACAGCAATCCTCGCACAAAATCATGCAGGGGGAACGAGATGCCGCGGGAAGAAACTCCGCAAAACACACACGCTCGCCGGCGCGAGGAGCAGGACGTACCTCCAATCCAGCGGCGCGAGCAGCAAATTGTTCAGAAGGTGGTAGCCAGCCCTTCTGACGGAACTCCTCAAGATGGGTCTCATTGATGGAGGTTCGTGACCAATCGCCCGGTGACTTGGTGCGGGCAATGGTGGCGCCACCGGCCGCAGTCAAACTCTTCCCTTTCCCAGTCGTCTCGGCGGCAGCACTGCGCTTGGTCTTCTTGGGTGCCATGGGGAAGAAGCAGATGGAGGCAAAGCTTGAGCACAGAGCAATGGTGGGCGATGTGCGCGGAGGAAGAAGGGGCAAATGGCAGGGTAAAGAATCCCGGAGAGAAAGATGGGATATTTACTGTGTTACGCAAAAGAATCACAACCGTCCAAGCAAAATCTGGATGACACGTGTCACCCGCGAATAACAACCGTCGCAGCCCACGCCGCCCACTACGCACGCAAAATAAGGAAGTCATCATGATTCCGCGAAAATTTCGCTACGAACGGTCAAATCGGAACAGAGATAGCGTCTTCTGCTGGTCAAAACCCTGACAACGGGCCCACGAGGTCATGTCCTGTCAAAAATTTGACAGGCACGCCGCAAGTGTCATGCATGACGTCAAGCATACGAGAAGAAAAGGAATGAACATAAACGCAAATCGATTGATATCATATATTGGTTGAAACAACGATTGACAAAAGGTACTCCCATGGGAGTATACGACAAAAAATTCTTCGATTGAGGACATGCAGAACATAATTTAAGATTGTCCTCTATTGCAAACAATAAACCACAATCTCGGGGGCTACTCCCATGGGAGCGCTGTCGCGCTCCCATAAAGCTTCTAAAAAGGTAAAAATTACTCACTCGACAAAGCTGACTCGACTGATTCATTTCGGCAAAGTCCTTTAATTTCACAAACATAATTCATAAAATTCCCGGACTATGTCAATCAAAAAATTCTCGGATGCTGCATACACAAATGCAAAGGTAAGACCTGCCGATATTAATCGAGCTGGGCTAAGGGACACTCCGGCAGTGTTTTCCCTTAAGATTTTCCGTGTCAACAGACATGATGAAAATCCTGACGGACGCGTCGGGTAGCAAATATGATCTGCAGAACGAATCAGTAAGACCCCAAGCGGCCTGAGTCGAATCTGTCCAGTGTGTTCCAGGTTCGAGTCCGGGGACTCGAATCTGATTGAAGGCTAGTATGGTGTTGCCCTAATGAGCAGTTAGCTGACATCGTTGAATCGAGTAAGTTCAGGCCTACTAAGTCAAAATCCCTAGGCAAATACATCAAAAGTGTTCCAGATTCGAGTCCGGGGACTTGAGTTTGATTGAAAGCTGGTATGGTTTTACCCAAATGCGTAGTTAACTGAACTCAACCTTCTTCGAGTGAGTCAGGCCTGCCAAGCTATAATCCCCAGGCAAAAAGTTGTTTCGAGTATGTTCCAGATTCGAGTCCGGGGACTCGAGTTTGATTGAAAGCTGGTATGGTTTTACCCAAATGCATAGTTAACTGAACTCAACTTTCTCCGAGTGAGTCAGGCCTGCCAAGCTGTAATCCCCAGGCAAAAGTTGTTTCGAGTATGTTCCAGATTCGAGTCCGGGGACTCGGGTTTGATTGAAAGCTAGTAAGGTTTTACCCGATTATGTAGTTAACCAGTTTTGAGTATTCTGGGCCTACTATGCTAAAATCCCCAAGATTGCATAAAAACATATATACTGTTCAGAAAAATAACACATGTGGAGTGCATCCATGATTCTCCATAATCAAGCAAGCACTCGGGGGCTACTGACATGGATATACCCTTCGGGTACCCCGGCGTGAAGGTACCTGGTACAGGCGAAGCCCAGTAGAGGCCCAGAATTAAAGAAGCCCGTGAAGAAAGAAGCCAGACGAAGAGAAGTTTCCTAAATTAGATAAATCATAGTCGGTTAGAACTTTCCATATGTAAACCTAGTCGGTTACGTATCCAGGACCTGGCCTCCTATATAAAGGCCAGGAGGGTAACCGATTAGGTCAAGCAATTCATAGCCACCACAATCCCGACGAGACAAACAGCTCGCCGGACCCCTGTAACCGCATATTCACAAGATCAAATCCAGACAAGCAGGAGTAAGGGTTTTACCTCAACGAGGGCCCCAAACCTGGGTAAACACTCGCTTGTCAGCCGTCGAGTCTACCAGTACTACGCGTTCTCTACCACATAATCAACCCTAGGTACCTAACCATGGGATTTGCCGAGGACACCCCTCGTCAATACCCCTCCCAGAAAAGTAGCCGTTGCAGCCAGATTCACACCGGAGTTTCCGGCCAAAAGTGGCCGGAGACTCCGGCCCCCTGGGGGCGGAAACTCCGGCCCCCACCAGGGGGTGAACCATTTCCAGACGAGAAAAGCACAGGCATAAACTCTGGCCCCTGGGACCGGAAACTCCGGTCTGGGGCGGAAACTCCGGCCTATTGGGCCGGAAACTCCGGCCCCACCAGGGGCTGAACAAGAAAACACTCTCCGAGGAAAACCAAGGACCGGAGACTCCGGTCCAGAAGACCGGAGACTCCGGCCTGAAAGCAGTGAAACTGCAAAGCCTGAAATGCAATAACTTTCTCGTATGAACTCCAAATCAGGTGAAGCCAATTGCGTTGGAAAGGTAACGACGAGTGTTATCACACAAAATATAGAGGGGATACCACACATGGGAAGGTGTGGACCCTAACTCGAAGGTGGACCGGTAATATTTCCAACACGAAAACGCAACAAGTTTTCCAAATGAAATCCGTTTTCGAAGAACTTGGGCTTGTCATGAAGATCACGACAAGCACCAAAACCCAATAAGGAGAAAAGCCAAATAAGAACCAAGAAAGATGATATGCCAAGTATGCAAAGGTATGAGCTCTCCACAAATATGCGATCAAGTTACTCACTTGAGAACCCCTCTTGATAGTACGCCGTCTATCCTAAAACCCGGTCTCCCACTATCAACATGAGACCGGTAAAATAGAAAACCTATCAAGATCATACCTTTGCCTTGCGCATTCCACTTGAGCTCGATGATGACGATCTTGACTCTCTCAAGTTGGAACACCTTTCTTGATTGTGCTTGCTAGCACATGCTTGATGAAGACTTCTCCAAATGCTCCCCCATACTCCATTATGGGAAAGCCTCGCTAAGCTCCGTCTTCATGTCTCCTTTGCACTTCATCTTCTACACATGACCATTCTTCATATAAACTCTTAAATAGAGCATTGGTCATCATGTCATCTTCAAGAGTCCAACACATGAACTCCAATGGACAAGATCTATAAGAATATCTCAATGTAAACATTAGTCCATAAGGAGTGTCATTAATTACCAAAACCACACATGGGGGCAACCATGCACTTTCATAGGTGCATTGTCGATGGAAGAAAAATGTGTTCGCGTCGCCATCTTTGAGGAAAGCGATGCGTGCGCGCTGGCGTGCCAGAGTGTGCTCGAGCGAGGCTAGTCCGAGGTAGGATAGCTTGATCTGCCTGTGTAGCCAGTCCTCGTGGGGTGTCAGCTGCCGTAGCTCTTGTGCAGAATCAAATCACAGTAGCAGCTCGCGTGAGATCGCGAGTTGGTCTGTGATGTTTCCCACGGTTCGCGTGCTCCAGCTTGTGAGCTTGCGGGTGGTGGCCTGCATGCGACGCATGATATGGCGGAACGGGTCCGCATTGTCCACTGAAATCCAGGCCGCCGCGACCATGTCCTGGTACCCATCGATGCGCGTACAATATTCCTCGAAGTGAAATTGGCTGGGCTTGGGGAATTGGAGAGCAGTCGAGGATGATGGGGCTCTGATCCGAGATGACCGAGGCCAAGCAATGGAGGTGACACTCGTCGTGCTGCTCTTCCCAGTCCGCGGTGCAGAGGACGCGATCGAGGTGGACAAAGGTCGGTGGGTTCTGCTCGTTGGACCGTGTCTCGCCGACCGTTGAGGTAGACTTCCTTGAGGACTAGGTCGTTAATGACGCGCTGGAAGCGTCCCATCATCCTTCTGTTTAGGTTCCCATTGTTCTTGTCTTTGTCACGATAAATCAAGTTGAAATCGCCACAGAGCATCCACGGACCAGCGCAGTTGGCGCGGGTGTCGCGAATTTCTTGTAGGCACGCGATCTTATCGTTGTCCTGCTGCGCTAGAGGGTATCGAGACCTGGGCAGACAACGTGTTTTTCGTGAATGTCTGGTTGGTGATCGTGACCACATTGTTCTTCCAAGAAAGCAAAATTACGTCGTGGGTGCTGATCGCGGGCTTTCGGAGGTGTACGTCCAGACCATGCTTCAGACCGTGTGTTTGCAACTCAGTGGTGGGTAACATATGGAAATAGCACACCTCTGCTTCAAAAACATGCTCTTCGGATAGTCTTTCAATGCACCTCTTCAAGTGGTTGTGAACAGAATTGGAGCTTATTTGTTTTGGTGCATACACAAGTGAGGAACCGTCTTGGTTTTGAAAAGATACACACGATTGTGTTTTGTCAACACAACCTCGGGATACGAATCCGAGAAATTCTTGGTGAGATAAAAGAGGAAGAGATTTGATCCTTGTTCGGTGTTGATGGATGTATCTCTCAACTATAACGAAAACCCAATCATGGACTGGTTGGCCCACCCAAAGGATCACTCCACATCTTCAATGGATGAGCCCGATGAGGAGGAAGAAGATGAGGATGATGGTGATGAGGAAGAGGAGGAAGAATATGAGGATGATGGTGAGGAGGTAGAGGAGGAGGATGTTGATAAAGGTGAACATGGTTTTAGTTATTTTATGTCACCATTTTTGGTAAGTAATTTACTTAACATGTGGTAAACTTATGTAGATAATGAGTTGGTTGTCGGTCACAATCAACCTTTGGTCCGCAAGTCTAGTAGGAAGAGAGCCAAGCTATTGTCTTCATTGAAATGCAAAGAAGGTAATCTTGTATGCTGACCTTAATTTTATTACTTGCTTGCTGCCATGTTCTTGCGCCAAGCTATTGCTTCAATATAATGTAGACAAACACTATGTAAATATTTACAGCCCCTGCCCCGACCGCGAGATTCGCATCGCCAAGCCCGGGTGCCTCGGCCTCCTCAGTAGCTCGTCCGAGTCAATTGTCGTGGAGTTGCAGCCCCTGCCCAGCAGCAACCGCGCCACCCTCCGACCTCCTCTCCTACTCCTCCTCCACCGGCGATTGAGCTGTCCAAGACGTCTTCTACACACGAGTGACTCCACTCCAGAACAGGAGGAGAGGGGACGGGATCAATTTTAAGAATCTCATGCTCTAGGTTGATTTGTCCATCGGTATGCTCTCGCTCGCTACTCTCCTCCTCAGGCTGGGTCACCAACAACTGCAGTACGTTCCGTTCCCTGAAGACTCCCAGTGGCTTGGTTGATCATCTGGACACGCGCAGTAGCACTGCGTTGGGGTGAGTGAGGGAAGACTCTGCTTCGTTGAGAATTTCAAGCAGGAGACTTTTCGCTTGTGGACGCTACGCAATTTGTAGACTGCAGATTGGGGCATGGATTGGGAGATTAGCATTGAGAAGATTTGGGAGTAGGAGGGTTTCACGGCACTTAATCTGCCGAAAGAATCCCCTGTTGTGGCCTTTGTCCACCCGAAGCACTCGAACACCGTCTACTTCTTTCAACATTCTTATATGTTCAGTATTGACATGGCCATTGGCAAGTTTCTCAACGACAACTTCCTCAACATGATTACTTTGGGTTGATTAATCATTCCACATGTTCACCTTCACTATTCCCCTCCTGAGTATGTTTATACTATGCCCAGTCGAATAAAATTGTGGGGCGAGTCAAAGTACATACAATTTATACTAAACATTTATACTTTTCTAGATCTTATTTTAACATGTTACATTATTGCAAGTATAATTTTATGTCTATTCACATAATTGAAACAAACAATTAGTAATATTTGTAAATATAGTTGACGTGTTTCTTCTTTGTACTGGATATTATTGAAATATATTAGACTATATTTTGTAATTAAGTATGTTTAGAAATATTATTTCTACAATGAATAATCTATATCGAGTTATCGTGAAGATATGTAAAGAGTACGATCTAACAAATATCTCAATAACGAGTTTTCTAGTGTATAATATGTAAGCATATTTATAAAAACTCCTAGAGTATAAAATGAACAAATAACGCTACTTTTCCATGGTCAAACTTGTCCAAGTTAAAATTTGAAAAAGTTTCCATGCTTTGTATTTTATATTGAAATAACATTGCTTAGAATAATCACCAATAATAAAAAGTGTGGATTCTAGTATGTTTGCATATGTAAATTGCATTATTTAATATACTATTGTGTGATATGCTTGTTTATCATCTCCTGACTCCTGTACACACAACCCCCCCCCCCCCTCCCCCCCACACACACCCCCACCAGTTGATGAAATGAAATGTATTGCACAAAATAAAAAATGGGATCTAGTTACGTAGATTTCCGTAAAACCGGCAGGAAAGGGAATAGCATGCTAACTAAACCTGTTGTCGTCGGTCACATTAGTTTATTCTTACATCCTATGGCCCATGGAATATTACGTTGAGATACCCATCCGTGCCAAAATGTAACACATGCATGAATTTTCACGATTTTTACCACTAATATTACCAGAATTTATAGATTGCGATTTTATTAGTTGTAACGTTGAATTTTAAATCTTGGAATACTACATTTCCTCACATTTCCATCATTTGTTTGCTTCTGAAGATTCCATTTTTAAGAAGAAGGTGACGTTGCTGTGCAAGAAAGAAATATCATCCGAAGAATCCGCTCCTAGACAAAGTGTTGTGGATCGAGCTAATAAGGTAGTCAGGATCAGGATTCTAGTTCGGATCGACGTGTATGCGGTAAGATCACAAATCGTAGGATCATAACTAGTAGGATCGTAAATTGTGGATTCTCCTTACTAGAATCGTTGAATCGATCGACTCAATTTAGATCGTAAATTCGTAGAATCGTATGATAGAATCGGGATTCTGACTACTTTGTAACTAACATGGATGAACTTATGCATCACACCTTTGTATGCTTGCCAAATGAATGTCATCATAATGATCTTCAACTCTTCATGTGTGTTGCGCTAAAACCTCAATGACCTGACATCTGCTATGTAGTCACAATTAGATGTGTGAAACTTATCAGAGTTTGTCACTTTCGACTTGTAAGTTGCTTAAGATACCTGACTAGTTGAGACGAACTGACATATGTCATGTGTTGAGAACTCAATCCTCTCTCTCTAACAAAAAAAGTGGGGCTGCGCCAGGTGGCGAAGAGCTGACATCGAGGTGCCAAACCTTCCTGTCGATGTGGACTCGGGAAGATCAGGCCGAATCTCAAAAAAGAATGGCACATGCTTCTTGCTTATTCCTTGCTAGTAGAAGCAGTAATTACATGTAGCACTTGAGTATGTAGTTTTTTTATTTGACTCAAGTGATTGTTTAAGCTTTAAATAAGAAGGGAGTGTGTGTGTGGCGAGAGTTGAACCTTCGGATTCTCTTTGTAAAAAATGTCTTATGGATGCCAAAGAAGAGTTTTTACACCAGGCACTTTCTTGGTAGGAAATGGTTTGAATACTCATCTTTTAGGAGGTTTCATGGCCAGCTAACATGCCTCTTTCTCAACAATATTCTTCTTTTTATAATGCAACACAACGTAAACATGTGTTGATTGCTATATTTCTATGATAATTCTAAATGTTAGTTTCAAACATACTCTAACCGAGAATAAATTAACCTCATGGTTGTATTTGCTCCAATGGCTAACAGGGGGTAACTTTGACCAAATGTATTCAGATTGAGATTAATTACCTCTAGCTCTTTCTTAGTGAAATCTATATAGGTGGATATCATAAATGGAATACCATTTTTCTTAGAAAATATATTTGAAAGCTCAAAGTACCGCTTTAAATAACAATCTTCATATGTTTCCTATGTAAAGGCGTAATATTAACAAATGATAGCCTTGCAAAACACCTGTGGAATGTAGGTAAGAAGTGTTGTATGTGTGGTGATGAAGGTGAAATTCAAATTGGCTCCCGAGCTCACCTGCTTCTGGCTGAATAAATAATTTAAACAAATAGTTAAATATTTCAAAAAATTCTGAAAACTTTGGCGAGTAACATATACAAGTGTTTACATGTGTGCCAAGTTTCGTGCTAAAATGACATTCATGGCGTTTTGTGAAAAAAATATCACTGGACAAAATGAGATTTCAAAATATACTTTTAGATCACAGATTTTTTTTCCACAGAGCACTACGATTTGTCATTTCACTGCGAAACTGGGCACATATGTAGAAAACTTTTATATGTTCATCACCAAAAAAATTCAGAATTTTTTGAAATGTTTACTATTTTTTTGATTTTTTTATACATGCAAGAGCAGGTGAACTCGGGAGTGAAAACGCCTCCCTCGTGAAGAAGAAACAATCCAATATATTTTTATCTCATGTTCACTTGCCCGCCTTTTATGGAGAAGTATTCATGTGACTTTTAACCTATAATCTCTAACCAATAACAAATATGGTTAGGAGTTTTTTTAATACGATTAAAAAATAACTTAAACCTTAAATTCAGACAGGAGTGTGTGCATTAACTTATCCTTCATGGAACAGTAGAGACAGTGTTGTTTTTTAAATAGAAAAAAAAATCATATTTTTAGCATGTCAACCTCAAGTCCACAAAATGGCTAAGTAGGTGGACTTGTCTTCACCCTTTAGAGGCGCAAGAGTCTTCGAACTTTTGTGCATCCGTTTGGAGATGGTAACACTGAATATGTTTAACCAGCACGGCCCATGGATTAAAAAACTGATTACTGAATACTGATACATAGTAGTGGCATCTATTTTATGTTGTTCTCGTTAAGATTTATATCTGATTTTTGTATTATATAAACACTTGGATGTTGACTTCAACCGGGATATGGTTATGGTCAAATTTCAAAAGGTGATTTTAGGGCCTTTAAATATTTTCATAAAAATCTGGAAGAGTTGTATCCATAGTTTTTTTTCCTATGGAAAAACTTAGACCATAGGATCGAGGTCACTAAATTCGTATGAAATCTATTCATAATTTCATATGCCCTCCATACGTGACATCCCACTCCTGTATTTTTTTGTTGTTGCTACTTCAACGTTTCTAAATTCACAATCCAAAGAAGCACTTAGAGCATCTCCACCGGCGCACCCAACTGCGCTCCCAATAGGTCTATTGGGCACGCTGGCACGAAATTGCCCCCCAGCGGCGCGTCCAATAGAACAAAAGTTGCCGGCACGTCCCAATGGAGCGTCCGGAAACCCCGCATCGCGCCCAGGTTCTAGGGACGCAACCGGGCGTGCCGGCAACCGCGGCAACGCGCGGCTCGTCCAATGCTGACGGGTGGGGACGACACGTCAGCCGCACAACGGCTGGTCAGCGGATTTATTGTGACAGATATGCCCGTTATAATGACGCAGCGGTTCCCCTGGCGGGCGCAGACGACGCGACACGTCGAGCGCAGCACTGGAAGGTTAGGCCTGGCACGCACGCGTCGTCGGCGTCAATGCGCGTGGCAGACGTACCGGCGTTAATGCGGCGACCGGCCTCCTCCGCTCCCCGCCGGCTTTAAAACGGCGCACGGCGCGCCTCTCCTCTCCACACAACACTTTTCAAACTCGCATCTCCCATAGAAACCCTAGCCACCATGCCAGGCAGCCGCAAGCCGCGACTAGAACAGAACCGACGAGGGCATCCGCCGCCAGCAGATGGCCGCGGATCGTCGTGCTCGGCGCGAGCGCTCCAAAGCCGCCAGGACCGCCATGGCACCCGAGCACCGCCAGGAGCACCTCGAGCAGCAACGCCTCCTCCAGGAGGACCGGATGATGAACCAGGTGTTCGCCCAGGAGATGTGTCGCGAGGAGGAGTGGAACGCGTCCCAGGCGCGCCGCCTCGCAGTGCAGCGCGAGGCGGACCTCTTCAAGCCGCACCGCCGCCCCGAGCAGGGTAGTTCATCCCGAGCACCACCACTAGGCGCGGGCAGCTCTTTCCGCGTCGTGCTCCCTGCGCCGACGCTGCCGGAGGAGGAGGTGGAGGTCTACCGCCGGCACAACATACCAGTGCCAGACGGCTTTGTGCTCCCACCAGGGTGGGTGCTCAACATCGTCAAGGTGCCGGTGGCGCCGGCGCTGAGCGGCAGGCCCCGCCTCGAGTACATCCGGCGGCAGTGGAGGGACCTGCCGTTTGAGCAGTGCGCGGACCCCTTCTACTCCATTTCGGCACCATACTGGGACGCCGTGATCGACGCGGAGCACGAGGCGCGCCGCGGCTCCTTCCTCCCCCGAGGCATTCACGAGCCACCGCCGGAGTGGCTCCACTCCGATGAAGAGCGCGAGGCCGCTTCGTCCGACCCCGAGATACCTGACCTCCCCTTGCCGGCACCCGCGGCACCGGCACCGGGCCCTGCCCCGACACCCGCAGAGGGGGCGGACGACAATGACAGCGACGACGACTGGCGTGAGCTGGAGTGGGAGGGAATGCAGGCGGCCATCGAGGCTTCCCTGCGCCGCCGCTAGATGAAACCCCACCACGCTTGGCGACGGCGGCGGCGACGGTGATCCGGAGTGGGAGGGAATGGAGACGTTCCTCAAGGCCGGAGCCGCCGCGGGCGAAACCAGAAGCCTCAGCGACGGCGACGGCGACGCAGATGAAACTTCCTCCTCACGAGCCGGAGATCATCGTCACCGGGACTAGCTTCTTTTCCGAGTGCCTCCCTCCGCCGCCGCTAGATCTAGGGTTTAGGGCTTAGTTTAAATTTAGTTAAATTCCGTTTAAGGTTGTTCAATTTTGTTTGTCAAATTTCGTTTAAGTTCGTTAAATGTCCTTCAAATTCAATGAAATATCACCGGTTCGTCCATATTTAAGTCTCTTTTTTTTCTTGGAAAACCTATTGGGAGCGACCGGTGGGGCGCGATGCTCCCAATAGACGGCAAACGTTGCCGGTGCGCCCATCAACGCCTGTCCGGCAACTTTGCCGGACGCTCTATTCGGCGCGCCGGTGGAGATGCTCTTATAACTTCATTATATATTTTAAGAGATTCCAGGATCAATCGTGTATTAATTAGTAACCGGAAAAGACAAAGAAAGGTTAGAAAACAAAAGGTAAAAGCTTAAGAGCGCAGCTGCGCTATTTGGTTGTTCTGAGCGCTCACGCTACACGACGAACGAACTGCGCTAACACACCGCACGACTCTTTTCACACGCGCGGCCGCGCCGGAAAGCACTGGAAAGTGCGCTCGTTGCCGGCGTCCCCTCCAGCACGCGCTCAGCGTGCACCCCCGCAGCCGGCCTCCTCTCCACCCCGCATCCCCGAAACCGCCCACGACGGCTGTGGCTGGCAGCCGTCCAGATCCTCTCCGTCCACAGGCGGCCGCTCTTCACCGGCGCAGCTCTCTGCGGCTATCAGCCCGAGGCGGTGGCCAGACACCAGCCCGGTGCTGCTCCCCAAAACGGCGGCTCGAGGCGACCTCGCGGTTTGGCATCGGAGTCAGACGACCAGCTGCCATGAGCAGCGTACTCCAGCGCCTCCACGCTCGTTTTCTGGCTGCATCGTTACAAGAGAAAGGTCAAAGGACCTTATCTCTTCATCCTTTTTGCTAGAAGACCCTGGACTCACAGGAATTCGAAAAATAGGCTACAAACTTGTGTTTTTTATTTGATTTCCATATAGAACCTGGACAATTTAGACTGTTCACCGTTGTTAACCTTTGTTTGTTAAGTTGTCTATTGCTTGCAAAATGTCTAACGGTGTATATGAAGTTGCTTCCTCACCCACAAAACTTGATTCGGTCCCATAAAAGTTGTTTCGTTCCCAACAAAAGTTGCTTCGTCCCCCATAAATGTCGCTCCGTCGCCTCACAAATGTTGCTCCGTCGCCCACAATAGTTGATTCGGCACCCACAAAAGTTGCTTCCTCGCCCACAAAAGGTGTTCCGTAGCCCACAAATGTTGGCACGACGAACACAAATGTTGCTTCGGCGCCCACAAATGTTGCCTCGTCCCCACCAAAAGTTGCGTCGTCGCCCACAAAAATTGCGTCGTCGCCCACAAATGTTGCTTCGGCGTCCATAAAAGTTGTTCGGCGCCCACAAAAGTTGCTTCCTCACCCATAAAAGTTGCTTCCTCACCAATAAAAGTTTCTTGGTCGCCCACAAAATTTGTTTCGTCGCCCACAAAAGTTGCTTCGGCGCCCACAAAAGTTGTTCCGTCGGCCACAAGTGTTGCTTCGGTGCCCACAAAAGTTGCCTCATCCCCACCAAAAGTTGCGTAGTCCCCGCCACAAGTTGCGCCGTCGTCCACAAAAGTTGCGTCGCCGCCCACAAATGTTGGTTCGGCGCGCATAAAAGTTGTTCGACGCCCACAAAAGTTGCTTTCTCACCCATAAAAGTTGCTTGGGCGCCCACAAAATTTGTTTCGTCGCCCACAAAAGTTGCTTCGTCGCCCTAAAAAGTTGGTTCGGCGCCAACAAAAGTTGTTCTGTCGCCCACAAGTGTTGCTTCGGCACCCACAAAAGTTGCCTCGTCCCCACCAAAAGTTGCGTATTCCTCGCCACAAGTTGCGTCGTCGCCCACAAATGTTGCTTCGGCGCCCATAAAAGTTGTTCGGCGCCCACAAAAGTTGCTTCTTCGCCCACAAAAGTTGTTCCGTCGCCCACAAATGTTCTGGCACCCGCAAATGTTGTTTCGGCGCCCACAAAATTTGCTTCGGCGAGTTGCCTCCTCGCGCACAAAACTTGCTTCGGCGCCCACAAACTTGTTTCGACGACCACAAAAGTTGCACCATTTGCTAGTCATTATAAACGATTTACACGTCGGGTTTGATATATGGACATAGAGTCAGCCTAACAACAAAGTTGCTTTCTGTAGCAGTAAAGTTGCACCTTACCGATTCAAAGTTGCTTGTGAATTTTTGTTGTTGAAATATACTCATACAGGATCTTATTTTGAAGAGCTCATCGTGAGAAATCTAATGGTGAAAGCGAATCTTAGTTTTGACTCCCGCTTCAAAAGTTACGGCATTTTGCGAAAAAAATGAAATGCTATGCACATGCACGTATAGGCTGATACTTTTGCATGTGCATCTCGCGCTGTAGAAATCGTACGCGTACATCAAGAGCGCATCGTTTCTCCCCTCGGAGAAGCATTCTGCATTCCTGTGAACCCAAAGGCTGCCTCTGCAGTCTGCAGTCTGCAGTCTGCACCCACGCAGGAAGGACAGAGCTCAGTCCTCTCCACAACGGAAAGACTTTAACTTGCCTCGCGCACCTCGCCACCTCTCCCATTCTTCGCAGTTCGCTCCGTGTCCCGTCCACCATGCTCCGGCAACTGCGACTGCTCGCTGCTCGGGCCGCCGGCCTACCCGCTTCTCCACGCCACCGATCGCCACTGTCCGCTCCGTCGAGGGCCCAGACCGTGATGGCGTCGTCGTCGTGGGCCATCTTGGGCAGCATCCCGCGGGTCGCCGCCCCCGCAGACGGCGGCGGCGCCGAGGTCTCCCTCGCGCTCACGCCGCCCCCGCGCGTCTCCATCCTCACCGTCTCCCCGCGCGTCTTCCCGGAGGCCGTCACGCCGCAGCGCTTCCCGTTCGTCCTCGCCGCCGACCCCTCCGGCCTCCTCCTCCTCCAGGCCACCCTGGGCCGCCCCTGGACCCGCGAGGTCAGCCCTGACGGCGAGTCCCTCATGTGGCACGACTCCGTCCCGCGCTACTTCGTCCTCGACCCCAGCGCCGCCTCCGCGTTCCAGCTCCCCGACCCCGAGGACGCCATCCTGCACCAGGCCCTCCTCGGCCTCATCGCCTCCCCTGCCAGCGGCGGCCGCTACATGGTCGCGGAGCTGCGGCCGCTCTTCGGCTCCGACAAAGCCACGCTCCTCTGCTTCGCGTCCGAGGCCGGGAAGTGGGTCGAGAAGCCCGTCCACTACCCGCTCCCGCCCCGCCCGCTGGCGCCCATCGGCGTGGTCTCGCACCAGGGGAGGCTCTGGTGGGTCGACCTCTCCTGGGGCGTCATCACCAGCGACCCCTTCGCCGACCACCCTGTCCTCCGCTTCGTGCCGTTCCCGCTTGACAGGGTACTCCAGTACAACGAAGGTTGGGGAGTGACCGACATGTACCGTTGCGTGGCGGTGAGCGCCGGCAAGCTGCGGTTCGTCGACACCATCTACAACTACATGGGCCCTGTCATCGGCGGCACTCCCGACATCAGCGTCTGGACGCTGCCCGGTCCGGACTCCACGGAGTGGACGCTGGAGCACCAGGTGAGCTTCGGAGAGATCTGGGCCGATGACAGCTACAAGGCCACTGGGCTGCCCATGGAGATCCCCACGCTCGCAACCATTCATCCGGACAACCCCGACGTCGTCTACTTCTTCCTCGACAAGCATCTCTTCGGCGTCGACGTTCGTGCCCGCCAGGTCGTGGAGTGCCAGGTCTACGATCTGGTTGCGCCGCCCAGATGCCGCGTCGCTAGTCGGTTCGTCCGCGCTTGGAAGCTTCCACAGCCACTCTCCTCAGGTTAGCCCTCGATCGTCACATTGTTCAGGTTAAGTTAGGTGTTCGGTTCTAGCTTATGGTTCATGATCAGTATGCAAGATCTTAGTTGTACCAAGTAGCATCGGAACTAGACACTCAAAAGTAACACCTTTCCTCATATATATGTAACTGTGTTTTGTTTGGTGTTCGGTTCTAGCTTATGGTTCATGATCAGTATGCAGGATCTTATATTGTACCAAGTAGCATTGGAACTAGACAGTCAAAAGTAATACTTTTCCTCATATACTCCCTCCGTTTCACAATATAAGATGTTTTAGCCTTTTGTCACATTTACATGCACACATATGTATGTAGACAAGTTTTAGTGTACATATCTACTCTTTTTTGTATGAATCTAAACAACATGTGTGACACCTAAAACATCTTATATTATGGAACGGAGGGAGTATATGTTATTGTTCGGTTATAGCTTATAGTTGATGATCAGTATGCAAGATCTTAGTTGTACCAAGTAGCATCGGAACTAGACAGTCAAAAGTAATACTTTTCCTCATATATATATTAACTGTGTTTTGTTTGAATTTACTTCCCGCTGGTAGCAAGATATATATCTTAGTCAGACAGTCAGTATCATCCAAATAGTAATTCTACATAATTTCCTCACATGATTGATCTACAATATATCCGCCTATGTCTTCTAGGCATAGCCGGTCCCAAACCCGGATAAAGGAGGAGGGTTGTGATAGGCTTGGCGAGCCAACGTAAAAACCAGCTAGTCCCATGGATATGAAACCCACGAGAGTAGTACTAGAGTGAGTGACCTCCTAGAAAGTCCTCGTGAAAGGTTTCATATCTAAGGGTTGTGATAGGCTTGACAAGCCAACGTAAAAACTAGCCAGTCCCATGGATATGAAACCCATTTGGGCGAGAGTAGTACCAGGATGGGTGACCTCCTGAGAAGTCCTCGTGACAGGGTTTCATATCTAGCCTACCCCAACTTGTTTGGGACAAAAGACTTTGTTAAGGTTAAGGTAAGGTAAGGATTGATCTACAATATATCCAGATATGTTGAATGACTAATGTGTTTTGACTAATATCGCTTGTTCTAGCTTAATTGATAGTACATGTATCGGTGTATGTATGATCTTAGTTGTACCAAGTAGCATCGCAACTAGACAGTCAATAGTAACCTTTTCCTCATAAATATGTTTGGATTTACTTCCCGCTGGTAGCAAGATATATATCTTAGTCAGACAGCAGTGTCATCCAAATAGTAATTCTACATAATTTCTCACATGATTTATCTACAATATATCTAGATATGTCGAATGACTACTGTGTTTTGACTAATATTGTTCTTTGAAGGGATGCTTGATTGGTCCAGTGACCCCATCTTGACTGCAAAAGACAAGTCCCCACATGGGATTTACCCACTGGAGGGACATACAAGGCTGTCCAGCGAGGCATTCAAGCTCAGAGTTATGTAGAGTGATGTTGTGGCCGCGGAGTTCTTCAGCCATGTCTTTTTTTGGGTCTGGGATGGTGCTCGGATGTTGGAGTAGTGTAGGTATTCATTCTAGCTAGGATGAAACACTAAACACTGATAGTGAATTGTGATGCTTCCTATGATCATTTGAAACAGTTGGAGAGAAAGTGATTTGCTGCTCCTACCTCCCCCTGCATTACCGTTGATCGCTGGTTTCAGCACGGCACGGCACGCCACTTGTAGTGTTTGATCAATGCAATATAGAGGGGTTTGTCGTTCTTTCCACAGGGACTAGGCGATCAACAAACAAGCTCGGCTAAAGCTAGATCGCAATATAAGATTGATTTGCAGGAAAATAAACCTAAGCTAGAAAATTCGGACAAACACAAGAACTGGAACAAGCAAAGATTAAGGAAGGGAACAGAGGTTCATACACGGGAACTAAAGGGATCTTTTTGTGATTTTCTATTTATAAATTAACACTAAACTGATCAACAAATATTTAAAGACACACAAGCACTAGCAGACCGTACTGAGACTGGGAAGAAAGCTAGAGTCTGTTAACCAATCGTGAGCAGTTCTTGAGGGAGTGGCTGCTGTCGATCATGAGCTTGAAGTAGAGGAAGCACAGATGAAGACTGAGAAGAGGTTGCAGTTCTGGACGCAGGGAGCAGCAGCGAGGGTTGAGGGAGAGAAGCACTTGGGGTCTGAGAAGAACAGAAGAAGGCTCGAGGAAGAATTTCAGGTCGCTGTGGTCTTCGTCGCTGCTGCCGGAGTCGGTGATGAGCAGCAGCTCGCAAGGCAGCAGATGTAGCAGCCCGTGGCGGCGGCCTGTCGTGGAGCAGCTCGTGGCGGTGGCTTGGTGGCGCGCCTCCGCGCCTGCCTGGCCGCGGCGGCGGCCGGATGTGAGCAGAAGCTTTGGGGATTGGGATAGAAGTGCCAGGCTTGGATCGATTGGGTGCTGGCTGGTCCTTTTCTCCCCGATCTTATCTGGAACTTTTGCAAAACTGTCCCTCCACTTCTCTTCTTTATGCGCAAGAAGGTCCTTTCTCTTCTAAATTGAGTCCTTTGTTCTTTTGTTTCATCATATCCTAGCCCCTCTGATTATGCTGATACACAAGAGCTTGTCCAAATGGTTCATATTGGAAGAATATGTGCCTTGTCGCACCAATCTGCAGTAAATAATAGCAAGACTATAAATATGCTCATTTAGACATTATTCTTGCATTTGACAATTACTTTCAGTCCATTTTTAGCAATGAAACAATATAAGAACTTCAGAAAATGGCATGTAAAAAGGTGTAAATATGATGCATATCAAATTCCCCCACACTTAGATTTTTGCTTGTCCTCAAGCAAAGCAGATTAGGATTCAAAATGACAACAACTGAAAATGAACAGTGACAGTTCTAGAGCATATAAAGATTCATGTGGTTATAAATCATTGCTAGATTTCAAATTTATGTAATGTACTAGATAGCTTCAGAAAAGAATCTCAGCAAGGGTTTCATTTGTTCCTGAATTCAAAACCTTGAATTGAGAGGATGCTCAGCTTGAAATAAGAGTTAAAGCTAAAATGATCCACTGGAACCTAAATGCAGAATTATGAATGCAAAGTCACTGCTTCACATGCCACCGATCCCAGGATCATGACATGCTAATGCTTATGCAAAGGTTAGAAATGCAAATGTGTTAGGAACTTTAGTTAGTGCGTCACATACTACAGATCCCGAGATCATAGTATGCTAATGCTTTGGTTATTTAACTTTTCTAGAGATATTTACAAAAGACTTGCTTCAGTTAGTGCGTCACAAACCACAATCCCGAGATCATGGTTGCTAATGCAGACAGAGTTAACTTTGGTTAGTCACGGGATGATAACATGCATGAAAGTTAGTGCTTCACCTATCACCGATCCCAAGATCATGACAGGCTAATGCTCAAATGCAAGTTAAGGGAAGGCTGTCAAGGGGAACATAAGATTTCAACTTCTGACTCAAGCTGGAGCATCTTAAGAATTCAATTATTCAAATGGAGAAACAAAGGAATTTCCTTACTCAGATTAAATTCTGCATGTTTATCTAGTATAGTTCATAAACAAAACCTGAGCAAGATTTATAGCACATGCAAACTTATATGAAATAGATCAGTCACAACTCAATTTCAAGAAATTGCACAAAACATTTTATATTCACTGAAATCTCATGATGATGGTAAATGTGGATGAGAATGCAAGTTCAGTACACTAACAGGTAGAATTTTTCAAGTTGGAACATTTTCACCTGATAAGTGATGACATTTCTCCTCTTCTAAGATCACTGCTTCTCCTTGTCTTCATGCTCCTCCTTGCCTTCATGCTCCTCCTTGCTCCTCAACACCATACCATGAATCCACCAGGATCCCATGGGATGTCAAGTCGAACCATGTTTGGCCTCAATGAGTAGGGCATAAGAGAAATCCTGAAATGACACTCACACAAAGCAAAACTTGCACAAGTGATAGGGTTTACACCCACTAGATCATCAATTGAGTAACCAATAATGTAAGTATAGCAATAAAGCACACGGTGATAATGAATGGCATTCGGATGTGTGTTATGAGCAATATTAAAGCATGCATCCTTAGGCAGAATTTTAGAATTTGAATTATTTGTGTCATCATTAGCATCATACACAATGTCACAATCAAGATTTTTATGATCAAATTTCAGCATGTCATTTTTCACATCTTCATTTAGCAATGGTATCATGTAGTGCAAGGTAATGGCAGAAGGTTCAAAAGGAAACATGACATCAAGAGGATTAGATAAACCTGTTTCGGTATGCTCTTGTATGTCATCATCCTTGACCACTTGAATCTCTTCTTTCTCTTCATCTTCAATGGCAACAGCTTCTTCATCCTCTAGAGCGAAAATCCGAGATCCCTCTCCCTCAGAACTATCAATAGCTGGCTCATCTGTATGTGAAGGTATTGGAACCTCACATGTGTCAAGAAGAATCTCTGAAGCACTCAGCTCTAGCTCGAGCTGTGATGAGACAATGTTGCTAAGCTTCATGTTTTTCTCAATCTTCTTCAGCTCCTCTATCAGATCTGTCCCATCCTTGATCTTCTTCATTTCTTGAATTAGGACTGGCCTCAAAGGATGATCTTCAGCAGTCCAAGTGTACTCAAGGCACAACAAACTGAGCTTATCTGTATCATCATAATCACTTGTGGTATCTTGCACTTCAGGAGGACCATTTAACTCCATTGGTACAAGCTCTTGAGGTTGGTGTACAGGCTGAGAAGTTGTTGTTTGTGGAAACCTTTCATTCAGCCAGGATGACTGCTCTTCTAGAGGAGTGGGCTGAGCACTAAACTGATGATGTTCTTGATGAAACTCAGGGGCATAAGCAGGAGCTGCATAGAATTGATGTTGATTGTACTGATTCTTCTCCCCACACCTAAATTCCTGCATTTGATAACTTGGAGAAAATGATGAGATAGGTGGGCTGCTGTTCCTATATGTCATACTTGGGTTTTCAGGCCATCCAGGAGAAGAATTGTTGTGGTATGAACCATGCTCATGAGCAAAGTTCATACCAAAACAATCTGGAGTGGGAGAATAACCACCATGCTGACAATCAGCCGGTGTATGGCCATGAATACCACAAATGTGACATATGGGGGCAGCAGGAGAATAACCATTGGAATAAGGATCATAATGCATAGGCCCATCATCTAAAACTATACCTCGCTGCCTTGCTAAATCATGCAAAGTTTGAGATAGCTTACTCACTTGTTCTTGAAGATTTTCCATAGTACTAGTGCTACCATTCACCTGTCCATGATAATCCGAATAGTACGCCATGTCAAGGTGAAAATTGTTCAACTACAATCTGCACAAAAGGAAGAAGAAACAAAGAGGAACACAAAAAATAACTAGAACAAAAGGCAAACAAAAACCTAGTCGATAGCCTAACTAAATTGTTTGACGCTAGTCCCCGGCAACGGCGCCAAAATGATCAATGCAGAATAGCAGTGGGTAATTCGCCCAAAACTGCAGGTTGTCGTGTTCTCCACAGGGACTAGGCGACGACAATTGTGTTTCGGCTAAAGCTAGATCGAAATAAAAGAGTGATTTGCGGCAAAGTAATCTAAACTAGCAAGTGCATCTTTTTGGTATTTTCAGATTAACAACTAACACTGAACAGAGCAACGAATACTTGAAAACACACAATCACTAGCATAAGGATGAGATAGAAGCAATTTATTAGACAGGGATAGAAAACATCACAAGGGCACAACCACACAGACTAGAAACTGAACATAAATTGCACACACGAGTAGCAGTTTTAATAAGCACAAGCACAAACGTAGCACAGGTTCACTTGTGACTGAATTACACACACAAGCACATACACATACACGAACAGAATACTACAAAGTTTCAAGAGTAATTAGACTAGTGCTCAAGCGGACACATTGTTTATTCAGCAATTAAGAGAGAGAGAGGGAATCGGATGGATTCAACCACACGGTACTGCTTGCTTGGTGTTGAGGAGCCGAATGGAGGAGTAGCAGGGGAGGTTGAGGAAGAGCAGCACTTGGGCTCTGAGAAGAGCAGCAGCAAGTCGTCGGTGTCCTTGGGGCAGAGCAGCAGCAGGGGAGGTTGAGGAAGAACAGCAAAAGGCTTGAGGAAGAGCAGCAGGTCGCAGTTCTTGAGGGAGGTCGTCGTCGCTGAGATCGCCGTGGGCTACTTCGCTGGCGCCGAAGTTGATGCAGAGGAGCAGCTCGAAGGGCAGCGGGTGGTGCAGCTCGTCGCGGTGGATGGGTGGCTGGAGTGGTGGTGTCGCGGTGGCGCGTCGCCCGCTGGCCGGCGGTGGCGGCGGCCTGGAGGCTGAGCAGGGGGGAATTAGGGATAGAAGCCGGCCTGAAGATGCGATGGAGGCAGTGGCCTCTTCTTATCTGCTCGATCCACTCTGGTTTTTTGCAAGTGTGTCCCCCCACTTCTCTTCTTTCTACGCAAGAAGGTCCCTGCAGCTTTCTGTCCAAGTCCTCACTTGTTTAAAGGATGTTGCTAGCAAGTCCTTGATCAGCCCTTGAGTAGAATTTTGGTGCCTTTTCGCACCCTTCCTGCAATTATGCAAACAAGGCTATAAAATATCTCATGTAATGAATATAGCATCTTAATTATATTTTCAGTGGCATAATTAATCAAGAAAGATTCAAATGTGAGTGAATTATGCTAAAAGATATGCTTGCAATTTAGGTAAATATGCCACTGATCAGTGTTCACTGTTCTTACGCCTGAAATTTGGATATCTTTTCCCTTGATTTTATTAGCTATGACAAGACATCAGGGAGAACCTGTTGCAGTGCCGCTTGACCTATGACTTCATTTCTCAAGGAAGGGAATGCAAAAACCAACTTAGAATTTTGCAGTCATATCGTCTGTCCCTCATTTTCCAACATCAAACACTTCCTTTGGTGTTTGCTGATCTGATCCTACCGTTAGATGCTTACACTCGGACTATTTTCAGTGCGGTTTAGAATTCGGAAGGAGACGAAAGAAGAGCTAGGCAAGAATACGGGCTGTCATGCCATGACGGGTCTCGGCGACGAGGGTGTGTTTATTGATGTGGGCAGTGCGGTGGTGTTGTCTGACGTCAACGGTAGGTCTGGTGATGTTCACACTCTATACATGGGTTAGCGGAAAATGGTGGAGGCGATTTCCGGAGCATACGCCTGAGTCGCTATCTCTGGATTTAACCGGTGAGCCGGGGCATAAGGCCACGTTGTTTCGTCTATGGTTGTGTTGTTTGGTGGTACTTTGTCACCTGGTTTGGCAGATTCGGTTGCATGATAGTTGTAAGGTTTTTTGCCGGCTTTATTTATGTAAATGAAATACAGCAAAGCCGTATGCACCTTCGATACAGAGGCCAAATTAGTCTTCCTTTCGTGAATAATACAGGTTGTCGTGAATAATACAGGTTGTCGCGTCGATCAGAGGATTTAGCATGTGAGCGAGATGGGCCGACCTGGTTTAGATCGGCGAGGGCGTGCATAGTACGGTTATAGCTTACGGTATCCTTTTTCTTTCCATTTTTTTCGAAAAAACCACCGATCTATTAATCATCCACAACAGTAAAAAAATCAAAATAGTACTCCCTCCGTCCTAAAATAAGTGTCTCAAATTTGTACAAAAGTGAATATACCTATACATGTTTCATGTCTACATACATCCATTTTTTGGCAAATCTAAGACAGTTATTTTTGGACGGAGGGAGTAATAAAAATTACAAATAGGTCATTTGACCACCTAGTGACGAATACAGACACTGGAGCGAGCCGAAGGCGCGCCGCTATCCTCGCCCCTCCCTCACCGGAGTCAGACAAACCTTGTCGTAGGAGAGCTTGTTGTAGTGGATAGACATGAAGTCATCGTGCTAAGACCCCAAAGAGCCAGCGCACCACAGCAGCAACCATCGTCAAAGATGAGAACTATAGATCGAAAAAATCTGACCTGCAACCACACCAACGAACATGAAAACCGACAATATCCCAGTAGATCCGTCGGACACACAACTCCACACGCCGTCCGCTAGCGCTAGGCGCACCACCGGAGCGGGGATAGAGTGGGGAGTACCTTATTCTGACACCAGGATGTAGCCGCCGCCTCACCACCCGGACGAAGACACGGAAATTAGCTAAAAGAACAAACGAAAACCCTCCTGCCGGCGAGAGGCCAGGGTCTGCCACCTCTCCAAAGGCTGGAAGGCCATCAGAGACGCGCTAGACCGGCGGCCGGGGCGGAAAACCTAATCGCCTCCTGATCTCCTATGCCATATGTCCTACGTACGTACCGGTTCAGTATCTTAACGACATCATGAAAAGACATACATGATTTGTGGCATTCGAGTTACAATTATCTTGGTTTTCGAAAAAATGGCAGTTCGAATTAAAAAAACTTCCATGAATATGTATACATCTTATGTATACTTGTGTAAAGTTTTGTTAAAATGGGCGTTTTATTTTAGGCTGCAAAAAAAAAAACAAAATTGTGCATGTATAAATGAATAAAAAACTCTTATTTTAATTCAAAAAATTCTTTTTGTGTAGACCAAAATACGCATAACGAAACATGTGGGGTGAGTAATTTATGTGTATATGTGGCTGCATATTTTTTTTCAATATTTTTAGATATACAGAAATATTATTTTCTAATTTTAGAGAAAAAAAAGAGCACCGGTGCTCATGTGCAACTAACACTTTCCGACATATGTTTCCCTACAAAATGAAAGGCAAAGGCATGTGTGGATTTTTTTGCCTTCCTTTGAATGTGATTTTAATCAGACAACAGTCATTATGCAAAAGTTCATCCCATCCGAAAATAAATCTCAGCCTTTTATTGTTTCGTTGGCTAGTGTTTGTGGTCACTCTTTGTTATCCTTGAGCTGTAATATTTGAACCTCAAACCTGGTACTTCAAAAATGAAATAAAACAACTGTGTGCATCCTCGTGATGCAGAGTCTAGGGACGTTCCCCCTTTCTAAAAAAAAAATCAGAAAATAAATCTGTACAATTTGTCCAAATCAATTGTCGATTATCAGAACAGAAATACCAAATACAGTATACTAACATCTACTAAAAGGTGAAACAAAATTTGATGGCCGGCCATTCTCCTTGTATAAAAAAGGTTTGATTTGTGAATATCACACCGCCGCAGCAGGATCGACTCCTGCGGCAGGCGGCCCGCGGCAGAGCGGGCAGGTATTGTTTTCCTGCAACCACTCGCCGACGCATGCGTCGTGGAAGTAGTGCATGCACACCGGCAGCACCCTGACGATCTCGCCGTCCTCCATTTCCGACAGGCACACCGGGCATGTTGCCTCCAGCCACCCGTCGGCCCTTAGGTACGTGCACACCAGCAGCTCCTCCATGGCCACCGCCGGCTCCCGACTCTCGCTCGGGGCGGAGGTGTCCGACGTCCTGTCGCGGTAGCGCGTGCGCAGTGGTGGTGGCGGCGCCTGCATCCGCAGGACCGCCAGCGCACCCTGCAGACCGGCGGCAGTGGACGCGCGACGTCGGCGCTCCTCCTCCCGACGGCGTGCGCCGGCGGCACGGTGGTACTTCCAGAGCAGCACGGCGACCAAGGCCACCACGACGGGGATGGTAACTAGGGCCGCGATTCCGGACGAGTTGTCGGAACTGTGCTCTGACTGCTGGTGCGTGGACATCGATCAGGACTTCAAGAGAAGAGCAGCTTACAATGGAGCGCAAGGGATGGTTAATCATTTGGAGCTGAAGTTTGTTGTTTAGGTCGCAGTGATGCCATATGGATTGGTGCCGGCAGAGAGGCGAGAAACGGTCGCCGCGGCACAGCCGGCACCACGCGTTCATGTGTGAGATTTTTTTTTCAACATTCCCTTTGGTAATTAGTAATGTTATGCCTATGCGGAAAATCCCAACAAAGCTCAAGCTCGCGAGGGATCCCGAACGTCGGAACATCCAAATCTTATGTTTTTCTTTCAGGAAAAAGTATCCAGGTAGATAAAATCATTCTTTCATATGCAACCTGCACCAACATGAAAAAATATTAAGACCAAAATTGCCTCTTTTTTATGCCTATTTAGAGACACATTTTTTGTGATTTATGTGTAGCTCAAAATACAACTTACTTTTAACGAAATTTTACATATTCATACAAATAATACCCCCACTCCCCCCGTATTAAAATATAGGATGTTCATGTGAATCTTGCAATAAAACATGTCTTAGGTACATTTGGATCCCAAACATGCTAAACCATCTTATATTTTGATACAGATGGAGTATTTATGTATCTGTGAATAAACAGATTTTGTTCACAATTTTAAATAACATTTGTCATTTTTTATAATATCGTGGTCCATATCGCAGCCTTATTCCTACGACCTTTATGTTACAGTTTCTGTCATGATCACTCACATGAGCTATAATGTTAACAAATGTGTTATACCATTCCAAACGTTCCAATAAAATTCTCACATAAATGAATAATATAATGAAATGTTCAAAAATTATCACTAGTTCCAAACTAGCATAGAAACTATGAAATGCATGTCCATTTGAAAAGGTCGTATGTATCCTAGTAAATCAAAAATAGGAAATGTAGTGCCAGCCCAAAGTTTTCGGAAATTTTAAAAATATTTTTTACTTTTTAAAACGCACGTGTTAAATAAAGAAAAATAATGAACTTAAAAAAAACAGTTCTAAAATAGGTAAAAAAACTATGATATATTTGCCATGTATCAAAGAACAGAATATGTGAAAAGATTTGTAACAATTGACCTGGCCTAAAATTGCTTAGAAACTACAAGAACATATTTTGTTGGGAGGGGGCTGTATCGGCATGTGAAGCGTTGGAGCGACATTCTGTAACGTGTTTTTTTTCCCCGCATTTCATGATACCTATTGACTACCTTTTTTCTTGGTTACATGCACTAGGGGTTTCTGGCTTGGGAGGTGCAAACCATAGTTATCTGGTGATGTGTGCATTTGGGTGGGGTTTTGTAGTCACGTTTTTCAAACTTGGTGATGTTTCCACCTCATTCTTGCACATTCATCATAGGCAACTGGACAAGAAGAACACACGGTTAACAATACGGAACATACTTAAGATTGCACGATTAAGAAGACGAGATACAAACAACACGTGCATCCCATGATCCATGTTTACTACTTACATCAGGGGTACACACACACACCCCTGATTCAAAAGACAGATTCAATATGAGAAACAGTTGATGCACCTCTGGTTTGGGAAGTTGGTTGAGCTTGGGAGGGCTCCTTTGGGACTTCATCGTCGCAGTTGCCACCTCTTTCCCGCCGGTCACAACAGGCTTCTGAAAGTGCATGAGCCCTCATGTGTGGTTTTGGTAATTAATGACAATCTCTATGGACTAATGGTTGCATTGAGCTATCCTTGTAGGGCTTGTCCATTAGCAATGCTTGAACACCATGTGTTGGTATCAAGTTTGAAAGAAGAAGATAAAGTGATGACCAAAGCAATATCCAAATCATCATATATATTAAGAGAAGAAGTTGAAGTGCAAGTTCAAGAGAAGCATCTCGAAGAAATCCTATGCTTGAAGCTTGTCACCCATTTGGAGATATTGGTCAATTGAAGATGTGCCTTATAGAGGCTCTCCCATATTGGTATATGGGGGAGCGATATGTGAGCCTTCACCAAGTAAAGCGCAATCAAGAAAGGTGGTCCACTTGAAGAGATCAAGATCGTCATCATCTAGCTCAAGTGGAGTGCGCAAGGCAAAGGTATGTTCTTGATAGGATTTCTATTTTACCGGTCTCATGGTGTTAGTGGGAGACCGGGTTATAGGATAGATGCCGTACGATCAAGATGGGCTCTCAAGTGAGTAACTTGGTCGCATCTTTGTGGAGAGCTCAAACCTTTGCATATTTGGCATATCACTTTTCTTGGTTCTTATTTGGCTTTTATCCATGTGAGAATTTAGAGCTTGTGTTCATCTCCATATCAAGCTCTAGTTCATCAAAAACGGATTTCACATGAATATCTTGTTGCGTTTTTGTTGTTGGAGGTTTTACCGGTTGTTCTTTTTTAGAGAGGTTTTACCTTTCTATATTTGGTTTTATCCTCCCTTATTGGACTATGATGTTTCTCTGCATAATATTGTCGTGCTTGTTGTTGTGATTCCAACGAGGCCAAGAACATCGAAAATGGAGTCCGGATGCAAAACTTATTGTCGTTTTCGTATCGGTGTTTCTGCAGTTTTCTGGGGGGCGGAAATTTCTGGACTTTAGGCCGGAAATATCCGGTCCCCCAGAAATTTCTGGCACTATTTCTGGCCAGAGTTCAGCACCGAAAATTTGGGGGACTTAGCCGTTTTTTTGGGGTTCGGAAATATCCGGTGCGCAAGAAATTGGCTAAGTCATTAGCGAACTGGGCTACTGGAGTCCCTTAGCGGCCAGCCGAAGATACTGCGGAGATTTCCGGTTAGGACAGAAATATTCGGTGGCTAGGCCGAAAATATCCGGTTGCACGGAAATATCCGGAACTTAGCCCGGAGATATCCGGCCCCCTGAAGACTACAAGGTCAGATTTTCTGGAGGGGTATAAATACCCCTCCACCTACCTCCAGCCTAAGGAAGCTTTTCTAGTTTCTCTCTCCTCCATTGTTGAAAGCTTCACAAAGCTAGATCTCCCAATCCCTCCAACCAAACTTGTTGATATTTGGAGGATTGAAGGAGAAGGCCCCGATCTACATTTCCACCGATCCATCTCTCCTCTAAGTGAGGGGAACCTAGTAGATTTTGATATTGGAGTTCTTGGTGTTTCTCCTCCTTTGTTCTTCCTCTCTCCCCCCCCCATAAGCATTAGTTGCTTTTGGTGGGAGTTGTGAGTGAAGGACTTGAGCACTTCTTGAGTTCTTGCTCTCTCAACGAGGATTCGTGGAAGTGAAAGTTCGTGAGCTTGTTACTCTTGGGTCGTTGGACCCTAGACAGTGATTGAGACCTTTTGTGGTCACTTGGGAGTTCCCAATCCTTTTGTGGGTTGTGCCTCAAGATTGTTGTAAGGGACTCGATTTCCGCCCAAAAGGGAAATCAATAGTGGAAGGTGAACCGAGCTTTTGGGCAAGGTTCATCGGAGAATAGGGTGAGTCCATTTGTGGCGTTTGAGTTTGAAACTCACACCCCTCCAACGAGACGTACTCCCCTAAAAAGGAGGAACTCGGGAATACATCCTCATCTCCGCGTGCCTCGGTTATTTCTATACCCGAGCTCTTTACTTATGCACTTTACATTGTGATAGCCTTTATGCTTGAAGTATTATATCTTCCTATCACTTTGTTGCTTGTCTTGCTTAGCATAAGTTGTTGGTGCACATAGGTGAGCCTAGTATATTTAGGTTATTGGCTTGTTAATTTAAACTCCTAGTTTTATTCCGTAATTATCAAGCCTAAACCGAAAAAGTTTTAAATCGCATATTCACCCCCACTCTAGGCTACATCCTTGTCCTTTCAATTGTATCAGAACCTGGGCTCTCTTTTAGGGCTTTACCGTCTAGAGAGTAAAAGATGTCGTTTAGAGAATTAGTGCACGATCCCACTTTCATATTCAATGGCACAAATTATGATATTTGGAAAATTTGCATGCTTAATCTCTTTAGGGACATGGGTCCAAATTATATTGAGAGCATTGTAGATGTGGGTTTTTCTCCTCCAAAGGATTCCCAAGAATTATATTTAGAGGATGAGAAAAACTCTCATCTCGATACTCAAGTATCTAATGGTCTCATTTGTGTTTTGAGCGATGTAGTTCTTGCATCAATCATGCCTTTTCGGAACGCTCATGAGCTTTGGACCAAGCTTCAAGATAAATATGAAGTGTCCATTATTATTGAGGATGATTGCTCTCCTTCCACATCTGGCCGTGATGAGTTCACAACGTCTTCCACTTCACCAACATGTGATTTCTCACAAGGTAATGATATGGTGAGTGGTGGTAGAAATTGCTTTGTTGATGATGAATATTCTATTGACTATACTTCATTTCTATCTCATTGCAATATTCTATCTTTGGACTTAAACTCTTCTAGCACTTCAAATGTCCTACATGCTAGTATTGATAGTCCTTGCATATCATGTATTAGTCGCTTAACTAAATCTCATGATGATATGCTTTCTATGTCTTGTTGCCATGAAAACAATGCTTCCATTTCCTCTAGTACTTGTGTGGCTAACAATGTAGAAGAAACCCAACATTTGTTGGAACAAGACATGGACCTCAATGGTGCTTCATGTAATTCATCATAATCATCATCGTCCATTACTCACTTTTGCCTTATGGCTAAGGATTCAAAGGGACCTCCTCCTTTGGAACCCTCTACTACTTGTCATGATGAGGATGAGGATTATTATGGTTTACAATTTAATGATGCCGACTCCTTAAAAGAGAAGGGTGAGATGGTATTTTGTGCTCTCCCAAAAGGTAGTAAATCTATCTCCCTTTTATGTGAAATTTTGACTTATGCTATTAAGAGTTGTGAAGTCATTGAAGAAAAGGGGAGACTTGAAAGAGAATATGCTAATGAAATTGCTTCTCTCACCGTCACTCTTGATGAAGAGCATGAGCTTCAATTTTCTCTTGAAGAGAAACTCGATAATATTGAGGAGTCACAAAATGCCATTATTTCTAAAATCATTAAAGAACATGACCATGCTATTGCGAAATATAAGCTTTATAAGAAAGAAAAGGTTGAATTTCGTGTTGCTCATGAAATACTAACCGAGGAGATAGAAAAGCTCACCAAGGCTCACAAGGCCTTGGAGAATGAACACTCTCTCCTTATCAAGTCTCGTGATCAACTCCAAACTCAACTATCTAAAAATGATGTGCCTAGCTCCTCTACTTCCTCTTGTAATCATGCTAATATTATTGAGGAAAATGCTAGGTTGTCTTCTTCCTTTTTTAATATTAATAATGCTTGTGCTACTAACTCCACTTCATGTGAAACATCTATTTTGAAGGAGAATGTTGAGCTAAGGGCTCAATTTGAGTTGCCAACTAGCAAGTATGGGAAATTGGAAGAAAGTCATTAAAAGCACTCTAGCTCTAATGAGAATCTTCTAGTATCTCATGCTAAGCTAAAGTTAGCTCATGAGGCTATCACTACAAAGGTAACATCTTGTGAGCCTCATATGGATAATGGCACAACCTCTACTGTAAATGCTTTATTGCCATGTGCTACTACTAGTGATTCATCCACTCATACTATTGCTAAATCTTGTGATGAATTACTTTCCTTGCCTTGTTGCTCTAACAATGAAGACTCTATTTCCTCTAGTGTTTGTGTTGATACTAACCATGTAGAGGAATTAAAAGAGCTCAAGGTCCAAGTCACTTTTTTGAATAAAGACTTGGAAAAGCGTCATGTTGCGAGGTCCACACTCGACAATGTGTTGAGTGTTCAAAGACGCCCCAATGAAAAGAGTGGACTTGGATTCAACTCCAATAACAAGAACATGTGCAAGGCTATCAAGAAGAACAAGGGCCAAGAACAAGTTAAGGATTCGGCCAAAATCATTTTGCTTCAAGTGCAAAGTTGAAAGGCACCATTTTTATGTGTTTTTAATTTTTTATGCAAAACTGAAAATAAAATGACACTAAACAATGCAAACCGAAATAACAAATGCAACACAAAATGCAAAACTGAAAATAAAATATGAAACCGAAATATAAATATGATATGCAAGACAATAACAAAACAAAATAAAATTCTTTGAAGGTAAAGATGGATAAGATGATGCTCACGTAGGTGCAACCTCCCCAAGCTTAGGTGTTTGCACAAGTTGGTGATGAAGTTTACTTTGTTGTGAGATACCCTTGGATAAACCTTTACAGCAATGATTCCCGGCAACGGCGCCAGAAAACTGTCTTGATGGCCCTTGACGTAGTTACCTGCGTCAAAAGAATATGGGTTAGGTTGAGACTCCAAGTGCAGAGTGTATAGTATAGGAAAGACGGTTTTCCCCACGAGGGTGACTCGAGGGTTTAATATCGAACTCTCGGGGAATCAGTAGTGAAAGATTTATCTTCTTATCCTTCTCTTGAAAACCTACAAAACAAAGTAAATTTTTGTGCCCTCAACCTCACCTAGTGGTTGTCAAGCACAAGGTGTGAGAATGATATGAAAAGATAATGAATGCAAAACAGTAAATAAATATGCAATGATGATGTAAACAATGATGGATGATATTTTTGGGTTTTGTATTGTGAATGCAAGATGTAAAAGTGTTTTTGTATTTTCGGATTTTTAAATGGCAGAAAATGTAAAGTGGATAAAAGTTGTTGGAAAGGTGTTTCTTATGATTAAAAATGGACCGGGGTTCATGGTTTCACAAATGCACTCTCTCTTTAATAAAGTGGTAGATAATGGAACACTAGAATTGACATATGAGATTGCAACAAAAAGGTTTCATGACAAGTTACTAATTATATGGGCATCACGTCCTAACATAGAGATCTTTTGTTTATTAATCTCTCTTATACTCCACCAAGATGCGAACTAAATCATAACACCTTAGTAATTAAGATAAATCAGAGCATAGCATTAAGTTTCATGACATGAAGTTAAAATAAGAACATGCTAGATCTAGTCATGGAGTAGTGGCAATGGTCACACCCACATCTCCGGTAGCAAGGTATTTTTCTTTATCCCTAGTGAGGCAACAAAGTAAGGTAAAAACCCAAGTGGATCGCGGAACTTTCTCTCACGTTCACCGCACTAGCCACCCCCGTTACTCCAACTAATGCACACGTTCCCCCTCACACGCTCTCATACACATGCTTGATCATAACAAGTAAACAAGAACGGGGTACATAATATGCATCTACTTTCATAACTGAAACAAAACTATTGCAATCTCAAACATATATTAACTCATAAAAAGATCCACCACAAAGGTATTACATAGATGACCGTAATCATGTTCAGCAGCTCATACGGTACTAATTAGTGAAGCTCAAGAGAGGAGAGATACATAAGTTACTTCCACAAACCCATAGTCCAGGGGTGGACTACTCCCTCTTCATCATGGAGACGGTGGAGAAGTCGTTGGAGAAGATGGAGACCACGCCGGCAGCGCCCCGCCGGAGTTTTCCCCCTCCAATCTGCAACTCCAGGTCTCTGTTTCGTGGTTTCTGTGTTTCGGCGGCGCTCCTTTCCGAAGGGCGTCGGGGACTATTTTTATAGTCGTTTTTAGGTCAAGACGGAGGCTCGGGAAAAAAGATCGACGGCAACGGAGCTCGAGGCCCATGGTGGGTCCCACGCGGCCAAGGAATCTGGCCGCGTGGGCCACTCTCTGGCCCTCGGGCCTCCGTTTGTTCGCTTCCTTCGCTCCCACGCTTTGTTCCTTCCAAAAACTGATGCTCGTAAATTATTAGGTCATTTGGACGTCGTTTGGGTCCCTGAAACATCAAAATATAGAAAATAGGGTTTTCTGCCTGTGCAGGGTTAATTCCAGAAAAATAGGGAAACAATGAAATATTCCCAAAATCAATATAAATCAATGATATAACCCTTATATGATGCAAATATGATTGAAATATAAGTAATATAATGCAAAGTTCATGTATGCATTTTACATGCATCAACATCCCCAAGCTTAACCTATACTCGTCCTCGAGTATGAAGGTGATAAAACTAACATGGACTTTGCATTTAATACTATCAAGGATATCAAAGATGATTACTATTGCTACATAGAGTCAAATGATTCATTCTTCAAAGGAGTAGCAATATACAAGATAGATTATGAAGTGATATCAAATATTCAATGTAAGGATGTTCAATGATAATTCACAAAGTGTAACATAGAAGAAAGTACTATGGACCAAATGTATGCATAATGAAAAGTAAAAACATCCTATAATGGTCATAGAGTATTCTTGTAAATCTGAATATAAAAGGTGGACACTTTGGAAAGATATATAAATGAGTAGAGGTAAAACATGAATAAGTTTCATCTAACTTCCAAATGCTTCTACTTAAGTTAATGTTTGCAATGTGGTATTCATTGGTGTCAAGCTCTCATTACCCCTATCATAGCATCTTGAATGGTTAAAGTTTAAAGTGAAAGCAAATATGAGTAGTATGCTTGACAAAGTATGGGTTGAATGTCTCATGCCCCGTGAATACGAGTACCTACACCACGGTGTTACTCAACTTGGGACACAAAAGCAAGTTCAAGTTAAGGTCATTGTAAGTAATATAATAGCGTCATCAAGAGCGTCAACTGGGGTACCTCTTGTCCCAGGACATGGAACAAGCCCATGTCAAAATGACAAGACAAACAAACAAAATGAACAATCTCCACACCCTTTTTATTTACTATTGGTATAGCTTTTTATTGTGGGGTGCATCACTGAAGGTTCACCATAGCATGTAAGTAAATTTCCACCATGAATGATGCATGGCTTAGATTAGCGGCCCAGGCGTCTCTCTAGCCATTTATACAAACTCATTAAACTTACTAAGTTTCCGCATTTATTTGGCACCATGATAAGCATCCATAAACAAAAGTACATGATATCAACAAAATATAAAGAGCACGTTGAAAGCTTGCCATGTGACAGCACATATGAGCTAACTCCCAACCAAGACTCTTGTCAAGCTCACAACTTCATAATTTTAATCACAATGGGTCATGTTTATTAAGTGCAATAAAAGTAAGGTGTGCATCAAGTTCGTGAGAGCTCTTTAACCAACTTTTCCCATAACAATCAATAACATAAGCATTTTAATTCAGAAGTATAGATAATACAAAATAACATGATAAACATACTCGGAATAGCATAAAGCTAATAGGTAGATATGGTGGACTCACTGGAAAAACTTTGGTTGAAGGTGTTGGAAAACAAGTTTTTACTTGTTGGAATTTTTGGGCTAGCAAGAGGGAGAAAGTTGACCGTCTAAATGCATGCATAAGTGTCCATAGAACTAACCAATCCATGTTAAACAAAGTAAAGTAACATTCAGCATCAAAACATGAATAAAAGATAGCTCTTGATAAAACACTTGCAAATTAATATTCATTAAAAGCATATGAATCATGCAACTATATGTATCTTTTTGAATCAACTCAAACATCCCTTTCCCAATCTTTTTAATAGCATCCAACTTAATTCAACCCAAATTTCCAGTAGCTCTCTCATATATAAATGATAGTGGTGGTCTCAAGACAAACAAAAATCAAACCGAAATAAAAAGCAAATAAAAGACGCTCCAAGTTTATGCGATAAAGTGCATTGATCGAAAAACAGAAGTTAGACGTGTGCAAACCGAGAGTGTGTTGGTCCAGTGGGGTTGTCTTCACATCCCCAAGCTTATGGTCTTCACCATCCTTGGATAGCTCTTGGTGCATCTCCTCTAATCCCTGTGAAAAAACTTCAAAACACCGTTTCTCCCATTTCTTTTCTGTGGGGTGACATTAGTAGTGATAGACAAATGAATTACTTGCTGCATAAAATCCTTAAACAAAAATTCATATGAATGTCCAGAAAGTGTATAATGTTGTATGCCTACTTATAAACTCAATTGGATCAAAAAGATTCAAGTTAAAAGTTCAAAGAATGCATCAAACAAAATGGGACAGAATCTGTCCAGAAAAACAGCAGCAGCAAAACGTATTTTTCTACCCTACTTAAATATGTCGAAAAATCTGAAAAATTCATGCTTACAGAGGATGAAAAGTTGCAACTACAGTTCAAATATCAGCTCATTCGGAGTTACAGAATAGGAATTAAAAATCATACCGTGCACAGATTCGTGCTGGAATAAAATCTCCGAATGCAAATAGCAACTTTTTCAAACCAAAATAGGTAAAACTTGGCACTTTATTAAAAATTCCAGAAACAAAACTAAAAACTAAGTCTCTTGTTACAGCAAGAGGACACAAAGAAAATCAAAAATAAAAACAACCGGGTTGCCTCCCGTAAAGCGCTTTCTTTATAGCCATGTAGCTAGGCTTCTTACTTGATATTTATTGTGGACGAAGCTCATGAGGGAGCTTGAACTTTGATGTGTCCCTCTTCCTTGGGAAGTGTTCCATGCACTTCTTGTGTGGAAACTGAAACTTCACATTCCCTTCTTTTGAATCAATGATAGCACCTGTGGTACGAAGAAAAGGTCTTCCAAGAATAATTGGACTAGAGGTTTTATTCCCCATATCCATGATTAGAAAATCAACAGGTACAAATGTCATATGCAACTCTACCATAACATCACTTACTTTTCCTAAAGCATGTTTAATGGAATCATCAGCAAGTGCAAGTTCAATAGAGCATTTTTCAAGATTCTTTAATTCAAGTACTTCATATAATTCTTTAGATAAAACAGAGACACTAGATCCTAGATCTAATATAGCATGGTGTGTCTCTTTTCCAATGGTTACTAGTACTTTGGGAATCCATATATCCCCAAGCTTAGGTGGTATCATAGCTTCTTGGTTGTACCTAGCAATCTTTTCTTTTAAAACATGATTAGCAATATAAGAACCAAAACCTGCTTGGTTAACATTGATGGAAGGATCACTTGCAAATTTTTGTAAGATAGATATTAATTCATGCAAGCTACAATTCTCTAAGTCAAGTAATGGTTCCTTGACTTCACTAAGCATTTTAACTTCCTCAACTTTTCTCTCTTTCATTACCATAATAGTTTCCTTAGCAATTCTCTCTTGCTCATGAATATGTTCCCAAGATTTATTTATAACCTCTTGACAATATTTAATTGTTTCCTCATGTTTTTGAGCTATAATGGTGTTCTTTAATGAGGAAACTTCCTTAGTGAGCTGATCTACCCTTTCAAACAAAGAGTCTTGTTTTTCAAACTTAGATATAAATTCCTTATTAAGCTCCTTTTGAGTAGATATAAATGATCTAATGGTGTTTTCCAAATCACTAGAAACATTACTACTAGTGGCATATTTGTTTGGCACATACGGGGGTTTATTATAGGAATTATAATTGTTATTACCATACCCATTATTACCATAGTTCCTAATGAAGTTAACATCAACATTTTCAGGATTATTACCAACTAGTTCTTGCAAAGGCACATTTTCAATATTTTGTTTATTAATGAAAGCAAGAATAGTGTCCATTTTAGATGACAAATCATTTGTTTCTTCTATGGAGTTTACTTTCTTAGATGGATTAGGTGCTCTATCAGTATGCCATTGACTATAGTTTTGCAAAATACTTTCCAATATGTTCTTAGCTTCTACTATAGTTTTTCCCATAAAAGCCCCTCCAGCAGCGGAATCAAGAATATTTCTAGACATGTAATTTAGACCATTGTAAAAAGAGTGTAATATGGTCCATTCATTGACCCCATGTGATGGACAAGTTCTAAGCATAAGTTTTATCCTATCCCAAGCCATGGCAACATGTTCATTTTCATTTTGCCTAAAAGAAAGAATATTGTTTCTATTTTGCAAAATTTTAACAGGAGGATAATATTTCTTAATGAAAGCTTCTTTTAGATCATCCCAAGAATTAATGCTACCAGTAGGTAATGAATGCAACCACTCTTTAGCTTTTCCTCTAAGTGAGAAAGGAAATAACTTCAGTTTTAGAATATCACTTTCCACATTTTTAAATTTTGCATGTCACATATTTCAACAAAATCATGAAGATGCATAGAGGCATCCTCCATAGCACTACCGCCAAATTGTTCCCTAGTTATCAAGTTCAACAAACTAGGACTTACTTCATAACTATCAGCTTTTATCTCAGGTGTGGCAATGGGCCTAGCAATAAATTGATCATTTGGAGTGTTTGTGTAATCACACAACTTAGTTCTTTCTCCCATTTTTGCAAGTTTTTATGTGTTTTTTAATTTTTTATGCAAAACTGAAAATAAAATGACACTAAACAATGCAAACCGAAATAACAAATGCAACACAAAATGCAAAACTGAAAATAAAAATGCAAACCGAAATATAAATATGATATGCAAGACAATAACAAAACAAAATAAAATGCTTTGAAGGTAAAGATGGATAAGATGATGCTCACGTAGGTGCAACCTCCCCAAGCTTAGGTGTTTGCACAAGTTGGTGATGAAGTTGACTTTGTTGTGAGATACCCTTGGATAAACCTTTACAGCAATGATTCCCCGGCAACGGCGCCAGAAAACTGTCTTGATGGCCCTTGACGTAGTTACCTGCGTCAAAAGAATATGGGTTAGGTTGAGACTCCAAGTGCAGAGTGTATAGTATAGGAAAGACGGTTTTCCCCACGAGGGGTGACTCGAGGGTTTAATATCGAACTCTCGGGGAATCAGTAGTGAAAGATTTATCTTCTTATCCTTCTCTTGAAAACCTACAAAACAAAGTAAATTTTTTGTGCCCTCAACCTCACCTAGTGGTTGTCAAGCACAAGGTGTGAGAATGATATGAAAAGATAATGAATGCAAAACAGTAAATAAATATGCAATGATGATGTAAACAATGATGGATGATATTTTTGGGTTTTGTATTGTGAATGCAAGATGTAAAAGTGTTTTTGTATTTTCGGATTTTTAAATGGCAGAAAATGTAAAGTGGATAAAAGTTGTTGGAAAGGTGTTTCTTATGATTAAAAATGGACCGGGGTTCATGGTTTCACAAATGCACTCTCTCTTTAATAAAGTGGTAGATAATGGAACACTAGAATTGACATATGAGATTGCAACAAAAAGGTTTCATGACAAGTTACTAATTATATGGGCATCACGTCCTAACATAGAGATCTTTTGTTTATTAATCTCTCTTATACTCCACCAAGATGCGAACTAAATCATAACACCTTAGTAATTAAGATAAATCAGAGCATAGCATTAAGTTTCATGACATGAAGTTAAAATAAGAACATGCTAGATCTAGTCATGGAGTAGTGGCAATGGTCACACCCACATCTCCGGTAGCAAGGTATTTTTCTTTATCCCTAGTGAGGCAACAAAGTAAGGTAAAAACCCAAGTGGATCGCGGAACTTTCTCTCACGTTCACCGCACTAGCCACCCCCCGTTACTCCAACTAATGCACACGTTCCCCCTCACACGCTCTCATACACATGCTTGATCATAACAAGTAAACAAGAACGGGGTACATAATATGCATCTACTTTCATAACTGAAACAAAACTATTGCAATCTCAAACATATATTAACTCATAAAAAGATCCACCACAAAGGTATTACATAGATGACCGTAATCATGTTCAGCAGCTCATACGGTACTAATTAGTGAAGCTCAAGAGAGGAGAGATACATAAGTTACTTCCACAAACCCATAGTCCAGGGGTGGACTACTCCCTCTTCATCATGGAGACGGTGGAGAAGTCGTTGGAGAAGATGGAGACCACGCCGGCAGCGCCCCGCCGGAGTTTTCCCCCTCCAATCTGCAACTCCAGGTCTCTGTTTCGTGTTTCGTGGTTTCTGTGTTTCGGCGGCGCTCCTTTCCGAAGGGCGTCGGGGACTATTTTTATAGTCGTTTTTAGGTCAAGACGGAGGCTCGGGAAAAAAGATCGACGGCAACGGAGCTCGAGGCCCAGTTGATGGGTCCCACGCGGCCAAGGAATCTGGCCGCGTGGGCCCACTCAACTTGGCCCTCGGGCCTCCGTTTGTTCGCTTCCTTCGCTCCCACGCTTTGTTCCTTCCAAAAACTGATGCTCGTAAATTATTAGGTCATTTGGACGTCGTTTGGGTCCCTGAAACATCAAAATATAGAAAATAGGGTTTTCTGCCTGTGCAGGGTTAATTCCAGAAAAATAGGGAAACAATGAAATATTCCCAAAATCAATATAAATCAATGATATACCCTTATATGATGCAAATATGATTGAAATATAAGTAATATAATGCAAAGTTCATGTATGCATTTTACATGCATCAGTAACTTGATCGCATCTTTATGGAAAGCTCAAACCTTTGCATATTTGGCATATCAACTTTCTTGGTTCTTATTTGGCTTTTATCCATGTGAGAATTTAGAGCTTATGTTCATCTCCATATCAAGCTCTAATTCATCAAAAACAGATTTCACATGAATATCTTGTTGCGTTTTTGTTGCTGGAGGTTTTACCGGTTGTTCTTTTTTAGAGAGGTTTTACCTTTCTACATTTGGTTTTATCCTCCCTTGTTAGACTATGATGTTTCTCTGCATAATATTGTTGTGCTCGTTGTGGTGATTCCAACGAGCCCAAGAACATCGAAAACGGAGTCCGGATGCAAAACTTATTGTCGTTTTCGTATCGGTGTTTCTGTAGTTTTCTGGGGGCGGAAATTTACGGACTTTAGGCATAAAATATCCGGTCCCCCGGAAATTTCTGGCACTATTTGCGGCCAGAGTTCAGTACCGAAAATTTGGGGGACTTAGCCGTTTTTCGGGGGTCCGGAAATATCCGGTGCAAAAGAAATCAGCTAAGTCATTAGCGAACTGGGCTACTGGAGTCCCTCAGCGGCCAGCCAGAGATATTGGCGGAGATTTCCGGTGGCTAGGCCGGAAATATCCGGTTGCACGGAAATATCCGAAACTTAGCCCGAAGATATCTGGCCCCCTAAAGACTGCAACGGTCAGATTTTCTGGAGGGGTATAAATACTCCTCCACCTACCTCCAGCCAAAGGAAGCTTTTCTAGTTTCTCTCTCCTCCATTGTTGAAATCTTCACAAAGCTAGATCTCCCAATCCCTCCAACCAAACTTGTTGATATTTGGAGGATTGAAGGAGAAGACCCCGATCTATATTTCCACCGATCCATCTCTCCTCTAAGTGAGGGGAACCTAGTATATCTTGATCTTAGAGTTTTTGGTGTTTCTCCTCCTTTGTTCTTCCTCTCTTCTCCCCCCATAAGCATTAGTTGCTTTTGGTGGGATTTGGGAGTGAAGGACTTGAGCACTTCTTGTATTCTTGCCATTGCATTTTCTTGCATCGGTTTGCCCTCTCCACGAGGATTCGTGGAAGTGAAAGTTCGTGAGCTTGTTACTCTTGGGCCGTTGGACCCTAGACGGTGATTGAGACCTTTTGTGGTCACTTGGGAGCTCCCAATCCTTTTGTGGGTTGTGCCTCAAGATTGTTGTAAGGGACTCGATTTCCGCCCAAAAGGGAAATCAATAGTGGAAGGTGAACCGAATTTTTGGGTAAGGTTCATCGGATAATAGGGTGAGGCCATTTGTGGCGTTTGAGTTTGAAACTCACACCCCTCCAACGAGACGTACTCCCCTGAAAAGGAGGAACTCGGGAATACATCCTCGTCTCCGCGTGCCTCGTTTATTTCTATACCCGAGATCTTTACTTATAAACTTTACATTGTGATAGCCTTCGTACTTGAAGTATTATATCTTGCTATCACTTTGTTGCTTGTCTTGCTTAGCATAAGTTGTTGGTGCACATAGGTGAGCCTAGTATATTTAGGTTGTTGGCTTGTTAATTTAAACACCTAGTTTTATTCCGCAATTATCAAGCCTAAACCGGAAAAGTTTTAAATCGCCTATTCACCCCCCTCTAGGCGACATCCTTGTCCTTTCAGCTTCCTTACGCACCGGTTCCTGGGGAGCATGTCTTCCAGGCCAGTGGTGATGGGATGCAATCGATTGTATCAAACGCAATCTTCATTACCTTGTCAAACAATTTGTCCTTGTTGATTATCATTCGAAGCATGATTTATGAGCAGAGCATGTTCAGGTGTGATGATTATTGAAAGCATTCAAAACTTGTTCATACAGAATGATCATTCAAATCATGTTCATATGTGATGATCATTCAAAGCAATCAGAGCATTTTCATATGTGTTGATCATTCAAGGCATTCAAAACATGTCCATATGTGATGATCATTTATACCATGTTCATATGTGATCAGAGTATGTCTTCCGCTCGATGTTGGGGTGAGATCCGGCACCGCAACCTATGTGAGATGGTCGAGGAAGCCATACGTGGATACACTGAGGTCGATCACATGGCTCCACTGGGAGTAAGACTGTGTGGAGCTCGAGCGTGCACGTGACAATGTTGCAGATGTTCACGGGAGGAGGAGGAACTTCGACAAGGGAAATGGCCACTTCGGCGACGAGGTCATCGGAGGAGGCAGCACCGTGCCAGATTTTTAGCATGACAGGAATGGAAAATAGCTTAAATCAGGTTACATGCACTTTGCCAAAAAAACTCATGCATGATATTCATGGCTGATGACGTGGACATTTTGCATGATAGATTGCAAACATTAAATTTGCATCTACATTGCTACAAAAATTCATGCATGCATGGTCATGTGGATGATGTGGACACTCTGCATGAGGAGGTTGCAAAAATTAAATCAAGATAATGGGGATCAACTTTATAGATATATAAAAGATAATGCAAGCAAGTTTGGACAAGATGCTTGTATTTTATTCTGTTTTTTGAGGAAACATAATGCAGATGCTTGTATTTTTTCACTGGTACACCTATTTTGTTTCTAAGGGCATAGATGGATACCATATTGGAGTAATGGAGCGTTCCAAAAAAATGGATTGTGACATTGGTGTGCCCGAAGAATGTGCATCGATCAGAAGCATCCTTGCTGTCACCTTTCCACACGATGAGTAAGCTATTTACGTGGACTGTAGGTATGCACTTTGTCTCGATCGAGCACCTAACAGTGGACCTTTTACATCTTCTCTTTTCTATATTTATCTTCTTTGATCCAGTGGAAGATAACACCGGACTCAGGGTGGTCCCTAACGTATGGAATCTGGTAATGCTTCTAATCTCCTGTTTTACTAGGGTAATAGGGTTCAGTTAAAGTTTACTAGGGAAATGAATGACAAAATGATGAAACCGTATACTCCTGAAGAGGTTAAAAATGCTCTTTTCTCAATTGGAGATATGAAAGCGCCTGGTGCCGATGGATTACATGCAATATTCTTTAAAAAGTGCTGGAATATCTTGGGTGGGGAGCTAACAGCTGAGGTTCTTGGTGCAATAAATACCAAGGTGATCCCGGATGGTTGGAATGACACGGTGATTATTCTAATTCCGAAAGTTGATGATCCAGAGTCTATTTCACAGTATAGACCAATTAGCCTTTGCAACGTTCTCTACAAGGTAATATCTAAAATGATTGCCCTTTGTATTAAATTTGTTTTAGATGAAATTATCTCTCCTGTCCAGAGTGCCTTTGTTCCTGGCAGATTAATCACTGATAATATTCTGTTGGCTTACGAGAGTCTACATACGATCAAGAACAAAAAGAAGGGAAAGTGGGGCTATTGTGCGGTGAAGCTTGATATGCATAAAGCCTACGACCGTGTGGAATGGAATTTCCTGGAGAGCATGCTGACTCGGCTGGGATTTCATTCGTCGATTGTAGAGCTGCTGATGGCATGTGTTCGTTCGGTTTCATATAAAGTCAGATTCAACATTCAAGAGACAGATGGTTTTATTCCAACAAGAGGGCTGAGACAAGGTGATCCGTTGTCACCCTATTTGTTTCTTATTTGTGCAGAGGGACTTTCAAGTCTCCTGGCTCATAAAGAGGAGGTTCGTGGCATTGAAGGTGTTAGGGTTTGCAGAAATGCACCATCGGTATCTCATTTACTTTTTGCCGATGATTCCCTGATTCTTATGAAGGCAAACATGACTAATGCAACTTCGTTGAGACAGGTGCTTGAGCAATACTGTGCAAGCTCGGGACAAATGGTTAGTGCAGCAAAGTGCAGTATCTTTTTTAGCCCAAATGTCGGAGTGAATCTGAAAGCTGAGATTTGTGAGGAATTAAATATAATGACAGAGGCTCTATCTGATAAGTATTTAGGTTTGCCTTCCATTGTCGGTTTGGACAGAACTGACAGCTTCATTCACCTTCTTGAGAGAATTATCAAGAGACTAGAAGTTTGGAACGAGAAGCTCTTATCTTTAGGGGGCAAAGAGATCTTATTAAAAGCAGTGATTCAATCCATCCCTGTCTTTGCTATGTCTGTGTTTCAACTACCGAAGAAGTTGGGCAAGGAAATGACTGATGCAATGTCAAGGTTTTGGTGGGGGGATACAGATGAGCAACGTCGAATGCATTGGATGGCTTGGTGGCGTATGTGTATTCCGAAGAAGAATGGAGGGATGGGGTTTCGAGACTTACATTCTTTTAATTTAGCCATGCTAGCTAAACAAGTTTGGCAGTTGATGACAAAGCCGGAATCTCTATGTGCTCAAGTGTTGAGAGCAAAATATTATCCACACGGAGATATTCTGAAAGCTGGACCCAAAAGTGGCTCCTCGTACACGTGGCAAAGTATCGTCGCGGGTTTAAGTACTTTCAAGCGTGGACACATTTGGAGAGTTGGATCTGGTGAAAAAATTAATATTTGGCAAGATCATTGGGTTCCTAGTAGCCCATCACGGATGATACTTTCTCCCAAGGGTCAGTGCATTCTTCATACTGTAGATGAACTGATCGATGCGGAAACCCACTCTTGGAATGAAGGATTAATCAAGGATATTTTTAAACCGATTGATGTTCAGAGGATATTGAAAATTCCATTGAATGCAAATATGACAGAGGATTTTATTTCTTGGCATTTGACAAAAACGTACAGCTTCACGGTGAGGTCTGCCTATTATGCTCAATGGTGGCACTCGTTTGGGCCAAATGTAAATCGAGCTGATGGTCAAAGCAATTCAGAGCGTAACCCTGTATGGGAAATATTATGGAACTTAAGTGTACCAGCAAAGGTTAAAATATTTGCTTGGAAGGCGTTACATGGTACTCTACCTGGGCTTGCTGTTCTTGCGGGCAGACATATAAAAACAGTTGTGCAATGTCCGATCTGCAAGCAGGGTCCAGAGGACGTAAAACACTTGATGTTCACATGTTTACGAGCTCGCCAAGTCTGGAATTCTTTGGGTTTGTTGGAGGCAATTGAATCTGTTTTACCCACAGAAAGATCAGGGTCGGTAATTTTGGAGGAGATCCTGAGAGGGAATAGTCCTACGGTTCCGACTTTGGGACGTATTGAGTTCAAGGAAGAAATTGTGGTGGGGGCTTGGTATATCTGGTGGCAGAGGAGAGAAGCTGTGAAAGGTGAGACAGTCCAATCACCCTCTCGTTCTGCTTTTGCTATTTTAGCTTTAACATCAAATTTCCAAGGGGCAAAACCGGGTGTGGAGCCACATGAAATAACATGGTCAAAACCGAATCGGAAGTCCTACAAACTGAATATTGATACTGCATTCTATCCTAATGGTGATGGAGCTGCGGGAATTGTACTTCGAAATGATAGGGGGGAGGCAGTGGCTGGTGGGTATTGGCCCTCTCCAATCTACTTGATGTCACAACGGCTGAAGTAATTGCACTACAAAAAGGCTTACAGTTGATTGAACAAATGGGGGCTCCCCCACTCTGATTGAATCGGATTGTTTGGAATTATGTCAAGCATATAATGGAGAAGTTGAAGTCTGGAGTCCTTATACGGCGATTTTGGTGGACTGTTTCATCCGTGCCGCTAATATAGGGTCGGTCACTCTTCGTCATTGCAGTCGGGAGGCAAATACAATGGCACATAAGTTAGCTAGGTTTGCTTATGATTCTGATAGTTCTTTTGTTTGGGAAGGCGATTCCCCTAGTTTTATTGTTCCTGATGTAATTAACGATGTAACTCTGTTCGAACTTTGAGGCCAGCAAGTTTCAGACGCACTCTTTTCCCTACCAGGGTACCTACGGGGACTGGAGGGTTTTTAATGAGGCGGCTTGTTGGTGGTGTGGTTATATATATGGAAAATTCAAAAAAAAAAGTTTGCACATTACCCATTCGTTTTCATTCGAAAACTTATGTTCTGTTTATGTCCGAAATCTGCAACGTTTCAAGTGAAACAGGACTATGATTCGGGATGGGAAGAGTAGGAGCCAGATTGGCGTCGAAGAAGAATAAACAAATATGAAGTAGAAAGGAGGAAGGAAAGAATAAGGAATAAAGCAGGGATGAACCTTACAAGCAAAGGCCTGCCTATCACATTTAAGTGGTACGTGACTTTTGATAGGCTTATGATGGCTATAATTATTGAGATTTTTTGTGTTAACGTGTTAAATTGTTGCACAGTGGTAATCTCTTACAGACTATGATGTCGGATCTATCTGATAGTTACTGAATCCAATTATTTAATAGGAGTACAACTTTGTACTATGTTCTTAGATTGTTGTACAGTACTATATTGTAAAATCAAAATTGTGTCCAGATTCATTCTCATATTACACAGAAAACCTGGCTCCTCGGAAGGAAAAAAACAATCATGTCTCTATCCATAATTTCAAACCAGTTTGAACATCGTGCTTTCATGAAACCTGCTTTGACTTGCATACATCACATGGATGATGAACAGAGACCACACTAGAACAAGAACCCGGTCACATGGTAAAATTGTTTGTCCCGTTCTTCGAGTACCGCAGAGTGGCGACCTTTTACCTATTACTGTAATCCAGTGTTTATCTGTGGATCTATGTTCCACTTCGAGAACCTATTCATCTAATACAACTATATACAGTTTGCTCTAACTATTTTATAACTACAATACATGTGAAATCATTTTATAAGAATTTGAGATATGGATGTTTGCCTGTCCCAAACAGATCTGACAAAGATCAACACCTCAAGTTCCAAACAAGTTTGAACAGTTTTCAGGACCATGCTTTGACTTGCATGCACCATGTACAATCGAAGGACAGAGGAGACCACAGTTATTACACAACAAAAACTCGGTCAATGTGGGCCGCAGCCTGCAGGTATTCCGTGTGGATCAACCGAACTCTCTGATCGGATCAGAGGCCCAACCAACAGGAACCATGATAGTTTATGCTGGCGCACATGGCAGGTTGCCCCGGGTCGAAGCCAGAGACCACCAGTCACACTCACATGCACGATGTACACTCATGTCTCATGGCCATGGCCATACTCCCTTTCGTTTTTCCAGCAGTTGCTGTGGATCTACTCTACTCAACACGGCAATCAACCGGAGCAGCCACCTTTCTCAGCTTCCCTTCCCCCCATCTTGTTATAAACCGGCACTGCTAGCTTGAGCTAGACCCCAGCACCCATCTGTCTCTTCTTGGCCTCCTCCACACTCCACAGCCTTGGCAAATAGCTTCCTTGGTGCTGGTGCCTGCTCTGCTGGAGAGCAAGATGGCTAGTGCCGCTCAGCCGTCTGCATCGCTCCTGCTCTTCTCTCTGGGGATCATGCTCCTCTGCTTCACCTCGGGTAAAAGCTCACTGCCTCTTCAGATTAGGTGATCTAGCACTGTTTGTTCAGTAGAGTGATTTATTTTCTGCCTCCTTGGTGCTCTGATGGTTTTGTCCAGCAGAAAGGATAACAGTGCCCACTTGTTCAACTTTTTTCTTAATTTTTTCGTGTGCTAGTTCTGCTGGTAAAGGAAACCTTTTTCTGCAGTTTTTTGTTTTGTTTTGTTTCTTGTGAGTTCTGGATCACACTTTCCGGCAGATTTGCCCTCATGTTATGGTAGTGGATTCGGACTGAATGTAGTTGATGTCATGACTACTAGTATTCTGTATCTGCATTGCTTTTCTGGAGATTGATGTTGCTGCGTTGAGAAGAATTTTCATCGCTCGTCTAGCTCAGGGGAAAGGGCGGAACCCAGTTATTTGCTCTAGATCAATCGTTACCGAGAAGATCCATTTACATGTTCTTGATTTAGCCTTTTGCTCCCTTGTGATCCGCGCTTGTTTTGTTTACTATCCATCATCAGATGAATCGTAGTTCCTTTCTTAGAAACCACGCAGAGACTTGTCTGAAACTGTCATTTCTCTGCTGTTCTGTTCTGCAGGAAGCACCGTTCGGCTGGCCGAGGCACAGGTAACTTAATTTCGCCTCCTCTCCTTCCTCTTCCTGCCGTAATCGTGGTGATGAACATCTTTGTGCTGATGATCCTACTTAGGGCCAGTCCCTGGCAACGCAGAAGACGTGGTGCGTGGCGAAGCCCTCCGCGGACGAGAAGGCGCTGCAGGGGAACATCAACTACGTGTGCGCCAACGTGAGCTGCAGCGTGATCCAGCCGGGCGGCCCCTGCTACAACCCCAACAACCTGGTGTCCCACGCCGCCGTCGCCATGAACCTCTACTACGCCTACAACGGCAGGCACTCCTGGAACTGCTACTTCAGCAACTCGGCCATCGTCGTGCAGACCGACCCCAGTAAGCACCACCCACCCTTCCTGCAGAGATCTCAACAACCAGTATGGTTTCCTTCTCGAAAATGTGATGTTCTGACAATATTTTCTGAACCTCGTTTTGCAGGTTACGGTTCCTGCACTTACTACTGATTCTCTTCACCGAGGTTGAGCTGAGGCCGTTTGTCGGTGCAGTTGGGTTGCAGTAGGTTCTTCATTGATAGTAGTATGTTTAATTGGTTGGGGAGCAGAGTATTGGTGTGAGCTAACTGCTCCAGCATCATGTTTGATTGGTTGTTGGAGCAGCGTATTAGTATTGTGAGCCAACTGTTGGTCTGTGTTGCATGTTATCTGAGATGTCCATTCATTTGTCTTTCTCCGGTGGGAAATTATTAATCCATGTGTGCCCTACTATAATTAGTATCCTATGACTGATTGATTGCCTTGTGAATTTATTAATTTGTAAAATGGTTCTAAATCGCGGTAGATTTGCTGGTTTAGAAAGTGATGATGACAGATGTGGCCATGTGGGTAATAGAGTTTGAAAGATTAATTTTTGCTAGGGGTGGCTCCGTTTAAATTACTATTTTTTAGAGAGAGAAAGTTATGTAGGGGTCCGTCCATGAGGACGTAAAAGAATCAAGCAGACGAGGAAGGAGCCCGTGACATTTAATTAAGAAAAATGATGTAACATCACCGAAATTGAGATGACTTAGAGCATCTCCAAAAGCTGCCGCAAATTGAGATGACTTAGAGCATCTCCAACAGCTGCCGCAAATACGACGCGCGCGCGAAATACTGAACTTTTGACGCGCGCGGGGCCATTTCGCGCGCTCCAGCAGTCGCGGGAAAAAAGAGCGCGCTCAGAAAACCGAAACGCGCGCCGGCCAAAGCGGCACTCTCCGCGTTAAATACCCCGCCGCGTGGCCAGCGCACGCTACTCCACGCATCTCTCTTCCTCTCCCCCAAACCGCTTTTCCCCTCCCGCGCACGCTCTTAGGGTGGGATGCATCAACCCCTCGCCACCACTAGGCTATGCCTTAGTCTGCATGCAAGATGAAGGGGGTCGATACCTCCTATCTCCAATTTACTTGAGTTAAGAGCATCCCCAACCATGGTTGCCAAAGGCTCCTCAAACGTCCGGGCAGACTGTCCGGACAGGGTTTGGCCCAAAAAAGGCCACCCAACCGCACCCCTCATAGTCAACCCATACGTCCGCGCTGACCGGCACACCCCAAACCCAGCCCATATGTGGGGAGGGTTTGGGCCTGCCCGGACGCGCCCGCCCCATGATCGCTGACAGGCGGACCTACCCATTTTCATCATAAAATCGGACGGAACCCTCGCGGTCAGTAGATATTTTTCACACTCAGCCGGCTCCTTATCCTAGATCCGCCCTTGCTTCGTCGCCGCCGCCCCTCCTTTTCGGTCGCCCGCACCCCCGTCGTCGTCCGCACTTGCTCGCCAACCTTCCCCGACCAGATTTCCGTCGTAGCAGAACTCCGTTGCGGCCGCATTTCGACGGATTTGTTCACATTTCCACCGAGCATTTCCGCCGACACCTCCGCCTCTCCCGCAGCAAGCCGTCGATATTCCATGGCTTCACCGCACGCCCGGCTGCCGGATTTGTAAGTTCGTCGAAACCCAAGCTCTTGAAGCGTCCTCGGTCGTTTTGCATTCCGCCGCCCGTCTCCGCCGTCCCCGGTCTACGACACCATGGTTTCCTGGGACACCAACGAGGACTCGGCTAGCTCCTTCCCTCTATACGGTGGCAGCTCCTCCGACTCCACCTCGGTATGTCCTAAGTTTTGCTCACGATTTTAGATTTGCCCCAAATTGTGCAATTTGAGGCGATTTTAGTGGCAATTTTTGTGGAATTGTAGGATTCAAAAGCATGTCATTGCAATGTCCGGGGCGTGATATCTGAGTTGAACGAGTCCCTCCGAGGCAAGATGCGCATATTGGAGGATTTGAAATTCACAATTGAGGAAAAAAAAGGAAGATCAAACAAAAGTTTGAAGAGGTTCATGACACAAACCGGAAGTTGGAGGAGAAAATAAAGGAGATTGAAGAAGAGAAGAAGAATATTGAAGAAGAGAAGAAGAGGATAGAAGAAGAGCTTCGAGGTAGAAAAGATGAAGATGGAGTTGCATCTCGCCGACGTTGTCGACGATTGCAAAAGCAAGACGGATGCAACTCGGACGAAGATGAAGAAATATGCCATCGAGAAGGAGATGCATCTCCATTATGCATTGGGAGCTATAGTTATTTTAGTGATAATTATAGTTGATATGTATGGTATATCTTTGTGCACTAGATAGAGATTGCACAATACAAAAACGTAGCTGCATGTATTTGAGGAGAAAAATATAAGGTTCATGGTTGTAGAACAATATATAGGGGTTGTCCGGTCACTGTCCGCGGACACGTCCGGACGTGTCCGTGGACAGTTTGGGGGCCAAATTTGGCAACTCCGGTTGGAGATGCTCTAACCACCCAACAACACAATGCCACGGAAAGGCTAACTCGTACCGCTAAAGGCAAGGCTGCCGAGCCCTTCGACCCCGCACACGTCCACTTTCGTGTATCGGTCTTGACGTGTCTAGTAAGCAAACAACGTGTCAAAGATCATCACATCCTAGTGATTCCATATCCACCAAGCTGTGAGCATGATGATAGAGGAAGTTCCTTTCCCCGTCTACTTCCACCAATCGACAAAGTCAGAACGGCTATGTGCAGGTGGGCGGGTGGAGTGGATCGGATCTACTCCCTCCGTTCCTAAATATAAGATGTTTTAGATGTTACACATGTTGTCTAGATACATATACAAATGAGTGAACATACACATGTAATGTGTCTAGATACATTTGTGTACATGTGTATGTGAACAAAGTCTAAACATCTTATATTTGGGAACGGAGGGAGTAGGATAGAACCTTGTGTCCTAAAGTACGCGAGAAGGACCATCCAATGAGGAGGCATGCCATCATTGCCCCATCCTGGTCGTAGAGCACACAACGGGAGTGTGTTACAGACCCCACCTCGCAAGGCTCTCTGTAGTCCAACATTGATCTTTCTTAAGCTACCCAAATGAACTTGACCCTCTCGGAGCCCATGACTTTCAACTAAGCTTTCAAGATCGTGATTTCACTGCCCCAAAAGGAGGGTGTCGTAGCATGACTTGGAAGAGTACTGAAAGTCGGACTTCAATGCCACTAGAGTTCATCAAGTGCGAGCTAAACCTTGGTGTACTGCCAAAGGGCCACGAATTCAGGGCACCGTCCAAGATCTACCACCTCTATGATATCCTCACTAACCATGCATACAACTCTTCTTGTGCTTCACGGCACAAGAAGAAGCAGGTCGAGTGCAAGCTCCAGGATCTTGGCGCCGATAAGCTAGTGATCCTCCTAGAATAGGGCGAAGTTCAATCGCCAAGCACACCTTCAGACTTCTGATCACGGAATGATGTCCTATCGAGTATAAAGTATAAACGTAGTGCCAAAATTCCACGTGCATGTTGATGTTCAGGTACTAAACCCTCCCGAGAACTTGCCTGTGGCAAGATGGTTAGGTGGGTGGTTGTACCCCCAGCCCACCAGAGTTCAAACCCCAGGTTTGACGCTGGTGTTTCTCATTTAAGGCGGAATATTCTTCAGTGGGAGGCGACGTTCCCGTCGACAGCGAGGCGCCCGTGGTGACTTCGTCAATCTCAAGACTCGACCCGCCGACTCAGTCTCTCGGAGGTGCTCATAGGGGTAGGGTGTGCGTGCGTGCGTTCATAGGGGTGAGTGTGTGCGCGTGTATATGAGCGCTTGCGTTGTACTGTGTTTCGCAAAAAAAAAAAAAAAAAAGGTACTAAACCCTCCCAGTGGCGCAAATTCCAATTAAAGTTTCACAAAAGAAATACACAAAATGTTTCGTCGAAGGTAAGTCATATACGAAACTGCCCAGACATTTGTATTCATTCATGAAAACATGTACTCCCTCCGATCCGGTAAAACGTTCGTAAGAAATCAATAGAACGTGTACAAACGTACGAACGAGCTGCGACTCTTTTTGCGGATCGGAGGAAGTATGAAACATATATGAGACTTTGTAAAATCTCTACGTTCATAAAACATTTTTTGTGTTTTCTCATGATACAAGAATATGTGTGTAATCTCACCCCAAACATTTATGAAACCTTCTAGGGGTGGAGTGCGGGTTGATTTTTTTTTTAATGTTTTATGTGCTCTCGGCCTGAGGCGCTCTACCGGCGTGGTAGTGGTAGGGAAGGAGCGGCAGGTGGGTGCGCGTGGCGGCTGGTGGGTTCCCAACTTGCTGCTCCCCTTGCACAGATGTTATTCGGTGCCAACGACGTCGGCGCCTCCAGACGTAGTTCTAGTTTTTGTTAACAAAGAATATTACTACTGTATAAACAAAAAGTTTGAGAGCATCTCCAAGGTTGTGGAGTTTTGACCCCGACCAATTTGAGTGGTCCTAAAATCTCGAGGTACAAACCTAACTTCATTGGAGCAGGCGGCGACATACAACCTTTGGAGACGTCGTTAAACCTCGTAGTACGATAGATTCGCAACTGCTAGGCATGTTGGATCTATGATCGGGGGAGGCGAATGTCATGGCGCAGGCGCAAACATTGACCGTCTATGGTTTGGGTGGTTACCTGGTGTTGTGGGGCGACAAGTTTGTCGACCTCGGTCGTTCTGCCTGCTACGTCGGGCAGTCCAGAATCTTGCACAATGTTCGACGTTTGCGGGGTTGCTTGGGTAGCCAGGGCTAGAAGATGGCTGGGTCATGTGGTGTTGTGTCTCCTATGCGATGATGATGGTGAGTGATGCAAATTGGGGCGACTGCCTTGGTGTGTGTTTGCCGCGTTGGCAGACTGGCTATTTAATTAGATGAGGGGGTTTCATCGCTTGTGCAAATTATTTCGACACGGTTCCTCATAAACCTAGCGATATAATTTCGTGGCTCGGTTTTTCTTACAAACTGGGTCATCTCACTCTTAAGGGCATCTCCAGCCGTGCCCCCCAGCGCCCCCTAGGGCCCAAAATAGCGCCATTTTGGCATTTTAGCGTCGTTTTTCTTCCAGTCGCCCCCCAGGAGACCAAATAGCGCCGTTTCGGCGTAAAATAGCGTCGGCGCTCCTAGGCCAGACCTAGCCCATTGGGTTCCGCCTGGGGGGGCGAAATGACGCGAAAACACGGCGGGCCAGCGCTGTCAGCGACACGGGCGAAAAGGCGCGAAACAGAAACACCCGTGAGCAGCGTTCTCATCTTCTCGCCTCCCGCGTTGGTCAAATGTTGTCGGAGTAATGGCGTGGCAAGCGGCCAGTGAACGGCCGTCGCCGATGCGTCCAATCGCGGGGCACGCAGTGTAGTAATGGCGCGCCACCGCCCCTCCGTCTGGCCTTCCGCGCCGCTATAAAACCCCCCATCCTCGCCATGTACAGACGCACTTCTCTCTCGCCCTCGAGTTCTCTTCTCACCCGCAGAGCGCAGTCGCAGCAATGGCCGAGCGCTTCCCCAGCGACGATGCCACCGCCAACGGCTTCGGACGCCGCTTCCTCCACCCAGAGGAGGCGCGCATGCTCTACGAGGCGGGCTACCCAGCGCCGCCGGACATGCGTGTCCCTGGCGCCTCCGCCGGCCACGTCGCTTGGCGGCTGAGCGCGAGCAGCGTTCCCGTTCCTCTGCCGCCCGAAGGAGTGGAGCGCGTCGACGCGGTCCAGGAGGTCCTCGCCGGCCTCACGCCGAAGCAGGCGGAGGACCCGCGCTGGGATCTGGCGAACACTGCGTTCTAGACGCAGTACTTCGCCCGGCGCCACGAGAAGGAGGTGGCGGACACAGGGCACAACGGCCCTGTGGAGGGGCGGAAGAACTCCAAAGGCCGCCGGCGATGGTGGGGTGCTCGAGGGTGCAACTTCGCCTTCGTCCTCGAGCACATCCACGCCGCGAACAGGACGCGGCTGACGATGCCGCCGCGCACGTCGTCGTGGCTGCCCCGGAGGATGGGCGCCACCTCCTCCTCCGGCGCGCGCTCGGTGTCGTCTGTGCCTCCCGCTGCTGCTAGAGCTGCCCCGGAGACGCCGCCGCCCATCCTCAACTCCGGCAGGCGCGTTCCCAGCCGCGGCGGCAGCGGCAGCCTCCGCATCAACGAACGCCGCCCCGCGTCGCCGCCTCGTCAAGCCCAAGGAGGGCAAGAAGAAGGCGCCGCCCGACAACGTCAAGGCGGCCGTTAATATGGCGGCGTCGGAGGACGCGGAGGACTTCCCCCGCTTGAACCTTGTCATCGCGGCCTCACTCGACGACGTCCTCCCGGTGCCAGACGACGTCGCCGACGCCTGGTCAGCGAGGGAGCACGAGCAGGAGGAGATCCAGTGCCAGCAGCGCATCCTGGAGGAGGTGGAGCTCCAGCGCGCGCGGCGACGCAGAGCGCGGCCCCTCGCCGTCGCATTCCACCTCCGCCACCCGCCCCGGAGTACTACATCCTCGACCCGAGCGACGAGGACGAGGACCTCGCCGCTGCCCCCGGGCCGAGCAGGTGGCACGGCGACGACGGCGCAGGCCCTAGCAACGCCGCTGGGGACGGCTCCGACGACAACGACGACGACTACACTGTCTTCTACAGCCAGCTGGGCATGTAGAATGGCGTGTAGATCGCCTAAATTATTTATTTTCAGTTCTTTTAAGTTTTTAGTTTAAGTTTCTACTATGTAATCGGCAAGAACTGCGAATTTCGCCCATATATGAATGAAATTCACCTAAATTAGCCATTTTTCGTGCAAATTGAGTTTTTTTAATTTTTTGACCAAGTATTGGGTTTGGACACGGCTGGAAAAACGCTGCCCCGCCGAGATGTCCTAAGAACTCCTCCCCTTATAGCCTCAAAAAAGAATAACGCCAAAAAAAAAATCCAAGCTAACGCGCGCCGCAAACCGTTTCTCTCGGCCCGGCGGCGGCAGCAAGCCGGCGACGGCGACGCGTGCGATGCAGCCCTTCTCGCGGCACACCGGCTTCTTCGCGTCCCTCAAGCAGGTACCCTATCCACCCTCACGCCCCCTCCACACCACGGCAGGCACCTTCCCCTCTTCTCTTCTGACCATCTCCTCCTCAGGTGGAAGACCGACTGGCGGCGGAGGAGCAGCAGGAGAGGCCGCCGGTGCCGCGGCAGCCCGACGCGCCACCGCTGTTCTCGGACACCATGACCGCGTCCCCGCTCCTCCTTGGCGCATCGATGGCCACGGCCACCGACCGCGGGATCTGCAGCGTCGGCGGCGGGAGCAGCGGCCCGGCGCTGGCCTTCCTCACCCTCTCCAAAGACGAAGAACGCGCGCAGGACCACCAGCAAGACACCAACGAGGACGCCGACGAAGATGACAACGGGGATGACATCGCGCGGCTCATGGCGCTTCTCGGCCTGTCGCCGCCGCCACGGGACGGCGATGACGGACGCGACAGCGGTGGGTGCGATTGCAGCGGCGATGGCGGGTTCTTGGCGAAGGTCGTCGGGGTGGTGGGGCCCAAGTGCGAGAAGGAGAAGAGGCGGGTGGAGGGCTGGATCGAGCATTACTGTGGCGACGGCGGTGGGTGCAGGGAGCCCGCGAGGCTGGCGCACCTTCTGCTGGCCAAAGCTTCGTGGTCCTGGGATGGAGAAGGTCCTGGGGATAGAGCAGCCATCCCGTTCCCTTCCACAGTCCAGGAGTTCTTGGACCGTGACGCGCCACCGCGGTTCACGGACGACGGGGAGCAGAGGGATACAGAGTGATTCCACATGGACGATCTCCATTTGTAATATCGACTCGTATTTCAAGCACAGTGATGATGAATGTGCAAACTGAATGCTTTGTTTTCTGAAAGTGTCAAAAGCGATGTGTTGTCTCCAAAATTTTAGATTTGTTCGCCATAGTTTGCAGGAACAGAGAAAAACTCCAAATCTCCCATCACTTTACCTTACATAATTCACCCTAAACTGTAACTTGTTGCCCATAAGGCGCATCTCAAAGTGTCAAAAGCAATGTGTTGTTAACATAAAAATTGGAGAGAAAATTTCTCCAAGTTTTAGATGTATTCACCAGAGTTTTCAGGAACAAAATTGTGAGCAAAGAAAAATTCCAAATCTCGCATCACCTTACCTTGCATACTTCACCTAAACTGTTGTGCATAAGGCGCATCTGCTGATGATAATTCAAGACATGGCATGGCTCTTATTCAATGGAAATCACTTAGCGAAGCTGCAAGGAATAATTAGAAGATTAAGGTATACTTCTTAGCCTCTTAGGTAAGGTATGTTTACTATTCCAGTTATACAATGAATACACACTGGGATACACCACAGAAGGACTGCAATCCAGGCTTGCTACCATCTGGATGCATGAGCTGTTAGAAAATGGTGCTTGGTGTCAGCCCATCCGATTCCACACTTGCGATGCTCGTCGTCAACGTTGAGGTAGTAGTTGTGCCCGTCGAAGGTTCGTCTGACTGCAGTCTGGTCGTGACAAGAGGTGATCCACATGAATACCTGATGATGACGATGTCCCGTCTGTGAGGCTGCTATTGTCCGGTCTATGATGACTCCTTTACATCTACTCCAATAGAGCTAAAAGATAGCTTTATGAACAATGCCAGATCTCAGACGGTCTTGAGAGTCGGGATAGTACTATTGTTTAGACACACCAATAGAGCTATAGAACCTGCAATTACAGCATCAGAAGCAGCATATTCAGTAAACTGAATCATGGCAAGATGAACTATAGTTAATCGATGCAAGGCAGAAACATCCACTGGTCCGTTTACTAATCATTGCAAGAATACAAAAAATCTGAACCTTATGCGACTAATTATTGTAATAATTTCTGAAGTTTCTGGTACAACGAAACGATGGAAACTGTACCAAAAGAGTAGTAATAGGTAAATACTGCTCATTAGTGCAGCCCTCCTGTATTCTTAGTTTCTTTTTAAAAAATCGTGAAGGAAATAGATGACATCAAGAAGATGGAAAAGCAAAATATGGACCAACAGTCCTGAGTAATGATTCTAAATCTTGATAAAAAAAATGGTGACATTCTACTTTTGACGTTTCCCATAGATTGTACATTCTTCAGACGAACAAAGGTGTAAAAACCAAAGCATCTAAACAGGAATACCCGGAAGGGCTGCCACTCCAAATGACACGGAAGATATTTGATGAAAGAAGTAAACTTTAGGAGGCCAAATTTGGCGCGAAAACTATAAATATGGAACCCTTCAAGCCCAATAACGGAGGCACAGAGCACATCAAACCGAATCAGGTAGGATAAAGAGGAGCTTGAAAAGAATAAGTAGGCGGCATGGTTACCTGAGCAGGAAGGCCGACTTCGTGTCAGAAGGAACGAAGACCAAAGCCGCAGGAGCCCCAGCGGCGGTGGTTACGGCGCATTTGGTGGGCAAAAGTAACAATAAATTGAGCTGTGCGCTCGCTGAGTGGTTTGGCTTGTTATTGGTGTGTTAGGAATGGCTATTCCATTCATGTTAACAGGAGAAACTTCATTTACACTTGAGATGTCCTTACTTGGTTCAGCTAGGTGCCTGCACACCACGAAATTAAAACTCTGGCTCAACAAATACAAATGCAGTACAAATAAAACATAATATTATTAGCAGATCATACTGTGTATGCCTTTTTCCAATGATGGCACGCGCATCATCAATTGGACAATAGTCGATACCAGATTCTTGAGGAAAGCACTTATGGACAATCCTCAAAAGTTCCAGCGTAAATTCCCGGATTTCTTCACAGATGTAAATGATTTCCTCATGGTCAACATAGCGTCTTCGCAGCAACTCAAACGCAATAGCAGCCTCCCTTTTCATGCCCTTCAAAACGTCATTTTACAATTGGTGTTAAGAAGCTCGTGGCTATCAAAGCATGAATAACTGCAAATAAAGTAAAACTACTACTTTGGCAGAGACATGAACATACCAACATGGGAGCGGAGACTTGCATAGAATAAGGCCCTTTGTAGGTTGTCAGAATATCGAAGGCAACCTTCCGGACCTCATTGCTAAATTCAAATTTATTCTGCAACAGTTCAGCTGAACCATTATCAGCCTCCTCCACACTCCACTTTGTAAACACCTCAGACATCAACTTGGCCTCCTCCGTGATACACTTCAAAACAACAATCGGTTTTCAATTGGTGCAAGCAAAGTAGTGAACAACAAGCGAGTAATACTATATATTGAGTAGGCATTGGCGCAGTTTCATAAGATTTGTATCTTGCAGACTGTACCATAAAACAAGCAGCTCGAACAGTGACATCAGTTGGAACAGTGGGTGCATTTATGAGATGATTTGCTTTGTCCTTGATCTTTAAGCTCAGCTCAAAATGGCCATCACCGATAGCAATCAGTCTACCAGGGGCACCAATGGCGGCACTCAATTCATTCTCTGCAGCCACACACTTGATACGAGTGTTGAAGACAGTGTGAGCAAGTTAAGTAGCAACGCAATCAGTCAAATAACACGGTTTAGTTTGGCAGAGGCAGGAGGAACATACCTCAGTGGCTGCAGTACACAGCTCAGAAACAGAGGTGGCATTTTGGAGTTAATACTGCCTAAGGTAACGAAAATAGTCTTCAAAGAGAACATAACCATTCATCCACGGCAACAGCCTGTCCCAGCCCCATGCGGTTTCCACAAGATCTTAATGGTGAAGGAAGAGTAGTCACAAGGTGAACTTCAACAGTAAAATAAGGATAGAGCAGCAAATAACAGTATCACATGGATTTCACGGATTAGGTACAATAATACTAATCGCAAGCCTCGATTATAAACCAAAGAAGAAAGCGCATAAGTTCCACGTACCGCTGTAGAGAACGACACACAACGGAGGCAGTCTTTTAATATCTTCGGATTCCTTGCACATAACAAACTCTGCCATGGATTCATGGCTTTCAGTAGGGAACACTAACCGGCAGCAGACGTCTTGAAATAAGGCAAAATCCATCGTCTTCTTCAGATCAAGGCCACAATCCTCCATCATCTTCCAATCTATGCCACAGTCCTCCATCATCTGCAGATCAAGGTCAAAATCCTTTTCTTTGTCGAAATCTGCATTTTCTATACTTGTGTCACATGTCTGCAAACTGGCCACGTCACTGTCTGAATCAACAAACAACATGTAAGGTCATCCACACAACAAACAATAGAAGTCCAGGCGTATAGGAGCTTCTTCTTTCAAATTACCATGGATCTCCATTTTGTGGTTCTTCTGCGGATAAGATTCCCTATCAAATGATTCATAGATATAGGTGTGAACATTTTTTCGAGGAAGCAAAGTAAAATTACGCTTCTGGCAAACAGTATAAATGCATCACGAAAAAACAAGATGTTATTTATCATTGAGATAACTCCGCCTATGTTGTCTCAACATAGTCGGTCACAAGCTCGGATAAAGGACGAGGGTTGTGATAAGCTTGGCGAGCCAATGTAAAAACCCAGCCACTCTTATGGAGATGAAACCCAAAAGAACCTCGTTGGGGCGTAACCCTCTTAGCGACGCGCCATAGTGGAACCCGGGTGTGGTGTCAAATGGGCAAGGGCCGGCCGCCACCCCCTTGGTGGCGCGCCGTATCTTGATCTGGATACAATGATAAGTGAGCAAGTATCGGGTCGTCGCATCCTTAGTGGCGCTCTACATCGACGCATGGGTGTAGTGAAAAATGATCAAGGGTCTTCGCATTTGACTCGACGAGTGCGGAGGGTAAGGAAGTTAGCCGAGCCTAGGAGGATCAGCTTAGGTAGCTGGAACGTAGGGTCCCTGACGGATAAGTCACGGGAGTTAGTTGATACGGCGGTGAGGAGGCGTGTTAATGCCCTATGCGTCCAAGAGACCAAATGGAAGGGACCGAAGGCGAAGGAGGTGGAGGATACCGGCTTAAAGCTGTGGTATACAGGGACAACTTAAAAAAAATGGAGTAGGCATCTTGATCAACAAGAGCCTCAAGGATGGAGTAGTGGACGTCAAGAGGTAAGGAGACCGAATTATCCTAGTCAAGCTGGTTGTTGGGGACTTAGTTCTCAAATGTAATCAGCGCGTATGCCACGCAAGTAGGCCACAATGAGAGCATCAAGAGGGAGTTTTGGGAAGGCCTGGAGGACTTGGTTAGGAGGGTACCTATCGGTGAGAAGCTCTTCATAGGAGGAGACCTCAATGGCCACATGGGTACATCTAACACAGGTTTTGAAGGGGTGCATGGGGGCTTTGGCTACGGCATCAGGAACCAAGAAGGGGAGGATGTCTTAAGCTTCGCTTTAGCCTACGACATGGTCATAGCTAACACCCTCTTTAGAAAGAGAGAATCCCACCTATTGACCTTCAGTAGTAATCAACACACTAGCGCAGATTGATTTTGTCCTCTCTAGAAGAGAAGACATACGCGCTTGCCTTGATTGTAAGGCGATAGCTGGAGAGAGTGTTGTCCCTCAACATAAGCTGGTGGTGGCTGACTTCCGCTTTCGGATTCGTGTCCAGCGGGATAAGCGCGCCAAAATTGCTAGAACAAAGTGGTGGAAGCTGAAGGGGGAGGCGCTCAAGCTTTTAAGGAGAGGGTTATCAAGGAGGGCCCTTGGGAGGAAGGAGGCGATGCAAACAATATGTGGATGAGGATGGTGACTTGCATTCAGAAGATGGCTTTAGAGGAGTTTGGGGTGACCAGGGGAAGTAGAAGCGATGCTAAGGATACCTAGTGGTGGAACGTTGAGGTCCAGAAGGCTATTAAGAAGGACTGTTTCAGACGCCTATATCTAGACAGGAGCGCAACCAACATGGAGAAGTACAAGGGGCAAAGAAGGCTGCAAAGTGAGCGGTGAGAGAGACAAGGGGTCGGGCATATGAGGACCTCTACCAGCGTCTAAACACGAAGGAAGGCGAAAGGGAATCTATAAGATGGACGATCCCCAAGAGGAAGACCGAAGATGAGAGATGTCAACCAAGTCAAATGCATAAAAGACGGAGCGAATCAACTCCTCGTGAAGGACGAAGAGATCAAGCGTGCATGGCGAGAGTACTTCGACAACCTGTTCAATGGAGAGAATGAGAGTTCTACCATTGAGCTAGACGACAGCAGACACTTTGTGCGATGTATCCAGAAGGCTGAGGTTAGGGAGGCATTGAAGAGGATGAAAGGAGTCAAGGCAATGGGCCCTGATGGTATCCCCATTGAGGTGTGGAGAGGCCTTGGAGACATAGCGTTAGTATGGCTAACTAAGCTTTTCAACCTCATTTTTCGGTCAAACAAGATGCCCAAAGAATGGAGGCGGGGTACATTAGTGCCAATCTTCAGGAACAAGGGGAACATTCAAAGTTGCACTAATTACTGTGGAATCAAGTTGATGAGCCACATAATGAATCTATGGGAGAGAGTCATTGAGCACCGCTTAAGAAGATTGACAATCATGACCAAAAACTAATTTGGTTTCATGTCCGGTAGGTCTACCATGGAAGCCATCTTCTTGGTACGACAACTTATGGAGAGATACAGGACGAACCTTCATATGGTGTTCATTGACTTGGAGAAGGCATATGATAAGATACCATGGAATGTCATGGGTGTGCCTTGGAGAAACACAAAGTCCCAACAAAGTACATTACCCTCATTAAGGATATGTATGATAATGTTGTGACAAGTGTTTGAACAAGTGATGGCGACACCAATGACTTTCCAATTAAAATAGGACTGCACCAGGATCAACTTTGAGCCCTTATCTTTTTACTTTGGTGATGGATGAGGTCACAAGGGATATACAAGGAGATATCCCATGTTGTATGCTCTTTGCGGATGATGTGGTGCTAGTCGACGATAGCCAGGCGGGGGTTCAAAAAGTTAGAGCTGTGGAGGCGGACACTAGAATGAAAGGTTTTAGACTTAGTAGAACTAAAATTGAGTACATGTGGTGCAGTTTTAGTACTACTAGGCACGAGCAGGAAGAGGTTAGCCTTGATGGACAGGTGGTACCTAACAAAGACAGCTTCTGATATTTGGGGTCTATGCTCCAAAAGGATGGTGATATCTATGAAGATGTGAGCCATCGAATCAAAATTGTTTGGATGAAGTGGCGCCAAGCTTTTGGCGTCCTCTGTAACAGGAGAGTGCCACAAAAGCTGAAAGGCGGGTTATATAGGACGGCCATTTGACCTGCGATGTTGTATGGCGCGAAATGTTGGCCAACCAAGAGGCGACATGTCCAACCGTTAGGTGTAGCAGAGATGCGCATGTTGAGATGGATATGTGGCCACATAAGAAAGGACCGGGTCCGAAATGATGATATACATGAGAGAGTTGGGTAGCACCGATCGACGAGAAGCTTGTCCAACATCGTCTAAAATGGTTTGGCATATATAACGCAGGCCTCCGGAAGTGCCTTTGCATAGCAGACGGATAAAGCGTGCTGAGAATGTTAAAGAGGGGGCGTGGCACACCAAACTTTGACATGGGAGGAGTTTGTTAAGAGAGATCTGAAGGATTGGGATATCACAAAAAAACTAGCCATGACAGGGGTGTGTGGAAGTTAGCTATCCATGTGTCAGAACCATGACTTGGTTTCAAGATCTTATGGGTTTCAACTCTAGCCTACCCTTCATTGGAATGAAAGGCTTTGTTGTTGTTGTTATTTATTATTGAGATCATACCTTGATGTTGAGGGCATAGAAGTTTCCAAGGCTGTTATGGGATTAGGAACACCAAACTTATCTGCACTTCCATTATGCTTTTCCGGATCAGATGACTAGGTACTGGGCATAATAGTGTCTGAAAAGACAAATAATGCTTGTTAGTGAGAATTTGCACACAAGAAACATAAGCAATTAATCCATAAAAGAAGCTGGAGCTAGTGTGTTCTTCTTCAAAGTTTCTACCTTGGGTCCCTAGTCCCTACTATGCTCTTCCTTCTTTTGTTATTTGTGTTGTCCGGGTTAGACCTAGCAGATTTTTTTTATTCAGAAGACATGTCAGTAAATTGCAGATCACACCAACATTATTAATGCAGCAAGAAAAACAAGATACTGTTTAGTATTGGCATCATACCATGACGATGGAGCAGCAGGAACTGCACTCTTGCTTGTTATTGGTGTGTTAGGAATGGCTAGTCCATTCATGTTAACAGGAGAAACTTCATTTACACTTGAGATGTCCTTACTTGGTTCAGCTAGGTGCCTGCACACCACGAAATTAAAACTCTGGCTCAACAAATACAAATGCAGTACAAATAAAACATAATATTATTAGCAGATCATACTGTGTATGCCTTTTTCCAATGATGGCACGTGCATCATCAATTGGACAATAGTCGATACCAGATTCTTGAGGAAAGCACTTATGGACAATCCTCAAAAGTTCCAGTGTAAATTCCCGGATTTCCTCACAGATGTAAATGATTTCCTCATGGTCAACATAGTGTCTTCGCAGCAACTCAAACGCAATAGCAGCCTCCCTTTTCATGCCCTTCAAAACGTCATTTTACAATTGGTGTTAAGAAGCTCGTGGCTATCAAAGATGAATAACTGCAAATAAAGTAAAACCACTACTTTGGCAGAGACATGAACATACCAACATGGGAGCGGAGACTTGCATAGAATAAGGCCCTTTGTAGGTTGTCAGAATATCGAAGGCAACCTTCCGGACCTCATTGCTAAATTCAAATTTATTCTGCAACAGTTCAGCTGAACCCTTATCAGCCTCCACACTCCACTTTGTAAACACCTCAGACATCAACTTGGCCTCCTCCGTGATACACTTCAAAACAACAATCGGTTTTCAATTGGTGCAAGCAAAGTAGTGAACGACAAGCGAGTAATACTATATATTGAGTAGGCATTGGCGCAGTTTCATAAGATTTGTATCTTGCAGACTGTACCATAAAACAAGCAGCTCGAACAGTGACATCAGTTGGAACAGTGGGTGCATTTATGAGATGATTTGCTTTGTCCTTGATCTTTAAGCTCAGCTCAAAATGGCCATCACCGATAGCAATCAGTCTACCAGGGGCACCAATGGCGGCACTCAATTCATTCTCTGCAGCCACACACTTGATACGAGTGTTGAAGACAGTGTGAGCAAGTTAAGTAGCAACGCAATCAGTCAAATAACACGGTTTAGTTTAGTAGAGGCAGGAGGAACATACCTCAGTGGCTGCAGTACACAGCTCAGAAACAGAGGTGGCATTTTGGAGGAAATACTGCCTAAGGTAACGAAAATAGTCTTCAAAGAGAACATAACCATTCATCCACGGCAACAGCCTGTCCCAGCCCCATGCGGTTTCCACAAGATCTTTATGGTGAAGGAAGAGTAGTCAGAAAACTTCAGAAGTAACATAAGGATAGAGCAGATAATAACAATATCACATGGATTTCATGGATCAGGTACAAAACTAGTACTAAAATAGATCACAAGCCTCAATCTAAAACCAAAGAAGCATAACTTCCTCGTACCGTTGTAGAGAACAACACACAATGGAGGCACTCTTTTAATATCTTCGGATTCCTCGGGCATAACAAACCTTGCCATGGATTCATGGCTTTCAGACGGGAACACTAACCGGCAGCAGACGTCTTGAAATAATGCAAAATCCATCGTCTTCTTCAGATCTAGGCCACAATCCTCCATCATCTTCCGATCTATGCCACAGTCCATCATCTGCGCAAAATCCATCGTCTTCTCGGAATCTAGTGGCTCCATAGATTGAACGGGACGGGGCGCCGACGAGGCGACGAGGAAGATGGAATGAGATCAGGTGAGACAACGTGCCTCGACCCCCCACATCCACCGTCCAAATAAATCGAACGGACAGCAGAAGTTCACAGCCATCCAACGTCACGCACGGGGTCAGAATTCAGAAACGAGCGCGGGCAAAGACACCACGGTCACGGAAAATGTTTTCGTCTGCAGCTTGGCCGCTCCCGCCGACGCCGCCGTGGAGGAAGGAGAGTCTGCCGCCGCGGACAGGAGGAAGTGGACCTGCACGGGGGAGAGGGAGGCGGGCTGCGCCGGACGTCAGGGCGGAGAACCGCCGGCGCCGGAAGGGACGACGACCGCGCCGCTGGGAGGATGCCCAGCGCCAGGGGCAGTGGAAGAGAGGAAGAGAGTGAAAATCTGTAGATATTTCAAATCTGTACTGTTAAGTGAAAGTAAGTTCAACTGTGTTCGATTTTTCGCGACAAACAAATTTTTATGCTACTGAAACTTTGTACCGTTAACTGAATGTCCATGTTCAATTTTCAGCAACTCGAAAGTTTGTACTGTTAACTGAATGTATATATACTCCAGTACTTTGTGTATAATACCAAGTGCCGAAGTGTGAGATCAACTTTAGTATCCTCCATTCCTCCTCCAGTGGTCTGAGTCCATACCTTCCCTTTTCTAGCATGACTCCAGTCTGTTAACAGACCAGCATACGTGATCTGTTCAGGCTGAACATAACACTGAGGTTTGAGAAGTAGAGTGAATTGGCACCGTGTTTCATCTCATAGTGTGGTACAATATTTATAGGGTACATCAATGAGTTTGTATGTACTATATGCACTCTATTTAGCAATTATACAATGAATACACACTGGGATACACCACAGAAGTACTGCAATCCAGGCTTGCTATTTCACCTGCCATCTGGATGCATGAGTTGTGAGAAAATGGTGCTTGGCGTCAGCCCATCCGACCCCACACTCGCGATGCTCCGTCCTGTGATGCTCATCGTCGACGTTGTGGTAGTACTTGTGCCCGTCGACGGTTCGTCTGACTGCAGTCTGGTCATGACAAGAGGTGATGCACCCGATGATGATGATGTCCCATCTGTGAGGCTGCTAATGTCCCCATCACTCTCCTGCAACTGGAGTGCAAACTCAAGGTTCCAGAGGACGTCGCCCATGGACGGCCTGTCAATGCTGCGATCAGCCACACATTTCTCGGCAGTTTCTGCGAATTTTATGAGGCATTGGGGAGCAATTTTCCCTTGGAGGCATGGGTCTATGATCTGACCGAGTGTGCCTTTCTTCTGGCAGCGCGATGCCCAATCCGCAAGGCTCACTTGCTCTTTTGGAAGTGAGGGGCTCAAGGCAGGGCGCGCGCAGAGGACCTCAAACAGCACAACTCCGAAGGAGTAGACATCAGATTTCTCAGACAGCTGTTGCCTACGGAAGTACTCAGGGTCAAGGTATCCGAAGCTGCCCTTCACAACCGTGCTCACATGGGTGTTGTCCACATTTGGACCTGTCTTGGACAGCCCAAAATCGGAAACCTTAGCAACCCACTTATTATCCAGTAAAATGTTGGTCGTCTTGACGTCGCGGTGGATGATGGTTTCCTTTACGCCCGTGTGCAGGTAGTTCAGCCCACGGGCAGCGCCAATGCAGATCTCAAGGCGCTGCTTCCATGAGAGTGGAGGGTTCTTGGAGTTGTACAGGTGCTCCCGCAGAGTTCCATGGGCCATATAGTCATACACCAGAATCATCTCACTCCTATCCTCACAGTAGCCAATCAGGGACACAAGGTGGCGGTGGCGGAGCTTGGACAGCATCTCAATCTCTGTCTGAAACTCATGAACACCCTGCTCGGACATTGGGTTGCAACGCTTGATCGCCACCTTGGTGCCACCATCTATCTCTCCCAGATACACATTCCCAAACCCACCTTTGCCAAGTAGGAAGGCTTGATCAAAGTTACTGGTGGCAGCCTGCACTTCATAAAATGAGAAGTGGCGACAAAGATTGGAAGGCAGTGTCGACGCGTGGCTCACGGTGGTTCCGGATGCGGTTGATCGTGATCTGCTGTAATCAGGGAGAGGAGTCCAGCGACCATCTTCAGATTTACCAGAATCCTTTGGTACCTTCTTCTTTCGTCTACAGATGATGCAAATGCCAAAACATGCGATCAGCAGCACTGCAATACCACCAACAACTCCACCTATGACAGCACCCTTTGATTTCCTTCCAACAGACACCCCGCTAGGATTGGCATTAGGGTTTTGTGGAAGTGGAGGATTGAGCCCAGCAAGATTGTTCAGTCCGTTACCCTGTGGGGCCTGTAGCTTGAAAACCTCAAGACCATTCAGTATTGCATCAAAGTACTCTGGTTTAGTTGAAAGATCAGGGTGAAGCGCAACCCATATGTCCACCTGACCGGAACCAGTAGTGAGGATAACATAGTCTGTGTATGCTGTTTTCCCGATTCCTCCGCTCCAGATGATGACATCCATTTGCTGCTGCGCTGTCTGGTTGTTGATGTAAATGAAGAATTGCCTCTGATTCACCTTGGTAATAGGATACTGGATTTCACAGAAATGGAACCTGAGGAGGTAAGAGAACCCTGCATCAACTGGTAAAATCCATGTAAGGTTGTAGTTCAGGTTGATCTGTGCATTTGGTCCCATCGACCGAGCTGTACCATAGACACCAACTGGCGCAGTGTAATTTGGATCTTTGGATGTATACTCGATAGTCACATTATTATCTTTGGAGAAGGTCACCCCAGAGCCACCAAATATGTATGGGGAATCATTGTCCCATGAGCGGTAGAAACCGGAATCATCTTTCCGGGAAATGGCTTGGCCCCCAACATTGAGCCTGTACATAGTCTGGAAGCCTGTGTCAGAGCTCAATGGGAAAGGAGTTGGGGTATCGCCATTGACAAATGTTGTGTCAGCTTCTGTGAAGATGTCAGGCGTGTGCACAATCTCGATGCCATTCACAAATGCATAAGAACCATTATGATGTGCTGATGGAGCAAAGGTGAGGTCTAGGCTGCCTGTAGAAACATTCACCGAGAATTCACGGACAAGGTAGGCAGAATTGATGGCCTGAGCTGTTTGCGAAGCATTGAACTCATTTAAGAGGGTAAGATTTCTTGTTGTGACACTGAAGTAGGCATCGGAGGCAGCATAGTTTCCATAAGCAATAGGATAGAAGTAGAGGCGTAAGAACATGCGGCCTGAGCTGACAGGGAAAGAATATGTGTAGTTTGAAGTGAAGATGCGAGCAGTCATCCAAGGGAACCTGGAGGGGAGTGAAGGGTCTTGGTATGAAGCAGTGGCTGTGACTCCTTTCACTGATGGCGCAAACTTGGAGTCGGTGTCCCCGTCCCAAGTTCGCCCGCTATCATCATTGTTCTGGTTGATGCTCCGCAATCTAGGAGGATCGGTGCAGAGGTAGTGGAGTTGTTACCAGCCGCCACGGCGAGTGACACAAGAGCCAACAATGTGAGGGTAACTAGTTGAATCGAGAATGCCATGGCAGTGGTTGGTGTACCAAGAGTCCAAGATCAACAATCTGAGGACTCTATTACATCTATATGCTGCAGGATAGCTTTATGAACATTTGCATCATGCCAGGACATTGGAGATTTCTCTGAGGGATGGTCTTGAGAGTCAGGATAGTACTATTGTTTAGGCACACCCATAGAGCTACAGAACCTGCAATTGCAGCATCAGAAGCAGAAAATTCAGTAAACTGAATCATGGCAAGATGAAGTATAGTTAATCGATGCAAGGCAAAACATCCACGGTCTGAGTACTAATCATTGCAAGAATTTTTAAAAATGAAGTTTATGCGACTAATTATTGCAAGAACTTGTGAAATTTCTGGTACCACCAAAACATGGAAACTGTACCAAAAGAGTAGTACTAGGTAAATACTGCTCATCAGTGGAGACTGGAGAGCCATCCTTTATTCTTAGTTTCTTTAAAAAAAATCGTGATGACATCAAGAAGATGGAAAAGGAAAATATGGACCAACAGTCCTGAGTAACGATTGTAAATCTCTAAAAAAAATTGGTGACTTTCTATTTTTGCCGTGTCCCCTAAAAAAAGACTGTCTATTCTTCCTGACGAAATCAAATCATCTAGTAAACAGGAATACCCCCAATAACTGCCACTCCAAATCACACGGCGGATCTTTGAGGAACGAAGTAAAACTTTAGGAGGCTAAATTTGGCGCGAAAACTATAACTACGGAGCCCTTCAAGCCCAATAATGGAGGCACAGAGCACATCCAACCGAATCGGGTAGGATAAAAAGGAGCTCGAAAAGAAGGAGGAGGATGAGGCATGGTTACCTGAGCAGGAAGGCCGAGCTCGTCTGAGAAGGAAGAGAGATCAAAGCCGCGGGGAGGTGAAGGCCCCAGCGGCGGCGGTTACGGCGCGTTTGGTGGGCAAAAGTAACTAGAAATCGAGCTGTGCGCTCGCTGAGTGATTCAGAGTAGAGGAAGAGATATCCAGGTACGATGGCACTAGTAGTATATGGTAGTGGGGTTTTACGCAAAAGTACCTCCACTCTTTCAAATTCCATCTGGTAAGTTCGTACTCGATTACTTGGAGACGCTACTTCTTGTTCGTTCCTTGCTCGATGATGGTGAGTCGCCTACTCCCACTTCGCGACCAGCCCTACTTTTCAAACTTCCATACAAAAATCTGTGGGTTTTTGTGGAATTATGCCGAGTGCGGCCAATTTAGGTGGAATAATTTGTGGCCAGTCAGCGGTCAAGAGAAAACGACGGGATTAAGCACACGCCGTCTTCGACGACCAGCATGATTTTAATTCCAGGTTCAGAATTTCCACACAGGAGTATCTAAGGATGTCTGGCTGAATTGCATATCGCTGTCGAATTCCCCTGCGGCGATGCATCCTACGGGCAACCGGGAGACTTGGGCCGTCGTGACCGGGTCTGCCCGTCGTGTCATGGCGAGAGGTCGATGCACGGCATGCCATCATGCCGACCCGGTCAGACAAGTACTGTGCCTCTATGCAAAACGTAATCTCTAAAACAAAAATGAGGCAGAACGAAGATGCAAGTGACGCCCGGCAAGGTCGAGACAGCAGCAGGTGCACGAAAAAAAAGGTGGACGATGGGCGGCATAGAGAGTGGGAGCCCAAGGCGCCATGGACGGCGTCCTTGGAAGCTCGCCGTGGAAGCCGTCCATGGCGTGTCGTGGTCGAGCGGCGCCCCTAGATGGTCTCCTCTCGTGGCCTCATGTTGGGGGATTGAAGGAACGTGTGGAAAACGAAAATGGGGAGTGGCGGCAGTGTCCATCGTCTTCTCGTGGCTAACAAAGATGGATCAAAATATCGGATTTGCTAATTCTCAACTAGGCAACCCCCAAATGCGGTGTGCGGTGTACGTGCGCCGGGGTTTTTTTTTTCGAGCAAACGATGGCCTGCACGGGCTGAAATGGACTTCATCTACTTGTGGTTCCCCTAAGTAGTTTATCAATAGAGAAATAGATTAAAAAATAATGTATTGTCTCTAAATTGCTCTCAAATCATATTCGTTGTTTCTACTACCATCGGTGATATTATCACATTGTCAAAATTACTCCAACAGCCTCCGTTCTTAAATGCAAACATGTCCGCGACATGTCCGCTCCTGCGACCGTGAGCGCGCCCCTGCCGCCGCCGCCACCTCCCCCACCTCGCACCCTCCCTCCCCCTCCTTTCAAGCCGACGGTCCTAGCCCCTGGAGCTCCATGGCCCTTCTCGCGCCAGCAAGCAACGGCGCCTCCCGCCGCCGGCCCAGTTTCCGCTCCCCGGGATCCCGATCTGGATTCGCCGGTCGACTCCAGCTCCTCGGCCATGGGCTCCTCTCCGTCGTCGTCCGTGCCGGCTCCTACTCCGCCCGTTGGAGCTCCGGCGGGTCGGCATCCTTCCGTTGCGCCTCGGCTGAGGTCGCTGGTGGTTGGAGCTGATGCATCCCTACCTCTGCAGCTCGAGGGTAGGGGCATGGAGGAAGACGGAGGTTGGGAGATGGTTGGTCCGAGGCGCCGTCCGCGGCAGGCCCCTTCGCCGCAGTCTTCCCGTCGCCGGGCCAGCCTGGCACCCACCGCCCGCGAGCTCGCCTTCAGGAGGGAGCTCCGCGGACTCTGTTTCCGCTGCTTCTCCCCGCAGCACTTCGCCAAGGGCTGCTACGAGCCGGTGCGCTGCCTCACCTGCCGCCGTTCGGGACACCGCGCTCGCGATTGCGAGGACCGGCTCGCCTTCTCCATCGGCCGTGATGCCGCTCCCCCCCCCCCCCCGCGCGTCCCCTCTTGCTCGCCGCCCGGACGGCTCCACTTCATGGGTGGATATTGTTGCACCCCCGGCCGCCGCACCTCAGGTTCCACGTGTGCCTCAGGATTTGACGACAAGCTGTTTGGCTGCTTGTCCGACGGCTCCACAGGCCGGGATGCAGAGGTCCTTCTTCGAGGAGCAGGCGACGGTGTTGCGGGCGGAGCTGCGAGGTTTGGTCATGTCTCAGCTCGAGGAGCTGGCCGCTTCTGAGCTCAAGAGGACGGAGTACGTGCAGGGCTTGTTGTAGCGATTTGGGATCTTGTTGGAGCGGGCCGTGGTTGTTCTGGAAAGTCTCCCCATGGCTCCGGCTGTGGTGCAGATGACCTCCAAACTGCCTCCGCTTGATGGGATCGATGTTGGCTGTGCGGACAGTGGTATCGAGCTCTTTGGTTGCCACTCCCCTAGGATTGGGACCAATCCGGTGGGGGAGCTCTTCCATGACCTTGCTGCCATGATGTCGGGCTCACCCAACAAGATGCAGGTTGGGGAGGATTCTCCCTCTTTGGTCGAGCGACGCAGCGTGGAGGAGGAGGCTGAGAGGGTTGATGGGGAGATGCAGGAGATGATGCCAACCCTGACCAATCTGGGTGAGCAGGCGGTGGTGCAGGATGAGCAGGCGGTGGTGCTGGACGAGCAGGAGGAGGCAGTGAGAGATGAGCAGGCGGAGGCAGTGCTGACCTGGCGAGCGGAATGTAGGCGGGCGGAGCTTCATGAAGGGGTGCAGGAGTTGGTTTCCTCGGCCCAACCTTCATTGAATCCATTACCGCTCGCATCACCGCTCCTCTGTTGTCTGTGGCTCCACCAACGCCGGCCACTCCGATCAGGCGCCGCCCCAGAAATCCTGCCCCGATGCCCACTCGCCAGGTCAGCGTTCGGCGGGCTGTCACATCCATGGCGGGGTTGAGCACGGTTGAGAGGGGGCGTCGTGTCCTACGCAAGAAATGGGGGCTGCCGGCGGAAGACGAAGCGAAAGAGGATGCCACAGAGGAGGTGCGGCAGCAGCGTTTCATGGACCTCTTCAAGGATCCGAAGACGGCGCTGGAGACGGAGGCGGTGAGGGCTCTGTTCGGCAGAGTGGGGTCTTCAAGATCCGTGATTTCCAAGAAGGCCGGGAGACGGGCTACCCCAACGACTGCGGCTCGGGCTGCCCGCGCAGCTGAAGATTTGGAGTTGGAGCCGCCTGTAGACGCGCATTCTCGCGAGTAGTTGTCCCCAGAGATAGGCAGCCTTCGCTGTCACTTGTTGTTGTTTTCTATATGTGTTTTGCTAGATCCTTTCTAGCGTGTAACTGAACTACTTTCTATCTTCTCAATTGATTTGGCAGAACACCTGCCGTTATTTCTTCAAAAAAAAATGCAAACATTTTTAGCATTTTCTGACCCACATGCTACTTTTTTTACGGACGGAGCTGCTTTTTCATTCATCAAAAGGGGTTGTACAAGGTACAAAGGTATGAAAGAAAAGAAAACACAACTGGCTAACTATAACAAAAACAACAAGAAACAACATCTAGAAAAATTAGTCAGGTTCCCTTGGTCTTTGGAGCAACTGACGAGCATGCCCACGTCCAGCAGAATGCCAGGTGCAAGTTTCATCAAGGATGGAGTTCTTCAGATCTTGTAGTTGGGCGGCACGTCCATTGAAAATACGAGCATTACGCTCTTTCCAAATGGACCACCAGGTAAGGTGTACAAGTGCCGCCTAGCCCTTCATGTGTGGTTTTAGCGTCATAAGGCTAGTCGAGGTCAGCCATTCATTAAGATTAGTTGGTGAAGTCGGCAGGTAGCAGGGCGGCAGGCTAGCTAGGGGCAGGATTTCACACCAGAGCTAGTACGAGAAAGGGCAATCAGCCAGCAGGTGAGGTGCTGTTTCAGGAGCAGAGAGGCATAGAGCACAGTGCTCATTATGCGGCCATCGTCTTCGTGCTAAAGCATCAGCAGTGAGGCACTTCTCCAGGATTGCTACTAGACATGTTTTAGTAAAAGATTCACGTGGGCCAGAAAATGCTAAAAAGGCTAACATTTAGGAATGGAGGGAGTAATAAACTGAAAGCATACCCAAACTCAGGTAGATGACAATTGCAACGAGCTGCTTTCTTGCACCAATTTAAGTAGCAAGCAGCACTGTAAAAAATCAAGAACCGGACCTTGGATCTGAGAGGATAGTCCACATGCAACGCCCAGGATCTAGACGTATCCAGTAGCTAACACTTGCAGGAGCACGTCGAGCAGCAAGACGGGCGATGTATTCGTGCGTTGAAAAGGGGGAAAACACAAATGAGATGACAGACCCCGCCTATCTGCGGCGGGAGCCCCCTATCTGTCGCTCTCTCCGTGAGCATCCATGGGGGACACAGTCACATAGTTTTTTTTTTTGCGGGATACAACTGACATTACAGCAAGTTTACAGAAAGGACCTTCACGAAGATCAAAATAACACACAAGTCCTCCTGCATAGACGAAATCACCGACGACGAACAGCACGTTCCGGCGGCGCGCCTCCGCCGCATCCTCCATAGAACCTTGGATCGGAGGATGACCCCAGGCGAAAGGGAAGTCACCGGTCCTCGAACTCCGGAGAGCCTCCATCCTGCTCCTCCGGCCACCTCGTCGACTTGCTTGACATCAGCTGGATCTAGATCTTGAGCTTTGACTGGAGACGCCGCACCGAGCTCCAGAACGGGGTCCGCACACGGCGGCCACTGGGGACCGCGAGCGCGAAGATGGCGGTGCTCTGCCATGAAGCTGCACCGAGCTCCACCGCCGGAGAGGTCGAACACCACCTGCAAAACCAAACACCGGCACGCCACCACCTCCAGGACGCCGCCGGCAAGGCACCTACCAGAGCCTACACTATAAACACACAGGGAAACGGGGTTCCCCCACCCTCCCGCCGCCGGAGCGGCCGGCGGAGGGAAGGGGAACCGGCGGTTCACCGGCGGCGAGGTGGATCTGCTAGGAATCGCCCAAAAATCGCCCTCTACTGTAGCGGTCGAGGAAGACGAGTCCAAGGTCGCGTCTGTTTGGCTGACACAGTCACATAGTTGGCCTCTCTGCCATGCACCACTCTCGGCGTGATATGACGACCAGAAAACCTGACCAATGACGAATTAGAAAATCAGCTAGCTTAAATTTAGGAAAAGTGTAAAATAACATGTCATTAACTAGACCAAACATTTGTAAAAATTCATAGAAATAACATGTCTCGGCGAGCAGCAGAGGAATAGTAGGCAGGCTAGGTGTGCAACACGGCAGGGGAGTGGCGTCGATCATGGCGAACAGAGGCCATGCAGGGTCAATGGGTTGACTCACATCATTCGGAGCAGTGCAGAGAAGGGGCATCGGGTAACCAAGTATGCAATCCTATAAGTGCATCCCAACAACACCAATAAAACTTAAAATACAAATCAGAGTTATGGCATTCAATCACATATTGCAAAAAATCCATACATTTCTGGGAGCACTAGCGTGTGGGGCGGGGTGACAACGCAGAGGATGACATGGAGTGGTTGAGTTTTTTTTTTTTGACAGCTCAAAACATCTTTATCTATTACCAACAATTGTTAAATGTGAGATCAAAAGAGGTATAAGAGATGAGGAGGGTCATCTAGCCAAACTGATTGGCTTGAGCCTTTAGTCAAGCGAGCTCATGAGCTACTGTATTTGCTTCCCTTTATTCATGGATAAATTGGACCTTCAAGAAATGTGTTGCTAGAGCCTAGATGGTAGAAATCATACGTGACTACAAGGGGTCGAGGTCGATTAGAAAGGGATCGCTTCGTTGTTCCTCTCTCTGTCTCAATTTTGTTTTTGTTTATAGTGGAGCTTCGTTGCTCCTCTCGTTCATGCTCTTCTCCTGCGTGTCTATGGGCTTCAATGGCGATGGAAACGACTGAATCGTTATGGGCTTCTATTGGGCTCGACACTACGTCATTTTTACAACACACATAGTTTGGAGTAGTGTTCTAAAAAAAACATAGTTTGGAGTAGTCGACTAGTCGCTCAAAATCAAACTGGAGTAAGAAAAAGCATCTCGGCCATGGCCTTGGTTGCCGGGCTCAGCTCGTTCCCGACTCACAATTCACAAAGTACGAATATACAAGTGTGTTGCCATCTTAGGGCACCCACAATGTGCAGTAAAAAATTGTCCATAACTCGTTCGATCGACCTTATACATTGTACGGAAAAGGTGGTTTTAAGCACAAGGTTAGCCTTAAACTTGTGTGCTACCCCTAATAAAAATTTCTACTCCCTCCCTCACTCCCTCTATATGAGCAAGTTATGTGAGTCCTAACTTCCATTCAAAAATAAGAAGTGAGTCCTAACTCGTGTGCCGTGGATATTTTCACAAGCTATGCGAGTCCTAGCTAGCAAAAGGTGACCCAGACGCTAAGAATGTCCTTTTCTCAACAAAATGTGTAGACGGCACATGTGTTTATTTCTGTATGACTACATCATTGGAGTTTGTCCCTTGTTCTTGGAAGACTACGTGCACGTGTTCGTATATTTCCACCGTAGAAACTGATGTCTTAAAACATTTTATAATTACATCGTTCGGATTTTAAACTTCGGTGGACCTATCATGGAAATGATAGGGAATCAATGATATGAAATTGTATTAAGAAAATATACTTACAAAAGCCGGTACGGTTATACTGAAACACAGTGTATATTAACAGGTTTGAATTATAGTATAAAGTGAAATGTCAGGTTGTTCATAAGATTGACTCTATAGATTGTTAAAACATGCGAGTTTAATTTTGAAATCAAATTCGGCGCACGACTCGCACGTGCGTGTTGGGACCTAATTGATTAACGGTATTAACCTTGATAACTGACTGTTAATTATTGTAGTTGGTTTGACAAGTAAAGAGGGATTGAAATATAATTTGAGTTTATATAAAGATCCAACCATCTAGTCTCTTTTTTAGATGGAAACAATATTCCATTAGGAAACAGGCTCGACGATATAACACTTGCGCAAACACTGGAGCATGATCCGGCCATACTGTTAATATGCATGCTGAGCGGCACCACCAATAAGACAGGAAAATAGAGGTTAAACCGATTAACTCCAAACCCTAATTGTTTGTTGCATCCACGAACGAAGACATTAGGCGGAGAAGAAAAGGAGGAACAAAAAGATCCACAACGAAAAGAAAAAAGATCTTCGTGCGGAGTTCGGCCAAGTCGCACTACTGGGAAATACCTTATCAGTGGCGCACCAAATTATGATTCTGTGGCGCACCCCCAGAATTGCTAGGTGCGCCACAGAATCGTCGCCACAAAAATATATATTCTGTGGCGCACCAGGAAGATGCGCCACAGAAACATGAAGATTCTGTGGCGCACCCCCACTGCATGCGCCACAAAAGTTGTTTTTAGGTTTAAAAAAAAATTAAACTACGACGTCGTATACGTCGTACGCCGCCACCGCAGCCGGGATGCGTCGCTGCCGTGCCGTCGCGGTCATCGAGAGGAGGTCGTGCTCGCGGAGAAGAGCGAGTAGCAGGACGAGAGGACCGCTCCTTCTTCGCGGCGGGAGCATCCCGTGCAAGATCCGCGGCGGCCCGGCCCGCTTCATCAAGCTCCTCTGGTCCGTCGGTGGGGAGAGAGAGCGGAGAGCAGCGGCACAAGACGGCAAGGGGCAGAGACAGAGAAGAGAGTCTGGTGGCCTTCGGCCGGCCGGCTTGCCGGCAACGAACATGGGCGTGGATGTGATGCGACATTGACACAGTAGTGGCAGCTCATCCTCTGCTCCTCCATCACCCCGATCCAATTGACCTGTAATCAATCTAATCAATCAAAGAGAGGACAGTCAAAGATCAATCACTAGAAAACTGCAGCGAAGATTGAAAGATCGATCAAGCACTCACACGTACTGTGGCCGTCGGCCGGCCGGCCGGCAACACGCATGGGCGTGGATGTGATGCTGCATTGATGCAGTAGCGGCAGCTCCTCCTCTCTTTCTCCATCACCCCGATCCCATCCACCTCTAATCAATCTAATCAATCAAGGAGAGACCAGCCAAAGATCAGGGAACATGGGCAGGGGCGCCCACGGCGCGGAGGGAGACGTCCGACGACGCGCCAGCAGAGGAGGCCGACGGGCGGCGCTGGGGGCGTGGGCTAGAGCAGGGCCGGGGCGCGACGACCTTGGGCCAGGCGCGCTCAGGGCGGCGCCGGTCGAGGAAGGGGGCGGCCGGGTGCGGGCCAGCGCGAGGGAGGAGAGGAGCACGGGGCGCGGCGGCTCGCCGGCCGGAGGCAGGGAGGAAGAGGCACAGGGCGCTGCTCTCTGGGTGGAGGAAGGAGGCGTGGGGAAGAAGAGCACGGGCTGGAGCAGTTGCTCTCCCGTGCAGGAGGAGAGGATAAGAAGAGGAGGAAGGAAAGAAGAAGAGAAAAAGAAAAGAATCCAAGGAACGAGAAGAGGATAAGGCAGCGGTGGGTGCGCGCTCGTGTCGGTCGAAAGAGAGGATTTTGTGGCGCACGGGGCAGTGTGCGCCACAGAAATTTGCAATTCTGTGGCGCACCAAAACAGCGTGCGTCACAGAAATAATTCTGTGGCGCACTAATTAAGGGTGCGCCACAGAATTGCAACCTACCTGTAACCCTTTTCCTAGTAGTGTCGGCCGGCCCGGCACTCCACGATAGTAACGGCCGAAATCCAGGTCGCGGGCCCCACACGGATAGTCCATTTCTTCCGTGCATCTCAGAATTCAAGACCGATCCGATCGCAGCAGCAGCCAGCAAATATACCTCCTCGAGACGCTGCTCTGCTCGTCCTCGGTTCCCCATCTTCTCTGCTCCGATCAACCCAAGAAGGCTTCCTCCTCGCCACCAGCGTCCCTGTAAGTGATCTCCTCCCCTTCTTCTCAGAGTCAGAGCGACCTGCTTGCTTAGCTCGCTTGCCGTCGGGATTGGGTTGTTGGTTGGCTCCGGAGTCGGTAGATCCCGGCGTCGCTAGATCCGACTCGTTCTTGGCGTTGCCTCATCCGAATTCGGGAAGAGTTCTCGGAGTATTTTGACTAGGCGAAGTTTGTCGAATTTTGCTGACTTGTTTTTGGATCCGGGATGAGCGGGAGAAAATTAGGAAGAGAATTTCCCTGCCGGTTGACGTAGGTACCGACGGTTCAAACGAAATTAGAGATCGGCAGATGCTTAATGTCCAGAATTTTGCACAATTACATAGAGCAGGTAGTAGTAGTACCTCTGCTTCTTTTACTATGTGTGTTTAAGGGTGGAAAATTCAAGAACTAGCTGTGTTGTCAGCAGAGCAAACAAGTGGGTGAAGTCGCATGGACCATGGCATGGGTCGAGGAACGCGAACAGAATCATGCAAGAGTCTGTCGGATTTTCCTTTGCCGAGGACTGTGTAGTTTATGGGAGCAGTTTAGGTTGTCATATAGTCAAACAGATTGCAGGCATGTCTGCTGGGAGTGCATCTAATGGGATGGCATCCATGTACAAACTAGTATTCAGATTTGTATAAAAGCAACTACAGAAGTTAGTAGTCAGAATTCCTGATTTCGCCTTGTTATACTTGAGATCTGGTTGACGATGTGTAGGTAGAGCTGTATCGTCATTCGTCAAACACTATAAATGCCGAGGTTATCAAGCTACTGCTCAATTGCTGGGTACCAGATCGGATTGCGGTAGGAGGTATTAGCATTTGGAAGGGCCGTTGAAGCGTTAGCTTATCTTTTGCCCAACTGCAGTAAAGAGACGATTGAGTCTAATGGTTTAGAAAAGAAACGAGCTGTGTGGAGCCTCTTTGAAGTTATAGATACTCCCTCCATCTCTATTTAGGTGGCGCACGCGCTTTTCAAGATCAAAGTTTGATAATTAATTGGACGAAATATTGATTATATGCCACAAAAATTATGCCATTGCATTTGTATTCGAATATAGTTTTCAATTTTAATTTTTTATAACTTGTAACACATTTATTATTGGTCAAATTAGTGGTCAAAGTTAATCATGTAAAACGAGGGCGCCACATGCATTGGGACTGAGGGAGTAAAACATATATATACTCAAGGTCTCTCAGTGTCATGGAAAGCTCACATTGAGTATACATGTACTTGATTTCCTGTTGGTCAAATGGCCTGTGGAATGAGTCGATGCACTGACTAACGGGTTGCATTTGACCTTTTTATCGAGATTCCGAGCATATATGAAAAATGAATAAATGATAATGAATATATTATTGTTTTGATCCGTTTAAGTTCCGAATAGCCCGTTCCGTGTTGTTGTTCAATGGACAAAGGGGTGAACAGATATTTCCTTCTTATGGGCATTCTCATTTATTATCTTTTGATGGCTATTTGTTCTCAGAATATTAATTTTAGCATATCTGACCGCACAGATAGAAATGTAGTAATGCAACTAGCAAGAGAGTCACAAGCTGATTTCAGTAACTGAAGCACGTTCTTTGAGTTAAACTGAATTGTTCAGATTCGCCAACATCAATTGCTCATTATAGAGGGTAGTTATGATGACTACCCAAGAATAGTATAATCATTAGTAATACTTAGCTACAATTAGCGCATCAAGTGCAATGTTAAAGGCCAAACTAACCCGGAAACTATTAGCAGTTATAAAACTAGCAAAGGCTCCTTGATTATGTTTGAAGCCAAAATAATAGTATTACCCATTCAAAGTACAGCAGCTATTTAAAATAATGCTATTTTTTCCTAAGAGTCAAACTGCAAAAGAGTCAAAGAGGTTGGACAATACTTGCTTCTGATTTTGGTTTTATCTCAAATTCTGTTGCTAAAACATTTAATGCCTTCAATATGTTAATTTAATGTTTTATAATGTGAACACTAACAGCAGTACATTTTGTTTTAGCACCATGTCGGAGATGAAGGACACCAATGCTGTTGGAAATTCTGAACCTATGGACCAAAGTGGAGATAATGCCATGCCCTCGGCTCAGCAACAGGTTATTTTCTGGACTAATTCTGAGATGTGGTCAATTGAAAGACAATCTTGTAATCTGTTTAATGGAGCAACAAGGAAGGTTATTCACTATAACTGGCATGATCAGTTAGTTGTGAGCATTAAACACATTCTCTTGTGCTCAGGAACAAGTAATCAAGAAGAAGTTTGGAGGACTAATTCCGAAAAAGCCACCGCTCATCTCAAAGGTGCTTGATTTGAATAGCTCATCCCAAAGTGAAATGGTCATATAAAACATCTGCATAAACAACACTAGTTCTCAGCAATTAAATTGGTCTTCCTATTGTAGGATCATGAGCGGGCCTATTTTGATTCTGCTGATTGGGCTCTAGGAAAGGTATTATCATTCTGGCTTCAGTCTGTTTTTGTGTATTCAAGAAGTACTCGAGTTCCAAATTCCAACGCACTATTTTCCGGATATTTTGCTCTGCAGTCTGGACAGCAAGGTGTTTCCAAACCCAAAGGACCGCTTGAGGCACTTAGGCCAAAGTTGCAGGTACTACTTTTGATATACAGGGTCATGTTTAGCACCGGAAGAGAGCATGTGTCCAGCAAACCTGGGTGTTTACTTCTGTAAAGTTCAGCTTTTCTTTGCCTAAAAAAGTTCAGTTCTTCTGAGTTCTGGACGCGTGCGAAATATACACCATAAACTCATTCATGTGCATTGCTCTTATTTCAGCCCACACGACAACATCAACAACGATCAAGGAGCTCTATTTACACTGCATCAGAAAACGAGGGTAGGTTATCGACGGTGCTACTACATGATTGCTTTTCGCCTAACGGCCTACCGATGTGTACGCTAAGAATGACCTCGCTAAACGGTTAAAATGCAGATGGAGATGGCGCTGGCTCAGAGGACATGAACACCAACTGATGAACGGCGTAGAACCTGCTCTTGTTGTGGGTTCCTGAACTTGTGAAGCAGCTTGCTTTTGTTATCTGTGGACCAAAGGGAAGGGGTATTATGGTCGTGCTTGTTACTTCCATAGATAAGAAAACTGATGTCGTGATTCCAAGACTACTGGTGTTGTACGTGATTCATCGGACAGCTCCGTAGATATTTGCCTAAAGATATTATATGCTGAAGCATTGTTTGCATGTGGCGTCGCACTTGAGCTGCGCCACGTCCTATTTGTCAACGGATATCTCTATCTTTGAGCACCCAGTGATCAGCGAACTCTAACGATTTCGTTGCGATGATGATATTGACTCAAGCTCAACAACAGGTGCCATGTTCATGTCCAGTTAGGCACGGCATCTGAAGTCTGAAGATGCTAGTTATCAACCACCCAAAAAAAAAGGCTGGGATGCTTTTCTTGTTTGAACGGCAGGGCTTGAATATGCAGCAGAAGTTGCAGAACGCGGCTGCAACAGTTGACTCGTCGGGTCGTCCTGTACTTCTCGGTCTTGGTTAGCCACACTGAGCTCGTGCAGGTTGGATAGGGCAGTGCGGCCTCCTGGTGAGTGGGACGTAGCCATCACACGGTATCACGGCGAAGCTCCGGCCCCGGTTAGGCGAGGTGGCGCCATCAACCGGTCGCCAAAGAGGCGACGGGCGACTAGTTGTGGAACATCCGAACATGGTTTGTTTTGTTTCTCGACGAACTTCCAGGAAGCTCGCGCTCGCCTTTTCTTCTTGCTTTGGCAGAAATATATTGTCAACCAAAACTGATGATTTTATCTCATGATGATTGATGAACATCGAGGACATGACTGGCAGGCATGGCAAAACCATTGTGATCCAAAGCTGCTTGCCTGCCTGCGTTTGGAAAGGCTGATCGGCCATGTTCTTGGTAAAAAAAGCTCACCCGGATCGCCGGCTTCCCTCCCCAGGCTGCGCGCCTGGTGTCAAATCAAATCCATATCAGGGCCAGCTTCAAGCACCTTTGTTGTCAAGTCATGTACGTGCAGGCGGCGAGATTCCCGGAGGAACGTGCACAGGAACATGCGGCTAGGAGGAGGAGGAGGAGGAGAGGCCATCGGAGGAGACGTCGTGATCCATCGGAGAGCAGAGCACAAGTGGTGGTGGTAGGGTCCTTCCGTCGCCGCACTAGCATAGCACCGATGCGACGGGCTGCCTGCTGCCTCGATCGACAGCTTTTCACATCTAAGCTACAGTGCCGCCATGGAACTGTACCCCGATGTGTGCAAGTGCAGGTTGCCCTGTTAATGTCTCGACTGATGAGGATGTTGTGTTCGTCGGCATCTTTTTCTTAACCGGTTATTTTGACAGTTCAGTTATCTTAAGCGAAGTGAGTTCCATGGAAGCTCATGGATACATCATACATACATTATGCTCCGAATATCTTGGAGCCTTGACGGGTTCCCAGCTCCGGCAGCCAGCAGATTTTGTTGGCCAGCCTCACGTTCTAATTTGGCTGCTCATCAGCAGATAACAAGGACGTCCCAGAACTAGGGCGATAAGTGCGACGGCTCAGGGCCCAACCCAATGTGAGGCCATGTATGTATGTACATCACATATAGCTTATGGTTTATATATGGAGTTATTAGCTGAAGCATTAAGTGTCATTTATTTTTGTTGCGTTTGGAGGCCGTCCTAACAATTTGTCCAACCGTTACTAATACCCCGACTTAGGGTCTGTTCGGTTCTGGAACCAGCTGGAATGGAACGGAACCGTTCCACACCTGGGGCTTATTCCAGTGTTCGGTTTTGGAGTGGAATGGAACGCATTCGTTCCTCGAAAGGGAATATTCGCACGAGATGCGGAATACACCCGTCCGGCCGATTCGGCCGGACAAGGTGGAACCGCTCGCTCTCAGCACTAATCCCTCTCTCTTCCCTCGCATAACCTCTCTCTCCTGTGGCTCCCTCACCACCCCCAATTCTGCTCTCCTCCAAGGTCAACGCCGGTGCCGTCCTCCTCCGTGCTCGCCGCCCTCCCACCCTCCTGTGAGGCGGCGCCGCCATCCTCCGTGCTCGCCGTCGTCCCTCTCCTGCAGAGGCGGGATCCAGGCGCGGCCAGGACGGCGCGGCCAGGCGGCCAGGACGGCGGGGGAGGCGGCGCCGCCCTCCTCCGTGCTCGCCGCCGTCCCTCTCCCGTAGAGGCGGGATCCAGGCGTGGCCAGGACGGCGCGGCGGCGGCGGCCTCGGCCATGCGCGGCGGCCTCGGCCAGCCTTCCTCCTCTCCCGTGATTTGGGGAATAATTAGATTAACTAAATGTTTAGATTAAATTAGGCTCTAATTAATCGAATGTTTAGATTAATTTGATTTCATTCCATTCCACCGTTTCCAAAATCAACCGAACACAGCAATAGGATGGTTCTATTCTGATGGAATGGAATCCATTCCACTCCATCCAAAAAACGAACACACCCTTAGGTTTTTTTAGCATATGCGCTAAACAAAGTTGTTAGGAGCAAATAAGCACAAACTTTTTTGTAATTTTATCTCCCCTCTGAGTTATTCGTATACTGTGCAGAAAAAATTTATCCAGGCAATCGCGTCACACTAATAGAGTGTGATTTGATCGTGACATCTTTAGTGCGTGTGATGCGCATGCTGTTCTTTGTAGGCGATTAACAAAGAACTACAGGGTTTGTATCATATACATTGCATGCATATAACAAATTAAACCAGCAAAGAACTTAATGGAAAAATTCTCTGCATGTGATTATTCTTATTACCAAGTATAAGACAATCCGTTTTATAAAATTATGGATCAAACACAAAGAAGAACTAAGCGAATTTTATGAGAATTGAGTTGAGTGCAAAGTAAGTATGCAAGGCCAACTAATTGTTTGACCCGAGAACGTGAAAGAACTTGGCCATGAGTGTACTAGTTAATGAGAAATTTAATAATTACAGAAAGAACACATCATAGATATATATTTTTATTCTAGGAGTTTCTATTTACACATTGATTGTTATATCTTCTTTTTTCTTACATCTACAATAGACAACCATTCATTCGAGAAACCTTTGCCAGACCAGGATCATGATATTAAATAAATCTAAAATACACATGGAGACTTACATATAGTTGTAGATCACCCAATTGGCATGGCTTGATTTGTGAAGACATGATTTTTTTTATCTTATATGCTTCAAGTTTAGTGCAACTGCAATATTAAATGTCGAAGTTAAAATTACGTAATAAAAAGAATAGTGTCGTATATATATAGTTGTACTATCACGTGTTAATTTGCTAATTATAAAAAAATGTAACGGTTAAAATCATATCTCGAGAGAATGCGTTGTAAGTAAAAGGTGAAAATGATCAGTATAAATGAATGATAATTATCTATTTAAGTCGCCTTAGCACCCATTAATTTAAAAGAGGCCCCTGACTAAATGCAGATCCTTCTTTGTGTATGTGCACTACTAATACTCACAAACTACAAAAATCGTCGAGATATAGCAATACATATGGATGTGTCTACTGCACCAGTTCTCTATATATGATTAGGCAATGATTTAGTCGACCCAACCCATCAGAGTTTGCACAACACAATTATCCCGACATCGGTACATGTGTTGATTTCGCCATAAGTGCATTTCTCGATCCCAACATGAAAAATAACGTGCCAATCTCCAGGTGATTCATTCATGACATCTGATCGAGCCCGACGATATCGATCTGGCTACTTGCGTGTTGTCAGTTTTACACATTTCTAGAAGATCACAGAGCCATGTTTATAGAAGATAACTAGTAATCAATAATCAATTGACTATGCCTCTTCATGATAGCACGTTCTTATTAAAAAAAACTGGCGACTGAACCCGTTGCATAGTTTACAGGTCAGATATCCCTGCTGTCAGGGCTCAAACGTCAATGCACATGACCCGACCTGACAGGTGATCTGATCGCATACCTTTGCTTAGATAAACCTCTTGTCGTCGCAATGCTAATCATATGCATATGCATGCCATTCCGGCTTCTCTTTTTCTGGGGCTGGTTAATTTCCTGCCAGGCCAGGGCCAGGGAACTGAATAATTATGTATATCCAGCCCAGACAAGAGAGGGGTGTCTGATCACAAGGCCTGTCGGACGTCGACGTGTCGACCGCAGAGGTTAAACCTAATTGGTTTTTCTTTCTTCTTGGCTGGCTTGTTTGATCTGTAACAGCAAAACCGGTGAGTGAGTGAGGAATGATTAGTCGGCCGGAGCTACTATAGCTAAGCACATGCATGATTGCCTCGACTTTGCTCGCTGGCCTTGTCGGGCGCTGGCCTAACTGTCTGTCGAGCGTCGTGATTCGTGCGAGCGTGCACATGGACGGAGTACGTCCACGGACCGTCTGTTTTTTTCCAGCGTGTCTTCTTTATTACGTAAGACAGAGAAGAAATCATTACAACATCGAGTCAAGCCGGGGACATAACAAGCGATTCCCCGACGTACGCAAAAAACGGACTGATTCCACTCCACAGAGTTTGGCTTTCCGCCATAGCTCCCACTCCTCACGAATCGATTAACACACCACCCACGGCATGAATGCTATCTTAATTATCAAACACCCTGCTGTTCCGCTCTAACCACTGTCATCTCGCCACTAAGATGATCAACGAGTTCAGGTCTTTTCTTTTCTCCTTTGACCACCACGCAGCAATTTCAGACTGGGCCGAAGGTGTGAACCGGTGCAGCCCTAACAGCGAGTTCAGGGACCGTCTGTTCGTAACACCGAATGATTTGCTGCAGATTTTTGGTCGATCAACATGGGAATCGATCTGTCAGGAGGGTGTTTTTTTCTTCTCTGGATTGTGTTTATGGTTTTTGATCCAGCACCGGATTGGTCTGTCCCGTTCCTAAGAACATGGGCGCGCTTAATTGTCGATCATTGGAGTTGAGGTCTTGTTGTTGCTAATCTTTTTTTTAATAAACCCTGAGTCTTGTACTAGTTGTTGATACCAAGCACGCATGTGCTTGTATTTATCTTCATTCGAGTTCTTTGGTTCGGCTAGTGGACCTAGGAGTTTTTTTTTTTTGAGCAACCGAATCTGGATTAAAATTCAACAAAGCCCGGATACATCCAGAGACAGTCCAGCTGTCCCTCTTTTATAGAAAACACCCCAAGGAAAAAAGAAATTACGCACGCCTCCCTGGGATCCTCTGCATCGCCATTTCCGCCGCCGACCTTGACCTCGCCGTCGCCGCATCTCTAGAAGACGAAAAGGAGCAAGGGAGCAGCTGTATCACTTGCACAAGCCTTTAGGGAACTGAATCTCGTTGGATTCGCCGCATCAGACGCTTGCCGAACAGCAAGCTTTCGGCAACGAGGATGGAGCATCGGCGGGGGGCTCGCCCCGACTTGCGCAAGAAGTCGAGCCAGCTTCACCATCACAGATGAAACACGCAGCTCGCAAGAACACCAAGAAAGAGGAACAGGAAAAAACCACTTCACCGATGCAGAGAAGAAGCAGCAGCTTCTCTTCCTCTCCTCACCACCATGGTCAGCCAGGGGAAGAATCCACCACCACCTCCCTCGATCCGCCAAGCAGGAGATACGGCCTGCGATTTTATTGAAACGGCTTCGTCCTTCTCCATCCCCGCAAGAAATCCACCGCGGATCCAACCTGCAGAAAGGAGAAGAACAAGCTCCCGCGTCGCTGCGGGTCACGGGAAGCCAGCCGAAGAGGAGAGAGACGCCATGCCGGCGAACACAAGCATAGAGCTTAAGCAACACCTAGATCTACTATTTACAACCCGCGCATCGCATCTTCTTCCACGCCGGCCGGCAGCACCGCCGGAGAGGAGAGGGAAACGAGCCGGGGAAGGAAACTGGGAGCGAGAGTCGACTCTCAAGAGAGAAAAGGGGAAAAGAAAAGGAGAAGGCCCCGTGGACCTAGGATTTTAATAAGAGCAAAGGCCTTCTTATGTTCTTCAACTTATCACGACTCTTTGAAAGTTTTTTTACTTGACTCTTTGAAAGTTAGTCCTAATCGTAGTTATATATATACTTGTTCCCATTCAAAATATAATACAGATTTCAAGATCGCATTTGGACCATCAATTTCCATGTAAACTTGCTCGCTCGCTTAAAAATAATTATTTATAAACTACACAATATAATATACAGTGTATCAGTTCGAGGTTTAACTAGCATGCTAATAATTCGTACCTTATAAATATCGTCAGAGTTAGACATGTTTGAATGTTAAAATTCTAACTAAAACTTGCATTTATTGCATAGTTACGGATCTACTCCCTCCGTACCAAAATATAAGACTTTCTAGCCATGCTGACTTTGTCATGATGTCTACGTATGTAGACATGTTTAGCGTGTTGATTCAGTCATTTAGGGACGAATCAGGACGAATTCAGAAAGACCAGAAAGTTTTATATTTTGATACGGAGGGAGTATTAGCTATTTTCACATGATTTAAATACTAATGATTGGTTCAACAATGCAACGGAAATTTTCGTCTTAGCTTTCTTTAGGGTGAAAATATTTGGCACGCGACATTATTATTCCATTACCGGCTTAAATGTCATCTTGTCTTATAATAATATAGAGTATGTCTAGTCTGTCAAAAATGGGCTTATACACATGCTAGAAATTAATTAGGGATATTTAAGTTATGAACCATAACTCTTTTACCAAGAGATTGAGTGGAGCTTCTACATATAATAATACAAATCCAGTTGTTCTGAACCCTCAGCTTTAAAAGCCAGTTACTCTAAAAAAAATTTAAACGAAGGCAAAAGCTTTGCCTTATTGATTAATTAAGAAGAAGGTGCCCGGTTTATTTGCGGAAGAAACCGGGCAAAAACCGTACAACGAACACCAACACCACGGGGCCGAGCCCACACAACCTCGAGAACACCAAGAGCCAAGCTCAAACCACCACTCCGCAAAGATCCGGCCAGCCTTCCACCCTCGCCAGAGAGAATAAACCGTAACTGCTATGGGAGGAGCAGATACGGGACACTCCAACACAGATGAAGAGACCAACCCTCCGGGGCGCTCCGCCGCCTGTCGCCCGTCATCGTACACCGCAGCTTCGACTTCGCAGCAACAAACAAGCCGAGACACCCACTGACACGCCGGAGAAGAGCCGACAACCTCAACCTCGCCTCCAAAGAAGCCGCGAAGCTCTCGAGGCCGCCGCCCCGACATCCACCGCTCCAATATACCCTGCACACTCAGCCGACACCACCTTCCGGGGCCGCCGCCCCGACATAACACCGCTCGTCCTCGAGCTGCAACGCCGCACGGCTGAGATGCATGTAGCCCGAGCTACACAGGACCACTGCCTGCAGACCACGGCCGCCACACTATGCCCGGGGCCGCTGCCCCGACATACCGTCCAACCATCCCCGCTGAGATGCGCCGACCGAGCCGACAACCCTGCTGCCCCTGCCGCTCAAGGTCGCCACTCAAAGCTGTGCCAAGCCGCAACTCTACCTCATGGAGCTACCACTGCACGGCCGCCCGAGGCCGCCGCCTCGGCGCACATCCGCCATCCCGGGGCCGCTGCCCCGACATCCTCGATCCCAGAAGAGATGGGAACCCCAAACAGCGACAATAGACTCGCCCTCCAAAGCGACGCCTCCAAGAAGGACACGACATAATTGTCGTCGTCGCCCGCTCCGGATGGAGATTGGGTTTTCACCCGGAGAGTCCAAGTCTGCCCAATGGAGGCGAGAAGAGCTCCACGACAACGCCTTCAACAAGGTCAACGACGCCCGAAGGCGCCGCCGCTGCCGGCACCAACCAAAGTTGGGCAAAGCTTTCACCAGAGCTTTTCCCTTCCATCGAGTGCGCTGCAAGGGATGCCACCACCACTGTCCGCCACGCTCCTCCGCTCGACACCCTCTCCCCGCACCATGACAGGAAGGGTACGCCATCGATGCACAGCGCCCAGCGCGAGCCACACAAGACCCAGCCCGAGCTCCTCCGTAACCACCCAGCCGCGGCCCTGCTGACCCAGTCGGGCCCAGATCGGGCCCACGCTTCGCCGCCACCTTGCCCCGCACCGATCGCCGCCGCCGCTGCAGAACACGGCGCCCCAGCATCTCTAAGTGGGCCTACACACCATCGCCGCCCGCCCCGGCCTGCCGGCGCCGGCCAACCGCCATCTTCTCCCCAGCCGAATCTGGCGGGAGCCGATGCCACCACGAAAGAGGACCTCCCCCGGCACCATTTGTTAGCAGCGGGGGGCCGCCGCCACCACGGCGCAGGAGCCGGCGGCAGCGGCGGAGGGGGGGGTCGCCGGGGAGAGGGTAAGTGGAGGCGGCGGCGGGCACCCCCGGTGTCGCCTGGGGGCGACACGAGGGGTGAGGGGGGGAAATGATTTGATCTAATGTGGCGCCACATGAGTTGGATGTTTTCCACTAGGCGTGCATATATATGGCCAGTACATTTCAGAATCCAAAAGATCAAAACACTACAATCCAGATATTTGGAAACACAAATCACTTTTTTCTCGAGTTTGAAAAATGTTCTGAATTCTATGATCCTAAAGTTCTAAGTTTTTCCGGATTTTTATGGCCGATCTCATGCCATAGTTTTGTGAACTTTTGCCGACTATAGTAGTGACTAATTAATCTTGTTCCTTCCCATGGCTATGCCGCAAGAAACCTGTGCATATATCGATGCGACCTCTGAACACGTATTTTTTGCCAAATCTGGCCCTTTTTCCGAACTAATAACGTATCTGGCCGCTCCCAAAAACTAATTGCAAATCTGGCCCATGAGGTCGGCGCCAACACAAATGGAGCCGAACTTGTGCAGTTCGGCGCCAACAAAAATTTGCAAATCTGACCCCTGAGGTCGGCGACCGCGTCGCCGAACTGCACGAGTTCGGTTCCATTTGTGTTGGCGCCGACCTCAGGGGGCCAGATTTGCAAATAGTTTCCACGAGCGGCCAGATACGTTATTAGTTCACGAAAATGGCCAGATTTGATAAAAAATACTCTAAACACAGACATGTGCCGACACGATCGAACAGTGTGAGTGACCGATTATGATTATCTGCAAATCCAAGCCGGATCTAAATTGGATCCTCGGGCCACATGGCATGTCTGAAGAATCCTGCCGGCCGGCCCTACACACGTCAAACAAACCTCCTCTAGGACACGTCTCCCGCATCGATCGATCGATCTCATCCTGAATATTCAGCCTTCATCTACATGGTCTAGACCAAGATTTACACCGCAATGCATGTGGACGGGAGCCTACTATGAATCCAGATGAGCTACGGCGATCGATCGAGCACCCGGTCGTCGTCCCCAGAGATCGCCCGGCCGTGTCCCGGACGGACACGGCCGCTGTCTGACCGCTCTGCACAACTGCAGATGGATGGATGCTAGTCTCTGATCGACGGATGTGCTAGGAAAAAGTCCATTGTAAACATTAAACTAATAATAATAATGGTTGGCTGATTGAATCCTGAAATCGAAATCACTGTCATTTATACCTTAAACTTATGAATCCCGGTCTATTTTGAATCCTGAACAAGTTTTCCACCACAGAAAAATAAACTCACACTAACTAATTTGCTACTGTCACTGATTAAGATGGCCCACATGTCATATCATCTTCTACCTCTCTCTCTCTATCTATCTAGTCTCGAGCCGCCCACAACTTCATCCCGACAGGGAGGACCGCCTGCAACACCGGCCAGGACGTGTCGGCGTTCTTCCCGACGTCCAGTTCCAGGACGCTCCGCGCTCCCTTGGAGGACATGGTGAGCAGCACGGCAGCGAGGGACGCACCGGCGTTCTGCCCGACGAGCAGCACGGCAGGGAGGGCCGCCTATAGCGTCGGCCGGGATGCGCCGGCGTTTTGCCCTACGAGCAACATGGCATAGAGGGCCGCCTGCAGCGCCGACCGAGACGCGCCGGCGTTTTGCCCGACGAGCAGCACGGCAGAGAAGGCCGCCTGCAGCGCCGGCCGGGATGCGTCGGCGTTCTGCCCGATGTCCAGCTACTCGGCGTCGCCACGCGGCTTCTGTCGGTGTCCGGATAGACGTCTGCCTCGCTGTGGTTCCTGCTCGTCCTGGCGCCGCCGCTCCGCGGCCCCAGCGGCGTCAAGCGCTCGCCATCCATCCCGCACCACGGCATGCACCTGTTTGCATCAGACAGATTGGGGAAGAAGAGTCTTACACGTGGGGTCCACATGTCGGTGAGAGTAGGCTATAATCCCGGCCGGGATATTCGCATTCCCGGTGCACCAAACATCACCAAGGTTGAAAATAGACCGGGATCCATAAATTCAAGGTACGAACGACAGGAATTTTACTTCAGGGTTCGATCTGTCTGACCTCTATGAGTTCAAGATTTAAAATAGACTTTTTTCTATCGTGCTGTGTGCTGTTGATGCACATGCATGCCGCGATGGCGAGTGCTCGATCAGGAGCGTGCGCACATGAGAGGAGAGCAGGAGCGTATATATCCATGTTGGCAATGATAGTGGAACATGCACGCACGCATGGGTTGAAGGGTGCTTCTCCGACATGCCACGTTGGGGACGCCACTGTGCGTGCTACCGACAAAGCATGGAGCTTTCCTCGGCAGCTGTATATCTACGTACTTCCTAGCAAGTATTCCCACACCGCAGGGATCTACTCTCTCCGTTTTAATATATAAGATGTTTTAGTATTTGTACATATTCACATATATCTAGATGTATATAGACATATTTTAGTGTGTATGTGCACCCATATTATTGTGCATATAAGATGTTTTAGTCTTTTGGCTATCCAACATGTTGTCTATATGCACAATAATATGGGTGCACATATACACTAAAATATGTCTATATACATCTAGATATATGTGAATATGGACAAATACTAAAACATCTTATATTTAGAAACGGAGGGAGTACGTACGTACGTACTTCCTAGCTAGTTGGAGTACCGTGTACTCCCTCCGTTCGGATTTAATTGACACATATTTGGTTATATATGGATGTATCTAGACATCAAACAAGTATAGATACATCTATATTTGGACAAGACCAAGTCAATTAATTTGGAACGGAGTGAGTACTTAATTACTCCATGGAATACTGTCTGCGTACACAAGCACTGTTTTGATGACAATTGGAACTGTGGCGGTGTAAGTACGCATGTAGTCACTCCGTTTCATATTAGTTGACTCCTATACATGTAGATATGGATGTATCTAACATTGAAACGTGTCTAGCTCGATGCATCCGTATTTACATATAAGTGAGTTATCTAATATGGAACGGAAAAGAACGTAACTTGATTAGTACTGCAAGAATTCTAGGGTTGGTTTGTATCTGAACATGGTAGTGGTCATCTATATATGTTTCGACACCAACTCGACTAATTCACGTGTCTAAAAACCAATTAATCTACACTCCAGCTTTGTAAAGTACGTTGTATCAGACAAGGTTTTGTCATCAGTATTGGTTGCCGATGCATATATACTGTATTTGTTAGGATCAACTTGACAAATTGGTGGCTCGATCATGATTTAGTCCGATGGACACGCTGCGCGGCGCATGTTGTGGTGAGTGACCACACACACACAATGCATGCATGTGCGTGCGTATCCATCGCTCCAATAGTCGCACCGCAGCTACGCCATATATACGACGTACAATCATCAAAATCATGGGTGCTCCACCCACTCTATCTATCTATCTAGCCACTCTACGCCATACCAGGCCACGCATCACCAGAATCCATGCATGCGCATTAGGCTTCTGTCTCTATATGCTCGTTTAGATAACCGGGGTTTGAATTTGACATGGGACTTGTTGATATTGCAACTTTGAATGCAATCCATTGATTCGTTTATCAGCTCAATGTCAAGAGAAAAGGAGTACATTACTACAACACGCACTCTTTGTCATGTATGACTTCAACTTCATGGGGCCTAAATGTACATGTAAAAATATTTATCTTGTCTTTGATTACGTTTTCACGTGTTGTATGTATCTATGATGGTACAAATGTCAGGATAATAAAAGACTTGTATTTTTAAACATTGTAAGAGTGTCTCCATCCGGACCCCATATACCCCTAATTTACATTCTGACAGTCTAGACACGGCCCGACAAAAAACACCAACCCAATCGGACCTCCAAACTCAGACCAAATGTCCGACCTATCCGCAACACCCATATGTGGGGGTGGGGGCGCCTGGACGGGTCCGCCACATAGACTCCGAGAAGCCATACCCACCCCAAATTGGCCCAACCCTCGCGGACAAAGACCTTTCTCCACTTTCGCTCAACCTTCCCTAACTCCACCGCCCCAACCATAGCTCCGTCGTCGTTTCGGCCTACCCCACCCCCCACTCCTGCCGCACCTTCCCTCCCACGTTTCGGCCAGAGAAAAGCTCCGTGGCGGGCGCATTTCGCCGCATCTCCGCCGCATCGTCGCCGCTACCGGACCCTTCCGTGGCCCTGCGGCGGTCTTCCACAGTTTCCTTTAACATCTGGTTGCCTAATCTGTGGGTTTCTCCAAAACAGAGGTCATCTTTGCCTTCCATCCGCACGACGCCGTCCTTGTCCGCCGCTGGCCATGGTTTCCTGGGACACCAACAAGGATTCCCTCTGGGAAACGGGAACACCTCTATTTTAGAGTTTGCTCAAATTTTGAGTTGAATTCTGTAAATTTGCAATAGGTCTTTATTTATGTTGCAAATTGTGTAGTATTCGGCACCCTATAATTGCAATGCCTGGGATGTGAAATCCGACTTAAACAATTGCCTCCGAGGCAGAATGCACATTTTGGAAGATTTGAACATCACAATCAATAAAAAAAAATCGAAGATAAGCTTAAACTAGCTCAAGAGATAAACCAGAAGTTGGAGGAGGCAATGAAGAAGATTGAAAAAGAGAAGAAGAGAAGCGAAGAAGAGTACATAAGAAAAGAAGAAGATAGCTGAAAAAAGTAAAATGGAAATAGACTTGCGTCTTTCCGATATCGGCGTTGAATACAAAATCAAGACTGATGCAACCCGGTTGAAGATGAAGCAGATGAAAAAATATGCCAGCGATCGAGAAGGACATATGTTTCTACTTTGCATTGGGGGCAATATTATCCTAATAGTGGTTGTATGCTAGATATGCACAATCCGGCCACTGTCTCCTGATTATCTATGTGCACTAGATAAAACTGTTGTATGGATTATCTATGTACACTAGATAAGATTGTTGTATGCTACATATGCAAAAAAAAATCAAGATGCATGTAGCTGCATGGATTTAAGAATTTAAAGTAGGAGTTATGATTGGAAGCAGCAATATTTGGTTTATCCGGTCACTGTCCACGGACAGATAGGTGGCCATTTTTGCCCAATCCAATTAAAGATGCTCTAAAAACTTTTTTTTAAATATAAACACGTCGCATGCAAGCTTAAGTTCACTCAGAGGTTCTAACCACTGGGTAGATTGAGAGTGGATATTTCTTGCTCCGAGATCCACTGCTCCCTTCATTTTAAAAAATTCAAAAAATCATATTTACAAGTTTTAAAAAAAACTAGAAAAAACAAGGATGTGTCCAATGATATATCCTACTAGCATGACAAATCGTAATGCAAAATTATTTATATTTTGTGTTAACAAAAATGACAAGAGTGCGAATTTAAGTATGTATATTTTTAAATCTCTAAATTTTATCAGATTTTATCATTTTTGTGTAGCTCATAATACAAGTAATTTTGCATTGTGAATGTTTTCATGCTTGTAGGAAATATCATTGGCTAAGTCAAGAATGGTTTTTCAGAAATTTTTGAAACATGTAAAGATTATTTTTGATTTTTCTAAAATGGAGGGAGCACTGAAGTTCGGGAGCCAAAGAAAGGGAGATGGATCGACAAAATATTTCAGCGGCGCATGTCTACCTTAAGTAAAGTACAAAAAAGTTAATTTATCATCACTCTCTTTGACACGCTATCCTAAAATGTGGCGTTGCTAAGTACGAATAAAACATATTCCCTCTGTTACTAATTATAAGATGTTTTAGTTATTTCAATGTGAATTATGAAAATACGTGAACATACACACTAAATCACGTCTAGATACATGTGAAACTGAATTAAAAAAAGCTACTAATACATTTCATATTTGAGAGTACCTGAGTGCGTATCTGCGTATAGATTGATCCGTTGGATATACGAGCGTCTCCTTGAGTAATTCAGTTCCTTTCAGGTCTGCTAGGTGAGCATGTGACAATGTACACGAATGCTCTACAGTGGAATTAACGATAACAACGGGGCGGGGAGGAAAGGGAAAGCCTCTTCCTTTTCGCCTTTACCGGATTTCGACATGTGGCCTGCCGGCCGGATCCTCATCAACGTGCGCTGCTTACATCTTCTCATCAACGTCTCATGAACGACAAATAGCACGGCGACAGGGACCCTCACTGTGTAGAGCTTACTAACTCCAGTTACTAATTTAATGCAAAGAACCACATTAATTACTTGGTTATCTGTAGGAAGGGCCTTGATGTATGAACTGAAGGTCAAGACCAATATTCCCCTCGATCGTCATGATAAATTTTAGTGCTGGATCGATCCATCTCTTTTCGTAAGTAACTAGAAAACCCCAACAATTGTGGTAAAAGTCGTTGAATCTAGCTAGACAAGGAGATTAAAGGAAAAATGATTATTTTCCATTAGGAGGGAGAGAAGAGTGAGGACAAAGCTACCTAGTCCACTATTTTTATTTCCTTTTCTTTGTTTCTTGACGTGAGGACAAAGAATAAAGTTAACAAAACTTAGTAAACTTATCTGTCCACTCATGATGTTAGGCCAACGACTTTAAAAGAAGTTACTACATTAGATGAGGCTACACATGTTGCCATCAGCTCTTTACTGATTTTTGCAAGCCTGTGTATGATGCCATCACCCTCTTGATAAGAAAACCTTGTTTGCTTCCTCGTTAATTATGAGGAGGGGAATTGCCACTCACACATAGACATAAACGAAGTTAGTTAGTTTTTCTTACAGGGCTGACTGATGGAAGTCATATGTGATAAAATGAATGTCAACATATTCCCTCAACCAATTCCCCTTTAAACAAGATTTTAAAACTATCTGGTGATAAGGTCTCATGATTGCGTGCGTAGCTAACTAGTAGCTTGCCCTAGTAGGACCATTACAATTTTCAATACATCGGTAGGGCCATTTTTTATTATCAACCAGCGGCAGAAAAGAAGACATGACAACTAATATGGTTACGAGCCCTCTCTAGAAAGCTTTTCAAACAAGCTCATTGTAAAGAGGAGAGTGCACATGGAAGCCACACAAAATTAGCAAGAAAGCAATCTTGCAACGCCTATTAAACTAAGCTAGTGTGTTTAGTAGTACAGTAGTACTCTTCTCTTCTATCAATTATTGGAAACACGAGATAATTAAGAAGCCTATAGATGAAAACCTTTTAGGAGGAGGGACATGTTCACAAGTCTCCGTCCCAAACCACCACATAAATTAATAAATAATTTCTTATTCCATTCCACTCACCTCCCATATAACTCAAAATGATGCTTATAAGGAGATGGAAACTCTTTTTCGTATGTGCCCACGAAATTTGGAGATTTACACATACAAGTCAGGGTTCCACGAGAAATGACATGGTTTCTAGACACTAGATATTACATATAGGAATAAAGAACAAATATAAAAAACAGAAAACAAAAGTCAACAGTGCATAGTCGTGGACTTTTGCGGTACTCCCCGTGCAGGTTTACAATGCTCATTTACCTTGTCTTAAGTCAAACTTGTTTAAGTTTGGTCGAATTTATTTAGAAGTTTGAGGATTTATGGTAATAAACAACATCATTAGACCTACAATAAATTATATTTTCACACCTTATTTATATGAAGTTGTAGATGATATTTTTTCAATAAACCTGGTCAAGCTTAAACTAGTTTGACTTAAAACAAGATAAGTGAGCCTATATACGCGAACGGAGGGAGTAGTGTTTAGTTACTTTCATACAGCTTGCTGCTTGTTGTGGAACAAAAATAGATTCGGGTGCCCATATTATTTTAGAGACATGAAATAATGGTTAATAGAAGTTTTATGGATAAAAGATTTTTGCAATCTTTAAATATTTCACGCCAATATGGGTGGAAAATAGTTAAAAGATTCATTCTTATACTTTAAAATGCATGTGTTCCATAACATTAGAGTGCGGAGTTGGGTCCCCATATCGATCCGATCCAAATGAGCTACAATTTCTACACAGTCAATCTTTGCGTGTTAGGCGAGAGAATAACAAGTTCTAATTTCTGTATCGGTAAGACATAGATTTCTGCTACTACGAAATTCATAAGTGAGTTTCCTCAAATACGGCTTCCAAATAATTATATAGGGATTTATGAGATCGAGTATGGAATTTTGTTTACTCGTTTAGAACCCTAAATTATTGTGTTTGGTCATATTTGAACCTAGATTATAAAATATTTATGTTAGTTGTCGAATTTTCTAAAATTATTGCACTTGCCCCCCCCCCCCCCCCCCCCAATACCTGTTCTAGATAGTGGTTTATATTTCAAGATTTTTCATGGGTAAATTATATAGAGAGAGAATTCTAGGATGTTATAACATGCATATTGTCATATAAACAATCATCTACAAGAATGACAATGGTTAAATAGATTTATATTTTCTTCTTCACACATAGGATATGCTATCGTAATTTTAGATGATTTTGTTTGCATGCATGTTCATGCTCAGTAGAATTCCATGTTCATGATTACTTACATTTTCTATGAAAATTGAAGTGCGTAGAATGACCATAAATAACCGGATTAAAATTTGAAAGAGTTGTTGGTTTCACCATTCGAAGCTGTGAAAAGACAGAAAACATTATGTGTGTTGGATGATATAAAGTGAGAAACGTAAACACACCACTACGACGATCACTTGTGTTCCATAGATAGGAAATGAAAGCCAAATGGATTTTTCTTGTCATTATTGCATATTACAGAAATATTCACATTCTCGTAACAAAAACCTAGCAAAAACTTGATGTACAGCGAGGAGAAGATCCATCCATCAAAGCCACTCCAAAGCGTCACCGTTATCGCCATTCGTCTCATACTCGGTCACTCTGCTTCGACCCACACAACTACCATGGATATGACACATGGTTTTAACAATTTGCTCAATACTTACAAGTTTCCATTGCAATATTTTGAAAATAAAGGGCCTTTCGTTCAAAAGGTTTCAAAAGAATTATGTAAGTTCCAATCCATAGGAATTGTTTTCCTATGGAGTCAATTTGGTTCGAATGAATGAACCCTCCAGTTTTTAATGGATTCCTTTACTACACTACAAACTCAATAGGATCTCTAGCGAGAGGTTAGACCTCTTGGAAATATTTTCATGTGTCTATGACGACTATGATTTGTACTCAATCTAGGTAGAAAACTCCTGCATTTCTCCTAACTAGTGTGATTGGTTTGTGCGTTTTTAGTTCATGTGGTATTCCACGTGACATGACATTCTATTTGTGCATTTTCACGAAACCATAGGGGCCTAAGCAAAACTTTGCAAAACACAAATACCGTGATATTTAAAAACAAGAGATGAGAAGAAAATGGCAATGAGAAAGCGCGCACTCAATAACGAGCGCGGAGGCAGCCAGCCAAATTCCACACCAAACAAAGGCGCGACGACGAAGCAAGGAAGGAGCAGCCAACACCTCACCGCACTACTCCTCCTCCAAGCTCCAATGTCTAATCCACTCCCTAATCACCACCACCACCGCACCAGCACCAGCACCAGCAAATAAGTACACCCAACCCAGCCACGGAAAGCTAATCTCTTTTCTTCCATTCTTCCTTCTCCTTTTTCTTCCATCATCCTCCCACCGTCTCCACCTCCACTACCGCCATCTTCTTTCTCCCATCCCACCCACCTTTCAATCAGCCGCCCCAATTCCTCAGCACGCCATCCTCATCCTGATTCTTCGATCAAGGTGGGCGGCCACTATGATCTCTATAGGCGGCTCATCTTCGTCGTCGTCGGTGGGGGTGAGGATGGGAGGGGCCAAGAGGCGGGCAAGCCGGGCGGCGCCGCGGCGGGGCGTCGGCACCCGGGCCGGCGCAGACCAAGTGGCGCAGCGGCACGCAGGAGAGGATCTACGGGCGGCGCCTGCTGGACGCGCTGCGGGCCACGCGGGAGGGCGCGCCGCAGCAGCCGCAGCCGCGCGCCGTGAAGGAGGCGGCCGACTCCGCGCTGGCGCTCACGGCGCGCGGCCAGTCGCGCTGGAGCCGCGCCATCCTGCTCGCCGGCGCCGCGTCCTGCCGCCGCCGCGTGCTCGTCAAGGCCGGGGGGAAGATCCGGCGCCACCCGCGCCCGCAGGCGCGCGCCGCCGCGGCGGCGGCGAAGGCGGCCGCGGCGGCGTCCGCCGGCGAGCCGCCGTTGCTCAAGGAGAGGAAGGTGAAGGACCGGCTCCGCGTGCTGGGCCGGCTTGTCCCGGGTGCCGGAAGCTGCAGGCCCCCGACCTGCTCGAGGAGACGGCCGACTACGTGGCCGCGCTGGAGATGCAGGTCAAGGCCATGCGCGCGCTCGCCGACGCGCTCGCGGCGGCACAGCTATCCTCGAATTCGAATCCTCAGCCGGCCGCTGGCGACGACGACGAAGCCGAGATCATGGATAGGTGAGGGAGGGTCTCTGACGAGCGGGAAAGATTGATGACATGACGACGGCCTTGGGCTCGGGGAAATAAGGGCGATTAATTAATGGATTGATGGATTATTAGTGCGATCGAGGGGAGTCTGGGATTCCAGGATGGATGGTGGTATTGTGATTGCTGCCGCTGATTTGTAAATTCTTGATACTTGTATAAGTAATGCTGCTCTGCTCTGCTCCTCTCTCTTCTCTTCTGTTCTTGAAATGTTCTTGCCTCCACCTGAAACAAGACGGGGGATTCCTGTGTCTGTCTCTTATGCTTTGATTTGGCTGTGTCATTGGGGAATTAGGTGTTTTGTGTCTTGGAACGGGCAATTCCAGTTGGTTAGTTTCATCGCTTGCACGAGCTGAATTCCAATCATTTCTCGAGAGATTTCCAACAGAACTAGCCTGAGAGCTTAGCTCCGTACACCACAGCCCATCCTAGTACTTCCGAATTCAACTCGAGAGAATCAATTTCTGCTTGAGTCGAAGAACAGATACTATCTTTGCAAGTTGTGGGTCGTTTAAATCCCGCCTAACAGACGCAGTGTATGCAAACCAACCGTCGCGCTTAAACTAATTCTAACAGAGATCAGACAACGCGTGGGCAGAAAGATTCCATCTGCTCTCGGCGCAGACCGCTCTGACGCTGGTTTTCCTCATCCGGATGGGTCAACTTCAGCATCTGCTGCCGGAAATATCACTGAGCAGTGCTGCAGCACTGGCCTTCTGCGGGAAATTTCTGGCGTGCATTTATGCACGTGAAAATGTTCTCTGCGTAAAAAGATCGAGGGTGACGGCGATCGGCGTCGTTGCCATCGTCTTGTTTTCTTCCTTTTTTTCAGTACCACATGGAGAACGAGAAATGTTTTCAACATCTGCAGAATGCCAAACGTGGTTGAGGGTCGGTTTGGCCTCAAACTATTTATGAAGTATTCTGAGCATACCATGGTTTCTAAGAATACTAAAGTACTCCCTCCATTCCACAATACTCTACATCCTAGAAAGTTTAAGACAAATTAGCATTCTCTTTAATAATACTACTCAAGTATGTAAACACCCAATCCAAGTCGGATTAGCATTAATGACACCCAATAGAAAAAGAGAAGAGGTTGCTTAGTTTTTTGTTGTTGCTGATTACCGAGGAGATAATTAATGTTCAGAACCCAGAATGTAGATTAATATGGAACAAAGTATTAGTCCAGAATGTAGACTAATATGGAACGGAGGGAGTATTAAGTACTTTGAGGTGATTGGATGAAATGAATAATGTGATTTCAAAACTGAAGTATTCCTTTCTCGTTCGAAAACATTGGTCCTGACCTCTTTTCTCTTAAACCAAGAAATCAAATTATTCATTGCCCTCGCACTCCAATATTTCATTTGTGTTTTAAAAAACGGAGCTCTCAAAAAGAGCCTAAGCGTTTCACGGAAGTGTTTGGGTAAATGCATACACTGCGCTTGATGTGAAATTCACAGAATTCCCTTATCAGGGCTCATTTGTTTCATAAGGTTTGTAAAGGATTTGTACAGGATGGAATTCCCTTGGGTATTTTCCTTCGCGTGCCGTTTTATTCATAAGATCATATCCTATAGGAAAAAATCCTATAGCAATCTTAGGCCCTATTCGGAGCGCTGGAAACACAAAGGAATTTTACAAGTTTCAATTCCTATGGAATTTTTTCCTTTTGAGCGTTCTGAACAAAGGAAAGAGGAGTACAATTTCCTTAGGAAAGGGTAAATTTCCTATGTTTTTCACAGGAAACGAAACATTGGCCAAGGCCAAAGGAAAAAAGCACGGGAAACTTTCCTATGTTTTGGAAGCCCGTAGGTTTTCAGTTTGCACTCCACCCAATTCATGTGCCATTTTACATTCCTTCATTTTGCATCCCCTCGTTCCGAACAAAGAAATTGCAAAGGATTTGTGGAGGAATGAATCCTATAGGAAATTTTCCCATCTTAGGGCCTGTTCGGATCAAAGGGTTGGAAAATTGAAGAAATTTAGAAAACGGAGGAATGCTATAGGAATGGCCTGGTAAAACTTTGGATCGAGAAACCATAGGAAAACCAACAGAGAAGTGGTAAAAAAAAGGAAAAACAACGAAGATGTCTTTATCCATGTGTTTTGGTGAACAGTGGGGTCTATCTCAACTTTTCTTCACTTTTCGTCATGCTTCCACCCAAAAAATCAGATTTCACGGGATGTTGGCTTTCCCGTGAAAATGGAGGAAGTGAAAACTATCCTTTGGAATTTTGGGAGCCAAATCCTTCATACCGGACGCAGCTTCGGGGAACTTTTCCATTGTTTCCGATTCCTGGAATATTCGTGTAGAATTCCTACGTACCGAATGGGCCTTTAGTCATTTGATTTGTAGGATGCATCCTATAGGAATCATTGTACTATTTCCTACAGGAAATCTAACATTTACTCCAAGCTCATTTTACAATTCCTTTGGTGTATCCCACAACCGTGCAAAATTTTAGATTGAGATACTTTGTATTATGGGCTACACAAAAATAACAAATCTGATAAAACTTAGAGATTTGAAAATATACATTCTCAGATCTACACATTTGTCATTTTTGTATAGCTCAAAATACAAAGTTTTTGGAGTTGAAATTTTGCACGTTAGTGGGATATATCATTACCTACACGTGGAAGTTTTTTTAGAATTTTTGAAACTTATAAATATGTTTTTTGAATTTTTTAAACAGGAGTGAGCACTGGTGTCCGGGATCACAAACCACTTTCCGTACAGGAGTATATTAAATTCATGTTCAGAGTATGAACATGGGAGTAGAGATTTCTTGCACTTGAGTTCCAGTGATCCTAGAATAAAAAAGTTATATTTAAAAGTTTCAAAAGAATCCGGAAAAAATCATGCATATTCTTGATGATGTATCCTATAGACGTGTAAAATCACAATGCGACATACTTTGTATTCTGACCTACACAAAAATGACAAATTTACAGATTTGATTATAGTTAACAATTCATAGTTTTGAATCTTCATATTTTGTCATTTTTGTGTAGATTATAATATTAAGACTTTTGCATTGAGATTTTGCATGATTGTAGTGTACATAACTGAGAACATGCATGATTTGTTTCACAATTTTCTAAAACATGTAAATATAAATTTTGAATTTTTAAAAATAAAGAGATCACTAGAGCTCGAGCAAAAACCACTTTCCGCATGGAAACCTGATACCTACTACTCTCTTAGTTTCTTTTTGACAACTATTCTCTACATTTCTTAATATATAAGATGCTTTAACTTTTTCAGATAGACATGTTTTAGTGTCCATGTTTAGTCATTTTAGTCCGTATATAGTACATATTATAGAATATCTAAAACATCTTGGAACTAGTAACGGAGCAAAGTACCTTAGGAGACTTCATTCCAGAAGAAAAGAAGAGGCCTCAAGGCAAGGAGGGAGAAGGAATAACTATATTAACCTTTTTGTTAACTGCTCAGGGGTAACAGACCCAATTTGGTATTCAAAAGAACTCCTCTACTTTCTTAACAAACAATATCTTAAAATAAAGATTTCCCAGTAGAAATCCGAACTCGTAGATATTTCTTAACGAAAGACATCTCCCGTTTGACAACCAGCTCGTCCCCGAGCTACTAGGCAGCGACCATGTCTGCAGTCCCAGGAGTCCCCATTGCTATGAGGCACTCTAGTGCTCCTTACAAGGCTAGTTCATCACCAAGCTGTGGCGGTTGCCACCGTTCAGGTCTCGTGCTATAAAATGACTGCCATGGAACGTGGTGAGAGCTTAAGGCAAAATAAGTATGACCACAAAAAGGCACGAAATCGACAATCCTAGAAGCTCCCACTCTCAGCGCTCATAAGCGTTTGGCACGGCTAACTTAGATGTAATCCATCAGTTACAGCTTCACGGACTACCTGCCTGAATGGCTACAGACTTCACTCACAGATACAAACAGCACATGACTTAGTTATCTAACATCAATGACGAGTATTAGGTGAGTTTGTTCTGTAGTTGCACTTGCAAACCTAAAAACTAATTTAGTCATGACAAGAATAAATATTCCCAGATAATAGCTGCCATATGCCAACATAACAAGGCAGCGTTCGTCGCCTGCATCTAACTGTTGCCCACATAAAGCTTTCGGCAACACCATTTCACGGGCATTTCCTTTGGATGTAGGAAACGCCATGCTCTTCATACCTGTTTGCGAGATACATGGCAGATATTGTTAGGTGTCCGAGACAAGCAGGGCAAACAGAACCTAAAATGCCAAACTTACTCTGCCTTGGAGAACCACATCTGCTGGAACGACCCAAGAGATGCAAGAATGCTCCCTCCAATCCAAACACTGCATTCAATTATCAGTGATGTCAATGAACATCTAACAGATGAACCTCAGCAATGGCGCCCACACACAACCAGCGTGCATTTTTCTGTGGTGGCCCTTCCCTATCTATGGTCACGATAAGCTTTACTGGCATGGCGATTAGCATGCTTTCAGCCAATTTTTAAGCAATTTCAGAGCCACAACAACTTGCGTCAAGCTACTCGTGTAATTAGAACAGGAAAAAAAGCAGTTTTATTTTCCAGTAGCAACACAAGCAATCATTCAAACTGCTCTACTGCTACCAGAATCCATTGGGCATAGTCAGTGCAATTTCGGAAGAACATACAAAAACAAGCACATATAGTAAGTCTACCTGAATCGCCTCTCTATTGAATTTCCACTAGCCAAAACCTTTACACGAGCATTTTGAGGGGACTCCTGCAACAATTGGATTCAAAATAAGAATAAGCCTTACAGAGATTCAGGAAACATTGTCAACAGTTTGTCACTACTCCCTCCGTTCACAGTTATAAGATGTTTTAGCTTTTTTCTGAAACACATGTATTTAGACGCGTTTCAGTGTGTAGTTTCACATTTTGTTCCTTATATAGTCCACACTGAAATATCTAAAACATCTTATAATTGTGAACGGAGGGAGTATATTGTAATCAGTATCACTAACCAGCAAAATCAAGACTAAGGAACCATTATCAACAGCCTTAACCATAGAATCTCATTTTTATGAACTATCCGGTAATTACTACTCCCTCCGTTTTTTAATATAAGATGTTTTAGCTTTTGTCCACATGCACATGCACACAAATGTATGTAGACACATTTTTGTGTGCATGTTCACTCATTTTAGTGTGCATATAGACAACATGTGTACCAACTAAAACATCTTATATTAAAAAACGGAGGGAGTAGTTATTAACCCAAAAAAATCAATGAGATCCATTTTACTCTATTTTCAAGGAAGCTGGCAGAAACAAGCTGGAAAGCCTGTCTAAAAGCATGAACTGAGTTCATACAAAGCAAATAAGATACTGAAATAAATACATACACAGCAAAGCTTCAAAAGAAAAGCCTAGCATTTGTATGTGAGATTTGAGAAGTCTAAATGCTTTTGTGTATCCTAGTGGTTAAAGGTTGAATGCTCATATTCTAAAATGAAATATACGTGGAAACGGTAAAAATGTAAAATATTGTGACATTTATCCTAACTTGCTCAATTGTTCTTTTTTTTACCTCCATTACTTCTTTTTCTAGGCGCTCCTTTAACTGCAGAATTGATGACGAGCCACCAGAAAGCTATCCAGAATACAAGTATGCATATGTTAGAATTGCATTAACAAAACATAATAGGAGAATTTAAAGAATATGCCATACAAGTTCTTTCACTAAGCTAATGCTGGGGAAATGTAGACTGTAGAGATACGTAGCACAATGCAGCACTAGAATTAATGTCCTTACCAAGATGCTGCTAAGTAGCTCCTTGCGAATGTCAACATCACATCTATTTACACTGTCAAGGACCTGATGAAAAACAATGGTGGCAGCAACTTTGTTAACATGAAGAACTGACCAAGCTGCAGAGCAGTATAGCACCCCTAACTCCAGCTTACCATCCGTGGAAGTCCACGAATTGAAGTGGAATCTCCAAATCCATCGACGCCAGGAATAGTCTGTTGATCACAACGTTAGTGTGCGTGAGGGAGGGGGCAGACAAATCAGCTAGGTCTAGGAGTTTTTTTTAATATGAACATCATATACTCAAGCAATGAACTTTGTTCTGTTCCTGGATAGTGTTATCTACCCCTAGCACAAATTATGACCAAGTAACTACATGCACACAGCAAATTATACTTTTCCCACTCACCTGAGAAAGATATGGATTGAACAAGATGTCAGGAATCTTGAATCTATCTGCACCAACTTCAATAGTTCTGCTCAGATATAACATAGATAAGTTATAAGCTCTTAAACAGTATAAACACAAATAACATGGAGATATCAGAATCTCAACATCTTATGGTGTGCATCCGAAATCGAAATACCATGTCTAGTAATGAAATAATCTACAATCAGTGTAGAAGCTGAATCATGATATATTGATATGGCCTACCAAGCTGCAAAATTACAGCTCGAGGCTCCAGTAAAATGTGGCACATGAGCAGATCCCAGCAAACTGTGACTTGTAGATTTCCTCATTCTATTTTTGGGTTTCCGTTTCATCGGATTTTGGTTTGAAACTTTGTGGTTACCAAACTGCAATTTTTAAGTGATGTGAACATTGGTATTATGTCAATCGGTAAACAAGGAAACTTTCCATGACCATTTGTAGGGTTAACTGAAGAGGCATGTATAATGGAGTAAGAGGGCCAGATGCATCGGGTATACTCCTCCAGAAACGTAGCCACTAGCTCTCGTTGGTAATTAAATTAAATTAAATTAATCTGACTGGAAACAAATGTGTGTACATAATACTGATAACTTACTGCCCATCTGGAAGCTCATATGAAGTTGTAGGAACATTTGCATATGCCACTTCTGCAAGGAAATAAAACAGGGAAAGTGAACAGTAGAACCTAAAAGAGGAACATAAAAAGCAAGACAAGATAATACTTAAAGCACACAAAGAGATGTGTCAAATCAGTCGGATGAATAAACATAATGGTGACAGACATACGATATGCATATAAGATTCATTAACGGATCATCAGAACTGGCATATTCCTTGGATTCATACAGGCTAGTATGGTGGAAACAGTAGTATCCAAGCTCGTGCATTAATATAGGCGGCAGAGCTAAACAGTCACAGAAACAACGTATTTTCAAAATGTTATACCATCAAAGGGAGTATCTGGAACTCTGCAAACTGACTCCTTGATGTCGCTAGCAATGGCTCTCTGTGATATAACAGTAAGCATCACCATTAAAGGCATCCAGACATAAATCAACAAAGCAAAACAAGAATTACAGATTTGCCAATAAACATACCATGCAGTACAACCTGTAACCATGCGTCGTGTTTGGAAAATCAACATCTACGACCTGAAAAGACAAGCATGTGTTTACAGAATAATGAGAATATATACCGTATTGTTTCCCTTATATTTGTCTACTGTATTGTTTCAGGCTTTCAGCTGTATAAAAATGTCAGTAAAAGGTTGCATATTTCTAATCAATTTAGAATGTTTATGTAACCATGATTAATTGATTAACACAGCAAATTCAGAACCTTAGGCAGGACACATGAATACGAAGAAAAATACTAAAGAATTCTAAAAGGGCCAGATAGATAATAAGAGGAGCACCCAGTGCTCATGTATCTATGAAAAATATTAACATGAACAGGAAGGCATTACTTCATGGTATTGGAAATGACAAAATGGTATTCAGGGTCTATTTATAGACCTATGCCATGTGGCAAAACTTAATTGGGTAGTGAGACCACCTCGCAGGCTCTCTCACTTTTTTGTTAGACATGGATCTCCTAGAGATCAGATACCAGTCCGTGACGTCTTTCAATGTCAGATACATATATCATATATTTCGCCCCTCTTTTCATTAATGGTGTGTTGATTTCAATTATACCAACAGCCCAGCTCACATTCAATGGCACAAGGAGTTTCAATAGAGGGGCACATTGAATGGTATAAATACTTATTGCTTAGTCCAAAGAAATCACAAGCAAAGAAGAAAAAGATTTCAATATCAAACATAATGTTATAGAAGCTACACCTTATAATCTCCAGGGCTCACTTCCTTCTTCTTAAATGAATACCGGGGCCTAATCTGAGAAGTGAACAAACAGGAGATGAAAATGTAGCAAAGACTAGTATGCTATCTTAAGCAAGACAGATGCTTACAACAACGCCCTTGCTCTCCAAGCTTTTCATCATACAGTCAGTTAAAAATTCACCACCAATTGGAGAAGTTGCCACAGACTGCCACAAGAAAACAAGTTAGCAACTGATAGAAGAAAAGGCTTCAGAAGAGGCAAGCAAAAGTGTATGCCAGGGTCCATATAACCCAGCGTGACATCTTAATTTCTCAAATGTTGAAGCAGCTTGGGTTTAACACATTTTCAAATGAAACGTAGAAGTAAAATGGGAAAATCACTATTAGATAGGCAAGTAGTGTAACGTAAACCTCCCCTTGAAAATCAGTATATTAATAGCATAACAAACCTTTTGCAAAACATAACCATCATGCACAGCAGAAACCACAGTAGACCCGCCACCACTGCATCAAACGTGATCACACTGTCATATTCCAGCAATTTCTCGCATGATAAAGACCCAAAGCGATGAAATTAAGACATAATAAATCGTTGAGGCATGTGACCAGTTTGTTACAGTCTAATAACAAAGTTTATAAAATACTTAAGGAATAGAGATGGTCACCTAAGCACAAAAACAGCATGATTTCCTATTACCAAAAAATGAAGGGGGGGGTGACATTATGATCTCAATTTTATAGACATAAAATAAACCACGACACAGTGCACTTGTTCATAACTAATCAAGCTAAGACGGCAAAAAGGGACTTTCATTTATCTTCAAAGAAAACAGCAAGTACAAGAGATACAACACCATCAAGAAAATGCTGACCTGTCAACCACCAGAGATGTAGCACGTCCAGAAGCAAAAGATGTGAGAACCTGACAACCCAATCAACAATTAAAAATAATGAACTGATTGCATGAAGGATTACTTCTGAGAGAGACATACTGCATTTTTTGCTAGGAATAGCGCTGGCACTTTGTACTTCTCAAACATAAGTTCTGCGGCTCTATGAGACATGGAAATAATAGTCAGGTTTGAAGGCAAGTTTTCTTAAAACCATACAACAAGAAAAAGTTACAAGTAACAATCTTATGTTTGTTTCTGCCTAACTTGTGCTTAGCAGTCCTTGTAACTTTTACAGGCTTGTCCACATCATAACTACTGCATTAACGTGTACAAAGTAGTCACTGCCCAGAACAAGTAACACCTAGCCCACTCAGGCACGGCAAGCTAATGTGGCATGCTGATGGTTGCCAATCTAGCAAAAATATGCATGTTGTCAGATAGTCTTTTGCATTAACCTTACCCCATGTGTTGTCTCCCTTACTCTAATTTTCATACCACCATGTCTACACTATCTTTACCATCAGCTCCATGATAGTGGGCTCTCACAATGTCAAGCCATCGGGAACAACGCGTCAACGACACGCATGATAATTGAGTCGCGAGTCGCCAGCGAGTCGCCAACCCTCCGACTCGCTGTATAGTCGAGCAAAGTCGCTGTATAGTCGCGGCAAGTCGCTGTATAGTCGCGAGTCGCCGTGATTTTTGAGAAACGACTCGCTGTATAGTCGGCGACTATACAGCGACTATACAGCGACTCAAATACCATGACGACACGCTAGAACACTGACTGAGATCTCAGGGAACAGTAGTTGAGACACCGACAGTGAGATATGAAATATCCAAGCTTGGAGTGAGGAAGCAACAGTGGAGGCTTGGTAAAAGATCGCATGACTAATGTGTGTTCGTCATATTGCTACGGGGTTGCTAGAGCAGGGAAGAACGGCTGTGGCTAGTCATGCCACTTAATCGCTGCTACTCATCGCTGCCAGATCTGGAATGCACCAGCACAGAGGGTGTTAAGGAGAAAGAAAGGGCTAGCAGGGGTACCATATCAGCATGTAGAGTCATGACTCATGTGGAGTTCCATGGTAGGGCGAGATCCATGTTGGATGGCTGATGACTCACTTTACATATTTCAGTGACTGAAGTGTGTCTATAAGTACACTGACCCCCCACACACATACACACCACCCCCACGAAGTTCAAATGGTCATGCAGCACACACAAAAGTAGAGTTCTCGATCCTAGCATCAAAAGGTGATTATTACGAGTAATGGAAGGTGATGCAGTACGATTCATCTAGGTATTATTAAAAGTAGCATTCTTTCAATCTGATATATGCGTTAGTGGATTAATACGCATACTTCTCTCTTTGTTGTCCACTGTTTGTAGATGGTTCTGCTATCAGCATAGGGTGCTCTTCAGGATTGATCAATAGCCGACGTCTGAAATATAGAACAAGTGAGTGTGACAATACAGTGAAGCAATAGTAACTCCAATAAATTGCACAGCAGCTTTAACGAGGAAATCTGTGTACTTAATCAACGTTAGCTGTTACAGAAGTCACAGCATCCCAATGAATTAAATAAAACAAGAGGGAAAGGAATAAATCATGTCTCATATACACGCAAAGTAAGGAATTTCACAACCAGTATCAACGTTCAAAAAAGCGGACGCTTAGGCTGATTAAAGCGCATAATTAAGCGCATCGGAGGCTCACCGCTCCGTTTTCGACCTGAGCGCCTCATTAGGCGCTAAGCGCGATTAAGCGTTCGCTTAATTAGGAAAGCGAGGAAATCGGCCGCTAAAGCGGAGCAAAGCGGCCGCTGCGCGCTGGAGCTTCCCGAGCGGGAGAAGAAATTTTGGGGGAGGAAAAGAGTGGGAAACTTGTCCCAGCCAGGGCATATAAGGGAACTAGGGTTAGGGTTGGAAATTGACCCGAGACAGAGCTGATGGCGCTGGCTGCTGCGATGCGTGGCTCCTTTCCGCCGCCGGCAGCGCAGCTCCGACAGCACCGTCCTCGACATCCTTCTCGTCCCTGCTCTGCCTTGCTTTGCCGGTGGGGAAGCTCGTCCTCCGCCGCCTAGCTGGTTCCCCTCACCCTCTCTCCGCCCTGAAGGGAGCTCAAGCTCGAGCTTGGTCTACTCGCCGCCGGCCGCCGCGCCTCAGGTACCGCTCTCCCTGTGTGAAGTGTGGATTGATGTTTCCTCCCTGCGTGGGCTCTGTGCTGTCATGTGTGCTTGCTGCGTGGGCCTTGGGCCGTGAGATGCTACTGGTGGGCTGCTTGCTGGTGGGCTGCTTGCTGCTGTTGACTGCTGCTACGCTGCCTGATGCTGCTCGTTGTTATTGCTGACTGCGTCCGTACAAAATGATTAAGCGCCACTTAAGCGCGCTTAAGCAGTAGTTAATCGCATCGGAGCCTCACCGCTCGCTTACCGCTTTCCGCTTTTTTGAACCTTGACCAGTATACTCGATAGCAAATTATGTCACATAAACACAGAATGCTAACTTGCTAAGCTTAAAATAGTATCTTAATTCTAGTTCAACTGATGTCATTGCTAATTATCGATGAACCATGTTAAAGGGGAGAATTGTTCATAGCTGCATCAAGCAGAAAATTTACCTAAAAGCATGATTCCATATGTTGTCAACAACATCCCAATCAGTAACTGTTCCATCTTTCATAGGTGAGATCAGCTGTTCAATGGGAAGGGGGAGAGAACAAATAAGAAATAGTTAACAAAATCATGAGCAACAAATCACCCTTAGAATGTGCAGTTATGAACCTCCATATGATCCCTCCTGAATTCTAATTCTTGACCTACAAAAAATTTGCGCTTTGTCTTGGCTTTGTCCACATCCATAGGCTTGGATCCATTCTTAGGATCTGATGAGTCAGCCTCCTTCTCTGGCGTAGCTTCATCAGCATCTCCCGTTTGTTCAATTGAACCAACAACCTTAACATGTCAAAACCAGATACTGAGTGCAATAAGTCATACTGGCTAAAATGTCCCAATTAGGTAGCTCACGTACCCTTGAACCAACAAAACAACATAATTTACAGGCACTGTTCCGGCAAAGGAGAAGAAACATGTAAACCCAAACAATGACATTAAGTGGCCAAAGTCAAACCATTTTCTTAGTACTAATCACACACACACACAGTATATCTTGTTTCATCTGAATGTTATTACATGAGTAGTTCAATTATTTCATCAGAAAACAGAGTGAAACTAGCAATTTACTGCCACACTGCACAAACTAGACTAAAAATCATACTAACTCGAGAGGAAAAACTTCAGACAGGAAAAATAAAACATTAACTGTACAGTCTAAGGGAGAGAGAAAATACTCCAACTTAACAGCTTGTAGATAGATTGAACTTCACATTTCAAACACAACAGTACGACTTCGATGAGATCTAAAGTTGACCTCCAGAACTAATAGCACACTCACAATGCAGAAACTTCCAACGTCTGAAATTCAGTTGTTTGTGTTCGACTCACAATGCATGAAAGGCTCACACTAGCTAACACTAATTACAGGCAAATCTGAGCCATTAGACAGGCCTGAATCATGAATTAACTTTGTTGTCAGTAGATTAAAAAGATTGCACACGCTGGGCAGAAACCAACAGGTGCAGGTATCTTATCGCGGTCTACTCGATGCCTGCATTCAACATAGTATTAGTGTGGCTAATTCTATTTGCACAGTAGGATGTGCCTGTTATAAAACTTTATTTATCAGTTAGCCCAATATATCATGAGCTGATAAACTAGCACATGATGTCTGAACCACTTCCCACGAGATCTGAAGTTAACCTCTGGAACTAACAGCACAAGTGAAGTCACATTGCAGAAACTTTCAACACTTGAAATTTCAGTTTTGCGTTTGACTCACGGCAGATGTAAAAGGCTCACACTAGCTAACACCAGTAACTAGTTGGAAATCTGTGCCAATAGACAGGACTGGATCATGAACTAACTATGTTGTGAACAGGTTAAAAAGGATTCAAGCTGCGCTGAACCTACAGCCAAGTGCAGGTCATTCATCACAGTCTAATCGATGCCTGGATTCAACTCAGTGTAGCTATTTCTATTGGCAGAGTAGACCGTGCCAGTTGCAAAAAATTCTGATCTGGCCCAATTAGTTCATCACTAGCACAAACTTCCGCAGTCCAAACGCACACAGATGGTGCCAGCTCCACTCCCATTTCAACCAACTAAACCGGCCCGGTCACAGGGAGACTCTCCGACACACCCAGAAGAATTAAATACAGCAGCGTAATCCAAACAGTTTCAGAAGGAGCGTTTAGTCTCACCGAGGGGAAGACGGATTTGGGGGTGTCGTCGCCGGCGTATCCCGCCTTGCAGCTGTAGGAGCCCACGTCGATGACGATGGCCGAGACCTCGTCTGCGGGGGAGAGCGAGCGAAACTGAGCGGGAGATCTCCAGTAAGGGTTTAGGGTTTAGCAGGGGCGAGAGATCTTACCGCCGCCGTACATGGTTGGAGATCCGGGGAGGGAGGGGCTCGGCGAGCAGGGCGGCGGCGCGCGGGGTGCGGGATTTAGGCGGCGCGCCGGGTGTGCGGGAGGCAGGGGCGTCGGCGGTGGTCGGGAGTGAGGACACGGGTGGGGGAAGGGGGAAATTGTAGGGGATAGGAGAAGTAAGCCGGAGCTCGCGACCTCCTCGTGGCGGAGCTGCGGGCGGCTGGACGTGGACAGTCAGACCAACTTTTTTTCTTTTTGCCAAATCTGGCTTTTTTGGAAAATTAAACAAGGCGCCGTATCTTATGAATCCGTTTGTTATGTGTATCCGTGCATACGAGGAGTTTCAACCTGCGCCTGTGATAAGATGGTTAGAAGGGTGGTTATACCCTCAACTTATCAGAGTTCAAACCACATGTTTGACAATGATTTTCTCATTTAGGCGGATTATTCTTCAGTGGGAGGCGACGTTCCCGTCGACAGCGAGGCGCCTCTGGTGACTTCGTCAATCTCAAGACTCGACCGCTGGCTCAGTCTCTCGGGGGTGCTCATAGGGATAGGGTGCCACACCCTCGGTACCTTAGCCTGCAAACTTGCACAGTGTCAGGACCTGTATCTAAAGAACAGAGCATCTCTACATCGACAGGAAGGTTCAGATGAGAAGAGTTGGTGAGATCCAACGGCTACCAAGGCTTAGTAGTAAAAGTACTTTTAGAAGCTTAATCAATTTTAAGAACTTTATGTCCGTATGTGGCATCGTTGTAATTTGCTTGAGCCTATCTTTCAATATAAAAGGCAGGTGGGGCGGATGGGTGGATCAAGCAAGCAAAACCCTAAATTTATTTACCTAATTTCTTGTTCTTTCCATTCCTGTAATTTACCTTATTTCTTGTTGATCTGAGCACCGAGCTCCACTCCCTTCTCTTCCTTCGAATTGCAATGTCAGAGACCGGCGGGTCCTGACACGATGGTATCAGAGCAGTCGTCGGGCCGCTCTTTCCCTCCCTCCCTCCCAACTACTTCCGTCGTCGCCGCCGACGCCACGGTGCCAACCGAGGTTACCAGGTCACCTTGATCTGGCCGTAAAATCCCTCCCCAAGATCTTCCGCGACCATGACAAGGAGCGGCAGATCTCGATCGTCTTCGCGAAACCGCGCCGCGATGGCAGAAGAAAAGGAGTTGGTCGCTGCCGCGGCAGAAGAACAAGAACGCCTCGAAGCCGAGATTGCTGAACACCTCCCACGCGAGGTGCTCAACATCGGACGCCGTCTTGACGAACATCAGGTAGCTTCTCAAGCCTCATATGAGTCTCTGCAGGGAGAAATCTCTAAGCTTTCGGAGCTGATGTCCTCGTGGGTACTGCAAAACACGCAGTCGCCGCCCAAATCAACTTCTAGCACGGTGACAGAAACATCCGCCACCCAAAACCGTCCCTTTGCAACCCCACCGCCTCCCGCAAGCTCCGCCCTTTCGCCAATTCCTGAAGCTCCAACGCCCAAATCCACAGTCACTCCTCAATCCCAAAATTCTCTCCATTTCGGCAACCTAACACCAAACCAATTACCACATCCGACTTTCCCACCACCATCTCCAAAATCCGCACCATCTTCAACAGCCCCAATTTTACACCCCCAATCACAACCACTGTGCCACAAACTCCTCACTTTCAATACTCTCATACCACCAACCCAACAACAAACCCGAACATGTACCAACCCAATTACCAACTTCAAACCTTCTCACCATACACGAGCACACCACAATACCCCTTTTATGGCCAACCACCACCATATTACCCATACTACCATCCCCCATTCCACCAACAACCATATTACCCTCCACCACCACCTTCTCCTACACCACCACCTCCACAACAACCACAACCTCAACAGCAAGCACAGGTGCAGGAAAACACACATCACAATAATTGGCCAGAACCAAACATCAGAACGCCACATGTGGAACTCCCACCTTTTATGGTGAGTCACCGCGAGCCTGGATGCTGGAATGTGATGATATATTCTCATTGGTTGGAATCCCTATGGAACAAAAAGTGAGATGGGCAGTAGCACACATTCATGGTCAGGCCAAGACGTGGTTGAACAGCTCTGGAATCAATACACAAACCATCACCTGGACTGAGTTGGGCAAAATCCTTGTGGACCGATTCCCTGATAATATGGCGTCTGATCCTAGGGATCAGTTGCAACTCCTGCGGCAAGTGACAACTGTCAATGCCTACATTGATGTGTATGAAACTTGGATGACTCAGATGAAGCGTGGAAGACCTTACCTCCCACAAGATTTCTTTGTGGATAGGTTTATCACTGGACTGAAGGACAATATTAAGCATACAGTGCAGGGTCAGAAACCTCCAACACTATTGTCAGTTTATTGGTATGCCAGATTGTATGAAAAAACTTACAATTTCAATAACAGACGTCCTCCACCAGTTCTTCATCCACAGAGGCCAATTAATGCTCAAGCTAACAGACCAATGCAAGTGAGAGATAACCGCAACAAAGCACCGGTGGACAGGCCGAGAGAACCCAGAAAATGCTGGTACTGTCCTGAAAATTGGGGTTTGTCATCGATGTACTACTATGCAAAGAGCCTTGAACACAATACAAATGCAGTATCATATGGACGACGAGCAACAAAATGATGAAGTCGTTGAAGAAAATGAAGTTGTAGCAAAACCTGAAGCTCCACCAGAAATTCAACAAGCAGCACAACCAGCAGCTCAACCTGAGGCGAATGCACCTCGACCTCTTTGCATGAATATTACTGCAGCAGCTTATCATGGATGTCCGAGTGATTCCACCATTTCTCTGTTACTCAACTTAAAAATACAGCAGCAGTGGCTTTGGCTGATACGGGCAGCACTAATACCTTTATGGATTATAATTTTGCCAAGAGGCACAACTTCGTGATGACACCAGCTCAGACAAGAACAGTTAAAGTAGCTGGAGGTGGTACACTATCATCAGCAACAACCATAAATAATTGTTCCTTCACAATTCAAGGCACGAAATTTACTGCAGATTCAGAGTCTTGGAGCTACAGGGTGCTGAAGTAATCCTAGGAGTCGATTGGTTCAACAAGCACAATCTTTACTTTCGATTTCATTGGCAGAAACATCACGCTAGGGATCAATGGGAAAGTACATACCTTTAAGGATCACCTCATACCCAAGGACCGACTCCTTATCTCTTCAGATGAATGCAGTAAATTGTTAGAGCAGGAGCACAAGGATACATGCTTTACAGTAGCAACGATGAAAATGAAGAGGTTGATGCTACTGAACAATCTCCTCTGCCGATGCAATTGCTGACATCTTACATCAGTTCCAGGATTTATTCACTGAACCTGAAGGACTGCCTCCCCACAGGGAATGCGACCATCACATTCCTTTGTTACCAGGTGCAAAACCACCGAATATTAGGCCATACCGCATGTCGCACAGTCAGAAAAATTATGTGGAAATCTTAATAAAGCAAATGCTAGCCAATGCTGAAATTCAACCTAGCAAGAGTCCTTACTCCTCCCCTGCCATTATGGTCAGAAAAAAGGACAAATCCTGGAGACTTTGTGTTGATTTCAGAGGCCTAAACGACATGACCATCAAAAAACAAATTTCCTATACTGTTATCAAAGATCTGCTTGATGAGCTACATGAGCTACCATTTTCTCCAAACTTGACTTGAGGTCGGGTTACCACCAAATAAGGATGAATCCTGCTGATGTGCATAAGACAGCCTTCTCAACACACCTTGGCCACTACAAATATGTAGTCATGCCTTTCGGGTTGTGCAATGCTCCAGCTACATTTCAAGCTCTGATGAATTCATATTCTATCAATTCCTCAGGAAATTTGTACTAGTCTTTTTCGATGACATCTTAGTCTACGGCTCTTCCTTGGCACAGCACCAAGAACACCTTACAATGGTACTTGAAACTTTGAGGAAACATCAACTGAAAGCAAATATGTCAAAGTCTTTGTTTGCTCAACCACAAGTTGCATATTTGGGTCACATAATATCAGTTGAAGGAGTGCAGACTGACCCGGAGAAGATCACTGCTATGTCCAAATGGCCGACTCCATCAAATATTAAACAGCTCTGGCGCATCTTAGGTATGTCTGGCTATTATCGAAGATTTATCAAAGATTATGCCCTAATCTGCCAGCCATTATACCTAGTCCTCAAGAAAAACAGCTTCATCTGGGGTACAACACAACAAGAAGCATTTGAACGTCTCAAGACCATCATGTCTTCTCCTCCTCTACTGGCTTTACCAAACTATTCAAAAGCATTCACCCTGGAGACTGATGTGTCAGCTACCAGCCTTGGAACAGTCCTGATGCAAAGCACTGGCTTATTTCAGTAAATGTCTTGGACCTAAGAATAGCACCCAATCCATTTATGAAAAGGAGGTATGGCCATACTTGAATCCCTTAAGAAATGGAGACATTATTTCCTTGGGAATTCTCTCATTATCAAGACTGATCAGTGCACTTGAAGTTCTTGTGTAGCCAAAGATTGCTAGAAGGAATTCAGCATAAGCTCATGGTTAAATTGCTGGAATTCGATTTCAAAATTGAATACAAAAAGGGTCGGGACAACAAGGTTGCTGATGCACTATCCAGAAAATATCAAACACATGATCAAGAGAAGGAACAGTTAGAGGCCGAAACTGTTTTGGATGATGAACAGTCATGTGCTGCTGTCACTCTAGTTGTTCCAAGCTGGACAGAAGAAGTAATTGATTCATATATTGGTGATCCCATTTGTACTGCTCTGTTGCAAGAGTTGGCTATCAACAAAGAGAGTAATCCAAAATTCTCTATACAATCTGGGATTCTTCGATAATGGAAAAATCTACATTGGGTCTACTGACTTGAAAACCAAATTTTTTGATTCATTTCATTCATCTGCTTTTGGAGGGCATTCTGGAAATAGAGTTACAATGCATCGTCTCCAGCAGCTGTTCTACTGGCCAAACCTGAAGCAGTACATCAATGCAAAGATAGCTGAATGTCCTGTCTGTCAGTTATCTAAGGTGAACAAGTCAAATACCCTGGCCTACTTGATCCTCTGAACATACCAAAGGGAAAATGGACTGAAATCGGCTTAGATTTCATTGAAGGACTGCCTAAGTCTAGAGGGAAAGATGTCATTCTTGTGGTTGTTATAGATTGACTAAATACGCACATTTCATTCCTCTAGCCCATCCTTATACAGTGCAAACTGTGGCAAATGTTTTCATCAAGAACATACTGAAATTGCATGGCCCCCAGTTGTAATCGTCAGTGACCGGGACATGATATTTACAAGTAAGCTTTGGCAAGAGATATTCAAAAGCCTCAAAATCTCCTTGCATTTCTCCACAACCTATCACCCAGAGTCCGATGGCCAGACGGAACGTGTAAACCAATGTCTGGACAGTACCTTTGATGCATGGTTTCTCTGAACCTAAGAAGTGGGCTGACTGGCTGGCAACAGCTGAATGGTGGTATAAACTCCAGCTATCACACATCAATCAAGATGTCCCCGTTTCAAGCTTTATATGAATATCAACCACCACTTCGTACACAGCTACTATTCCTTCTGACATTGTGCCTGGAACAGCAGATTCCATGTTGACTAGAGGAGATATGTTGGAACTCTTGCAACAAAATCTGGTTAAAGCACAAAAGACAATGAAGAAATATGATGATCTGAAACGCACACCAAGGTCCTTTGTTCTTGGAGATATGGTATATCTTAAAATGTCTCCACACAGGCAAACTGCATTGGGTCAAAGCAGCTCACTGAAGCTTTCTTCAAAATGGTATGGTCCTTTTAAAGTGATCCAAACAGTGGGAAACCGGGCATACAAGCTACAGCTCCCTAAGGTACACAATTGCATGATGTATTCCATGTTAATCAGCTAAAGCGCCATCTAGGTCCGAATGCAGTACCAAATCCTTCACTTCCTCTGGTAACTCCAAATGGCAAGGTTAAGTTCAGACCTGTAGCAGTTCTGGAACGACGTCAGGTACCTCGCAGTGCTGGCAACTATGACATCGCAGTTCCTCAATGGTTGATCCAGTGGGATAACATGAGCCCGGAAGATGCTACTTGGGAAGATGCTTCGTTCATCCAAACTACCTTTCCTGAATTCAAGCCGTGACGTCTTGAGTTAAGCGGGGGCATTGTCAGGACCCCTGTATCTGAAGAACAAGCATCTCTACATCGACAGGAACCTACAGTTCAGATGAGAAGAGTTGGTGAGATCCAACGGCTACCAAGGCTTAGTAGTAAAAGTACTTTTAGAACCTTAATCAATTTTAAGAACTTTATGTCCGTACTGGGCATCGCTGTAATTTGCTTGAGCCTGTCTTTCGATATAAAAGGCAGGTGAGGTGGATGGGTGGATCAAGCAAGCAAAACCCTAAATTTATTTACCTAATTTCTTGTTCTTTCCATTCCTACAATTTACCTTATTTCTTGTTGATCTGAGCACCGAGCTCCACTCCCTTCTTCTTCCTTCGAATTGCAATGTTAGGGACCGGGGTCCTGACACACAGACACCCCTATCGAGCTCCATGCCTCCATGCGATCGATTGCAGTTCGTATTCGCGACCATGGCAAGAAATGGCGAGGACATAGACGGCGCCGATCTCGGCTCCAAGTCGCCATATGCATCCGTGCTCGCCGTCGCCGGGAGCGATAAGCCATTCTTCGACCCGACGCGATCTCTGTCGTGCCCTAGCCAGGGTATGTGGCCGCCATCGCGAGATCCTCTTCTCGCCCGTCCTGGCGACGAGGCTCACATAACACTGAAACTTTACCATGATACGAACTACTACCCGAACCTCTTATTTTGGAGGTTCATCTCCACTTTGTTAAAGCAAAAAATGCTCAGGTGGAACTTAAGAATCAAGGATGTAGAATTCCTAGTACTAGAAGATCGATCGGACTTTGCATCAGGAGAAAATCGAGTCAGCTCAGCGCTTGACGTGTGCACCTCGCTGGGAAGTAGACAGCGGCCACGTCAGGGGATCCGGCTGAAGCCAATTGCGATCGGTCGGGTTCTTGTGTCGGTGCACGGCGAGTTCTCCGTCTTCAGCTGCGGGTCATGGCGGTAGTGATCGATCGTGAATCTGAACTGCAATCAGTCGCGTGCAGGCATGGAGCTCGACAGGGGCGTTTGCGCAAATTTGCAGGCTAAGGTATCGAGGTTGCGGGTGTGTGTTTGGAAGATTATCGGAATCAGCTCTAACGCTACGATTTAGATCGGCCGGTTGAAACTCCTCGGATGCACGGATACACAAAACGAAAAGATTCATAGGATACGACGCCATTAAACAATGTATGACTCTTCTAAAAACTATTTTCAAATCTGCCCTTTGGCCCCGCTGAAGAGATTAGAGCATCTACCACATACCGGATAAACTCGTATCCGGTAAGCAAGAAAATGATTTTCCGGTACGACAAGATGTGGTGCAGAACAGATCCAGGAAACTTACTGCATATTCAAACTGAAAGAAAAGTAGAATTCGCGCGGGATTTTTACATAGCAGATGAAACATAAATTAAACTAGTCATCGACTTCTTCTTCGGCCAGCGAGCATGTCACGCGATATAGAAGCCGAGCTCCTCCTTCTCCATGATGGCACACCGCCCCTGATGACCCACAAGTATAGGTGATCTATCGCAATACTTTCGATAAATAAGAGTGTCGAACCCAACGAGGAGCAGAAGGTGTTGACAAGCAGCTTCGAGCAAGGTTTCACTATAAACACTAGCAGACAAGTTTTTAGTAGTTTTTGTAATAACATATAAATAAAGTGCGAGTAAATAAAAGAGAGAAATAATAATTGCAGCGAGTGGCCCAATCCTTTTTAGCACAAAGGACAAGTCGGTTGTTTTACTTATGATGACTAAACGTTCCCGAGGACACACGGAATATCGTCATGTTACTTTCGCTTCATACCGTTGATTAATCTTCAATTTTGATAGTGTTGTGTGGGTGAACATATGCTAATGCACCGCCCTTATTTGGACAAGTACACACTTGTGATTACACCCCTTGCAAGCTTCCGCAAATACAAGGGAGTAATTAAGATAAATCTAACCACAACCTCAAACTCTGAGATCCTACACTTCCTCGTGCACTAGCTTACCAACGGGGGTTCAAGTTTCTGTCGCTCCGGCAACCCCACAATAAGTAAACTAAATACACAATGCATTCCCTAGGCCCATAAAGGTGAAGTACCATGTAGTCGACGTTCACATGACACCACTAGAAGAATAACACCACAATTCAATAACTTACACACCTTTTATAAATTGACAAAAGATTCAACAAAATATAAAGTGCATTGCTAAGTACCATATAAATATATTGCAAAACAGTTTATACTAGCCATTACGAGAGAGGTGTGAAACACTTAACATTTCACAATTTTACTAACACATGTACCTCAAGTAATGCACTTACATTTCACCGTGGTTGGTAACCACTCATGCTGCAACATAGAAGTCCGAATACACCCATTCCAACACTACAGATACACTAGAAGAAAAACAACCAATCCAAAAGAGCATTGAACGAATAGCGGCCCGCCAAATCCAACTCAAATACAATCAACCCATCAGACATGAAGTGCAATGAGTGCCCGACGAGCACGCTGGTCCGCCCGCCTCGGACCAGTCGGGGATTAGGTTACCTCGACCCACCATTTCATCCTCATCTAGATCATCGCCATCGAAAAACAACGGAGGGTTAAGGACGAAGGGCACTTTGAAGTGACCCCTGTTGCATCTGCGCCGATGTTTGCACCCGGGCACTGCAGAGACTAAGTCCGAGCATGGATAGTAGCCACTGCTCGCCCACGTCCGTGGAGAGAAACAGGGCGCGACCATGCATGTAATATATGGCGGTTCTAACAAATATTTGGACCCAGAGCAAGAAACTATATATATAATTATACTAAACTTTTATACATATCGTGGTTTTAATAAATATATGTTGTATATTATTTAGTTAAACATTGTTAACCATGCAATGATTGTTTGGAGTTGTTTTTCCATTATATATGTACAATATATATCATCGAAAATATATTTGAGTTACGCAAAAAGTATTTTTGTGAGATATTGTAATACAAAACCATTATTAATGTAAAACATAAAAAACGTACATCTCCTTGATTATTTAAAAGCTGATGAATTATATAGCGTATATGTTAATTATTGTGTGAATCCACATCTCTATTTTAAATATTATTAATTATTGGTATATATTGCAATCCATACAACCTAACAAATATCGTCGTTGATGTGTGTAGTATATGGTTATGTAAGAAATTACCCAGAAACTTCTAGAGTATAATTAAATAGTTAACATGATTATTTTTCATAGTATAAAAAATATGTCTTACAAGTTACAATAGATTTTGTAATAAGTTGATAGTGCTGATGATCTATATTTTTATCGAAGTACCATTGCTTATAGTAATCACTAACAAATATAAAATATTATAGCTTTTACTACTTTTGCTCACACAAAACTAAACTATTAATGTTACCCGCAATGGGCCTCTCTATCGCATGGTGCATACAAATTTTTACATGAGAATAAACATTGTAAATCATGCGTAAGGCATCCTAAGGGAGACTAAAACCTAAATTAAACTTGTCATCGCCGATCTAATTGTTTGTTCTATCTGATACATATATTGGTCTGTTTTGTGCAATTTTTCATGTCAATTGTGGTGACTTTCTATTGTTCATAAATAGTCAATAGTGTCTTATACGTGACATATTTCAGAAATTCACTTTGTCAACCCGGGCATATGCACCCGATATTTGAAAAATATATTTCAAAATGTAAAAAAAATTGAACTAAAATGTCGTGGATACATCTTCATGATATGTGTGAGCACAAAGTTGTTTCATCAAAAACCGATATATTTTGTGTCTTGTGTAAAAAATAAAAAAAAGTGTCGTGAAAAGTCTAATTTTAGCACCAATTTTTTTCTTTTTTATACAAGCCACAAAAAATGTCGTTTTTTCGTGAAACAATTTTGTGAACACATAACATGTTAAGATCTATGCGCGAACATTTTTCCCAATTTTTTTGACATTTCAAAATATGTGCAAAATGCATTTTAAATAAAGGGTGCATATGCACCCGGGAGTCAAAACACCACTCTATAATATTATAAGAGTTAAAAAATGTATTAGTATTTGAGACCCTCCTCTTCTCGGAGTCTGGGGCGGTTGCCCCGTTTGCTTGGCCTATGGGGCAGCCCTGCTGCAGTGGCGTTCCTGCATCACGGGGAGAATGGCCAGTCGATGGTACAGACGAACTTAGAGCATCTCTAACAGATGCCCTAAATTAGGCACCACTTTTTGGTTATAGGGAGCTGTTTTAGCGTTTTAGGGCACCAATTTTTTTCTGCTTTACTAGATGCCCTATTTTAGGTTACCTCCTCTCCAACAGATGCCCTAAAATTAGTGTCCTAAATTAGATGCAATGGTGGTGAGGAACCAAAACACGTCTGACGGTCTACAGCTGTTTCTCTGTCACCGGAATCCGGAAGTCAACGACGCGCCCAAATCGACCGAGGGGGCTGGAGGAGGCGCGCTGCTTGGCCGAACTCGAACGACCAGCCGGTGAAACTAGCTAGTTGCGCGCGCGGCCGGCGGACGATCGATCGATTCACCTGCTTGCTTGCTTCGGTGCAGCGTTCCTCGCGCGGGTCTGCGGGCCTGCGACGCTTACGAGCGCCCCAACGACGCTGTCGTGTTCGCGTCAGAGCCAATCGACCTTGATTTGCCATGGCCGCCGCCAACGGAGCTCGTCGGAGCAGGGATGGCCGGCGACGAGGGTAATCGGTAGGGGATGTCGAGGGGACTCCGTTCCGGTGACCGGCGGCGCAGAGTTTCGCCGGATTTGGTCGGAATCGGCCGACGACGGTGGTGATAGAAAGGGGATCGAGAGGAAACTGAAAGTTCTGACTGGCAGTTGGTGCGCGCACCAGGAAAATGAAAGGATAGGGCAGCCCTCCAGCGCGGCCCTCTCTGCCCCATACCCTAAACCCCATATTTGGGGCAGAGAGGAGCAGAATTTGGGGCAGCCCCATTTTAGGGCACGTGATAGGGCATCTGTTGGAGAGCTGTTTTTGCCCTCTGGTGCCTAAAAAACGGTTTTTAGGGCACGCATACTAAAATAGGGTATCTGTTAGAGATGCTCTTAGGGATAGATTCCTAGTCCAGGTCGTGGAGGAAGCCTAGCGGCAGCAGCATCACACAACGCTCATGGAGACAGCGGGAAAGTCTCGGTGAGGGTGCGTAGCGAATGGCCAGTCGATGGTACATAGGAACTTAGTGACAGATTCCTAGTCTAGGTCGTGGAGGAAACCTAGCGGCAACAGCATCACACAAACGTTCATGGAGACAGCGGGAAAGTATCGATGAGTGCGCGTAGCCAGTCATTGCAAAGGTGTCTCACTCGGTCGGAGACGAGCGAAGATGTCTTGGGTGCGTGGGAGGTGCGCCCAATCCGGGCCAGCCGCTACCATCGTGCTACTGCTTTGTTCTGGTCGTTTGATGAGTTTGTACATACAACACAAGTATTTGTATCACCAATACTATTACCTCAACACAATCAAGCATGCCCATTGTCTGTGTCAAACAGCCGAATAGAAAGAAAAGAAATAAAGAGAGGCGGCGGCCTAGGGTTTCAACCCTAGCCGTCGCCGCCGGCGCCATCTGCATCTTCATCGTCGCCTTCGTCTAGGAATTGACGGGTCATCACCTCCTCTAGGTGACGCTCTGGCACTAGGAGGGGTAGGGACCTCGGACCTGCGCAGGGCGCTATTCAAAGGTCCTTAATGTTAGAGCTCGGTTTTGGTTGTTGTATTCTTCGTCAATGGAGATGGCATCGTCTGCAATAAGTGATCTTCCGCGCTTCGTTCGTCGGCGAGATCTCCTTCCCGACGTCAATGGTGGCTTTGGAAGATTAAGTTTGTCTAGGTATGGTTCTTCAAATCTTGCTTCGCCAGATCAATCTTGGATTGTTTCTCATGGTTGCCGCGAGGAGGTTTGTCCTCGCATTATCTATCCCGGCTACTACGTCTTCGGCAATGGTGATTCGTTCTCTCGGCTCTCAACGACGTCGACAAAGTGGTTCGGTTATTTGTCCCTGGAATATCAGTGGCGGTACTCTTGCCGATGTTGCTTGATTAATTTAATGGCTGCGTGCGTGCACAAAGCCTTGGCATTGCGGCTCAAAATTAAAAGGGGAGAACCTTCGTTGGTATTCACAGGTCTGTGGTTTGGTGTATTCGGCGTTGTTTTACGGCTGCCTTCGGAAAAGTACAAGATTATGTCATGGAGAAGAAAGGGCTTGAAGATCTCATAGATTTGCTCGTCTCTTTTAGTATTGTTTTTGTAATCGGTGTAATCGTGTACTCTTTATTGGTTTAATATATATGGAAAAATTCAAAAAAAAAAGCATGCCCATTGTCTCACGTCTACTCCATAGTCCATACTGGGTGTAAACAGATAGGATACCATATTCGATTCCAAAACCGTTTTGAACAATCCATATCCAGTTTTATGGAATCCGCCGGATAAGGATATCCGATTCCAAACTTGACACCCGGATATGTTATAGGATATGGTATGTTAAATAGCACGAAATATGATTTTAATCCGAATAATCTGATTTTTTTACCGAATGTCTAACCTAATAGAGCATAATTTGTAATTACTGTGTTGTCGAATTCACCCGTTGAACAACTCACTTACATAGTCAATGTAGAGGCTATGAGTAAAACTTTGTTAGTTACTAGGTTATTGAACAATTATTTTTGTTATATGGTTTGATAATTTACTTATGCACCTTTATATCTGATTAATTTTATTTCCGCTCCGAATCTGTCCCATTGCTGTTCCCGAACCGGCGACCACGTATATCCGCCTATAAATCTACATCCAATTATTATCCACTCCGCTCCAAATTCGATAAAAAAATGTGGTAAATGGTAGAGACAAAATTCGTTCTGATCCTACATCATCTAATATCATCTAATAGGTCTCTCTCTTTTGTACCCGCGTTAAAAATAAATCCTATGTATTGCTTAGAAATGAGCTACACGGACCGGTTCTAAAAGCTAGAGCAATTTGCTGGCGTTTCCGACGTGGCAAACTTTAAGTGGTCGCGTAGTCTCCCAGTTCAACAAAGTGACGTTACAGTCAGCGGCCACGAACCCGAGCCTCCTCCGTCTTCACGGACATCTCTGCTCTGCTCTACCATCCTCTTCCCTCTTCCGGCGTCCCCCTCCCCCGTACCGTGCTTCACGCGTCGCGTAACACGGCGGCGCATTCCCGCATCTCCTCCTGGCAGGCGCCTCCCCTACTC